>JAVGWX010000005.1:27792751-28270251 GCA_036924085.1 Ariolimax columbianus
CGGAACTCATATTGTGCCAAGGCTTATAATCAATCCACGCTCCACACAAAGAGATATTACATATTCAAGGTACAAAAACACAACATATGAACGTTGAGAGCGATCCATTTCACAGTCCTGCCCTGACACCAACTCCACATCCATCTTTGAATCTCGAACACGCTATTATAGTTGCACCGATAGTTGACTCATGCATGCAAATTCTGTTATTTAATCAGCCGTGGAATGTGACGTTTCAAAGGGATTTCTCCACGAGACGGACGACCTGTATCTACAGTAGCCCGTGGGTGGGGTGTCTAGTTCCCTTCCTCGCTGCCTATTTTTCTCTAACCGTAGATCAGGCATCGTTTAACTCTTGTCGTTTCTTTATACAGTGAAGAGTATCGGTAGCAGGAGTTATGCCCCCGCCTTTGCCTTGAACAGCAAGTGCTGAACTACTTCGCTAATCATAACATTATAGAAGCTATTAGTCACAATAAACAGACAAGATGATCTTTCAGGAGGGACTAAAGTATGGCCAGATTAATATATAAGTTTACGTGTTTGAGAATATGAGACTAGAAGACACTTACTTACTTTCCGTGTCCAAACACCATGTCACACAGCATCCGTTCAGTATTCAGCAACTTGAACTGCCTTATCGTTCGCCTCCATCATGTCGTTCATGTCACAGGTTTCAGGGAGGTTGGGGCAGATCATCAGATGATCTTGGTCCTGAACTGCGCCGCATTCACATGTGTCGACATCTGAGTATCCCCATTTCTTCAAGTTCGCTCTGCATCTTGAGACATCAGTTCGAAGTCTGTTGATTGCCTTCCACACAGCGTAGAGCAGGTGGTGTCCAGGCGCAGCCTCTTCCTTGAGCTTTATCCATGGATCCTGCATTGTTTCGCGCCACCTCTCGATGCGTCGACCTTCTGGGCTTGTCTGGATGGTCCCTGTCGATTTTAAGAAACTGTGTCTTGATTTAAGTCTTGTGGCTTGTTCCTGATGGCCAAACATAGGGTGTCTAGGGTCGTTTTCCTGTTTTCGATTTTCGATTTCCGCAGCTACACCTCTTCTTATATCAGGTGGTGCAATCCCAAATGAGGGATATATTTTGTTTGTGGGGGTGTGTTCAAGGTATCCCGACACTGTCCTGTCCATCTCATTCACTGCTGTATCAACTTGTTTTGCATGGGCGGAGTTTTTCCAGACTGGGGCTGCATATTCCGCTGCGGAAAGGAACAGGGCAATGGCTGATGTGCGTAAGACTGATGGTTGGGCACCCCATGTTGTGCCAGCCAATTTTCGGATAATGCTTCTCGCATGTACCTTACGCTTTGTCTCCTGGCAGTGTGTCATATAGGATAATGTGCGATCCAACTTTACACCCAGGTATTTGAGAGCCGGGCAGTGTTCAAGATCCTGTCCTTGTCATCTGATCTGTAGTTCTCTGTTTGCCTCTCTGTTTTTGAGATGTTAGGCGCAAACCTGAGTTTTGCTAGGGTTGGGCTTTATGTGGTTTTCCCGATACTACTCTGCGAGGTCATTCAGAGAGCGTGTTAGTTTACCGTCTACCTCCTCGAAGCCATTAGCCTGAGCAGCGACTGCTGTGTCATCGACGTATATAAATTTCCTTGTGTCTGTATCCATAGGTTGGTCATTGGTATAGATGTTGTATAGCATGGGAGCAAGAACACTTCCTTAAGCCAGGCCGTTGGTTTGATTTCGCCATCTGCTTTCTTTATTCCCCAAGGTTACATAGAATCGCCTGTTTTGAAGTAAGCATTTGGTTATGTTAGACAGACGCCAGTCTTTCGTCATGTTGTATACCCTTGCCTGCAACCTACGATGATTTACTGTGTCGTAGGCAGCGCTTAGGTCTATATATGCCACTCCAGTCACTGGCTTCGCTCGAAACCATCCTCTATTAGTTGTGTCAAGCTGAGGATTTGACTACTGCAAGATCTCCCAGGTCTGAATCCAGCTTGTTCCTTGATCAGCCTCGAGTCTATCCAGGGAGAGATGCGGTTCAGGATCATCCTTTCAATTACCTTGTATAGGTGGCATAAGAGCGACACTGGTCGAACATTCTTTGAGTCTGTTGGAGTTTTCCCAGGCTTGAACAGGGCAACCACGTGGGCTTTCCTCTAGATTTTGGGAATATTCAAGGATTCTACGCATTTGTTCATGAGATTTAGTAGCCAATTGATTGTTATTGGTCCAAACTGTTTTATTTGCTCTGTTCTCAAGTCGTCCGGACCGGCTGCAATACTCAACATTTTCCCACAAACCCAATTCAAACACTTGATCAGTGAACAATAACCTGCAGCATAAAAATCTGGTCTTCTGTTTCAGCCACATTTGCACTTCCCGTTCAATGTCTTCATCATTTGCGGAATGTCTCCCGCTACGGGGGAATCATGTATTACGCTGTAGACTGAAGTATGCGCACACCCTATTGCTGCTGTTATCGGTACTCGCCTGTCAGCTCAAATCATCCTCTCCACCCGCTACACATTTGCATCTGATGCAATCTGAACGGGACGAATAAGTCGGGCTACGCTAGCAATTTGTGAACGTCCTTGAAAAACAGTTATCAACCCAGCGATGCATTGCTTTACGCGATAAACACATCTCACCGCTGGCACACAAAAATGTCCTTCATAATATCCTTGGCAGAAAGTAACTCCGTTCCCCATTTTTTTTTAAAAACCGCACAACAGCACGTTGTTCTTGGATTGTACACTTAATGAGACTGTACACCATATTGTAATTAGGTTGCGAACGTGCTTGTGACATATAGGTATTTTCTACCTACTGTATCACATTCGGCATGTTTAGCTAGCTGTACAATATCAGTTTCGATATATGTTATTTGTGTGTGTGTGTATATATATATATATATTACGTTCCCAATACCACCAGTCCCCAAAATAGTTGATCGTATATTCCAGGGGCTACAAACCTAACGGTTGATAACAGATACTGAGATTGACCACCAGATTATCTCCTATCGACAACAACAAAAAATATGAAACAAAGGAGGTCACACCTCCCCATGACGTCTAACGACACAAGTGGACTGAAGATAGATAGATAGATAGATAGATAGATAGATAGATAGATAGATAGATAGATAGATAGATAGATAGATAGATACATAGATACATAGATACATTGATAGATAGTTTGAGGTCTTGCTTCAAAAGAAGAAACAACAATTCATATATGTGACAACAAACCAGGTTCAAACGAACGGTGCGTATGAGAGAACGGATCAGGAGTGTGTACAACCTGTAGACTACAGGAACTATCAGCGGCTACGCTCTTTACCATTCATAAGAGAAATGAATATTTATTTTCTCACTCAACACCCTACGGGAATTAGATGCTGAGCATTGTACGAGCTGTAGCGGTCGGCGACTTGAAGCTGTCTGCTAGCGTCAGGGACAGCGACCCAGAGCTGCCATGACCCTTTTACACCTCCACGTGGTGATCATGGATAACAGGCTGCAACAGACCATGCGAGCTAAGGATATGTGATGGGAGAAAGAACGCTAAAACGGTACCCAAAAAATGCCTGCTGAAGTGGAACGTGACGGACCAAAAGGTGGAAATATCACAGTCAAGCTGTAAACTAGGACATAAAGCATTCAGTTCTCGAGATTACACCCTTTTCTGTGCTTGGCAGCCGGAGTTTGAAAACGAACGAAGAAGAAGAAGATAAGAGCAAGACTAATCACCCGTTTGTATACCGGACGTGCAGTCTAGTGATTCTTATGAATAGAACAGGTAAGATTAATATTGATACATCAATATATAGAAGACCAATCGAATGTCATTGGAACGCCATCAAAATGAAGCTTATAAAACATGGGTAAATCCTGTCGCCTTTGTCTAATGCGTATATAAAGACTCGCGCAAATCAAGTGAATGAGAGATTAGGAAGGACAGTAGTACATGTTTTTCTGTCTGCTCTCAATAACTGTGTGGGTTCACTGGCACGTTAAAATACTGTCACATTATTTCTTTATGTCGACGAGGATTGTGCACTATTTCTAATGTCATATGCTCTGGCAAGAGGACATCAGGCTAAAGGAAGGAAAGATTTAGAGAGAAATACACAGGAAAGGCAGAAATAAAGAGAAGTAGCGAGACAACGAGTGGAAGAGATAGAGATCGATATTTCTTATTATTTGTTTCAGTCGGTCTGCACATCTACAATGGTGGTTGACCTTATGCAGGTCCAAACTCTTGTGCAAGTTGGTGGTAGCTTGTATGTGCATTTCTCTGCTTACCGGACTGGTATCGAGCAGTACTACATTTTTATGTGGTTTTGTTCTAGTCCCAGCTGAGTTTCCAGTCGGTTCTGGCGCGGGCACGAGTTGTCCACGGGTTGTTTTAGGATCACGAGTGTTGTGCAGCTTGAGTGAGTCTTGCCACCGAGTAGGGGGGGGGGGGGGGGGGTCTTACAGAAAGTCTTTTCTTAAATTTTACAGCGAGGTTAGCAATATGCACGAAAATCAGATTAATGCGTGCACTGGTCCTGTCAATTTTTCTCTATGCTTGTGAGACATGGACAGTTACAGCTGACCTTCAGCGAAGGATACAAGACTTGGAGATGAAATATTTCCGAAGGCTTTTAAACGTCACGTACAAAGATGGAGTTACAACTGAGGAAATACGAGATAGAATTACAACAGCAATAGGGCCTTTTGAAGACCTCTTAGCAACTGTGAAAAGAAAGAAAATCGCTTGGTAGGGTCACATATCGAGATTGAATGGTCTTGCAAATACGATCCTCTGCGGAAAGGTGCAAGGCAGACGAGAAGGAGGCCATCCCAAAATTAGGTGGGAGTACAACATAAAAGAATTGACCAATCTCCGACCAGAAGAGGCACATGCAGCAGCCGCTGACAGAGAAAGGTGGCGTGGGATTGTGAGGATGTCTTCATGTGTGCACCAACGACCTCACCGGTTACGGGATGACCTGATCTGACCTGTTCCACAGAGTGGTTGTTGTACTCCAGCGGTCGGCCTTCCTTCTGGTGGATATTTATAGGTTTAAATTAAAAGTCTGTCTTATACACTGCGAGGCAAGTTAAGAGAAACACGCCAGATGCTCTTGAAATCTATATACCACTTTGGAAATTTGTCTATCGTTGAAAGTGAGCTTTTTTCATCAAAACAATGTTAAGTATAACTAAACTACACATCATCAATGTACAAGCTGAATTATTGCGATATAATAAACGATTATTGTCTTCCACGGCACAATGATTTAGTTGTCTCTGATTTTAAGCTCTGGAATACTCTGGAGTTTTGAACATATGCATTTTTGCAATGTAAAAACAATGAGCACTGGCAAGGCGAAAACCAAACGTTAAGTTATCTTAGAGAAGCAAAATGTTGTGAGTCTTAAATTTCTTAGTTCGACTATGAGCAACAAGGAAGATTGCCAACAAGAAATAAAGAAAAGAATGGCCGTAGCACTACAGAGCTTAACTAAAATGAAAAACGTATGGTAGAACACTAACAAAAAGATAAAGATACTCACGACTTGCATTGTCCATATATCCGGGTTGCAACGTACGGATGCGAGACACGGTCATCCAAGCAAATCCTACGAACGAAAATGTAATCCTCCGAGCACAATTGCTACAGGACCGTGCTCAAAATATCATGTATAGTCTAAAAGAAAAACTCAGAAATCCTACATGAGCTGGGTAAAGAAATAAAACTGGCTAGTAAACAGCCATACATCGAGGAAATGAACATACCTCGGCCACATCAAACATCACAATGAACTACATAGAACCATACTGAAGAGTATAGTACCTGAAATAAAAGGCATAGAAAGATCTAGGAGAAGATGGGCATGGGGTATTACAGAGGATCTAGGGTTGACAATGGCGGATGAAGGAGAGATGACCAGGGATGTGACCCATAGCTGACTGCTAGCGTCAGGGGCCAGCGAACCATAGCTGCCAAGACCCTTCTACAGCTCCACGCGGTGATCCCAGATAACAGGCTGCATCAGGCTAAGGAGAAGGGATCGAAGAGGGAATGCTAACCGGTACTCAAAAAATGATTGCTGAAGTCGGATGTGTTGGTCCGAAAGGTGCAAATATCGCAGCCAAGCTGTAAACTACGACACAACGCATTCCGTTCTCTGGACTACATTCTGCTACTTAAGCCTTTTCAGGGTTTGGTAGTGGGAGATTGAGAACGAACGACGAAGAAGAAGAAGAAGAGGAGTGTCTAACATATCTCCTGTTATGAGAGCAACGTTTTGCAAATGACATGGCTACATGATGATGACGATGAACGTGAAAAGCTCACTGGGAAGACATTTCATATTTATAATTGTAAGAATACTTCCTACAGAGCAACAATATGTGCAAGAAGAACAATTGTTCTAGCCGATATATCTGCTCTACTGTATTGAAAAATTGTTTGAGTGCCAGTATATCAGCTCAACTGAGTGAATCAGTTAACACGATCCATTATCCTTCATAATTAGTTCTGATTGGTTGTCTCTTTGGAATAAACCTGCAGTAAAGCATTTAAACGTGATTTTACCTTCGTGGTGTTTTTGTAAAGCGTTTTTTTACATGATGATGTTGTCGATTCTAAAGTACGTTTGTTGGTTGACAATGATCACATAACAAGTATTTATCTACACTCGAGAATGACAGAATTAATGATCAACAGAAAAGAAAAAGAAGTAATGGGCTGCACGGAATTCAAACACTGGACCTCCAGATGACGGAGACGCATTGCCAAAAGAGATAAAACAGTTAAGGCACTGTCCAACGAGACACACTAAAAAATGTGTATTTCGTCATTCAACACTTGCAAGTATGGAATATAGTTCAAGTTCGATTCAGGCAAATATATAAACTAACCTTTATGTAATCAAGCAGAGACCATAAATATGTCTTAAGTGATTGTGACTCAGGTATTCAAACAATGAACCGCGGTCACTTCAGTTAAGGAACATCCTCACACTTAGTCATAGTTTCCTCCCACGTCATGTATTGTGACGTGTTTACTCATCATAAGTAAAGCCGACTTCTGTAAACAGTAAGAGGGGCGTAGTACGGATTCAACAAAATCATCATCAAAACACAACAAATCCGTGCGGAGGATAGGCACTCCACAAATAGGGCAAGTCATTCTGTCCTACGATCTTTTTAAGCCACCCCCCCCCACTTCCACCACCCACCGTTTTCCGTCTGTGCCTAGGTTTGTCTCGAACTCCCGACTTCATGCATGTTTATGTATGCAACCTCTTCTGGTGCCCTGGGGTTTCCAGAACAGCGACTGCCCTGTAATTCTCTCGGCTGGCTTCCGTTATGGACCGAATTAATATAAGCAAATTAATATTTTTACATGAGTGATAGCGGGACCCGAAAGAGGAACAAGGATCTGTGACAC
The DNA here is from genome assembly GCA_036924085.1 of Ariolimax columbianus. Lineage (NCBI taxonomy): Eukaryota > Metazoa > Mollusca > Gastropoda > Stylommatophora > Arionidae > Ariolimax > Ariolimax columbianus. The sequence goes on from JAVGWX010000005.1 coordinate 27,800,177, forward strand.
TGTAACCTGTCAGACATGTCGAAAGAGGTCACTCTAGAGGACTGGGCATGGGGCTGGCTACCTTATAATGTAGAAACTCAAAAATACAAAAACTTCAACAGATATATGGGCCTGTCAGCTTTGGATGACTTGGCATATATTTATTAAAGACCTATGCTCCACAAAGAGCTTGACATGTTTTGATAGATTGATTGATTGATAGATTCATCCTTTCATTATCGTTTTCTTGTCAGACGATAGTAATTAGTGCTTTGAAAAAAATGGTATGCAACTGCAGTCCATGACGGTAGCGAATGTGGCTCATAAGACCAATCCGGGAAATCCACAGTGTGTGCAAGGAAAGTCAGGACTGTTTGTGGCATCACATCGTGTGGCGTGTCTTCTGAGTCTTTAGCCTATCAGCAATCAGTATCTTCTTTGTCTGTATTCCATGCTTAATCCTGCCCCTTGATGTAATACGATCCATGGCGTCCTTGTTTCCATGATTCCAAATCGATGCCTGCATCATTCAAATCCCGCTTGCATACATCTTTGTACCGAAGTAGTGGTCGGCCCCGAGACCTTTTCCCCATTTGTAATTCCCCATAGAGAAGATATTTTTGTATGCTGCCATCATCCATCCTCTGAATGATTGATTGATTAAAATTAGGTTAAATAAGTTGAACGAGTGTAGGGAAGAAGTGACGGACCCAACGGTGGTTTGAGTAGAGTGTGACCAGCTTAACTTACACTATAGTTTTCCGTTGTATTCTGCTTGTTCTGTTAAGAATCGATGCCATTGCACTCCAAGTAGACCCATAGGTTATCAGTCCCTCTCAGCAAATGGAGACCAGAGTCAATAGTGATGGCTTGTTGTAGCTTGCTGGTTATACACACTCATGATCCGTCCTCTCGGGAGCACGTCTATGCTGCGTGTGGTTTCCAAATCTTGTAATCTGTTCATTACCGGTTCATCAACTGTGTGTTTTCATCCAAAAGGCGGCCATTGATCTACTTCGAAATTATGTCTTCTGTTCCCTATCTAAACGGGGATCAACAGACTAACGTCTGGTCAGACAAAATATACTGATGAGATATGTTTGCCAGGATCAGGCAAAATATACTGATCAAACATGTTAGTCAGGGTCAGGCAAAATATACTGATCAGACATGTTAGTCGGGGTCAGGCAAAATATACTGATCAGATGTGTTAGTCGGGATCAGGCAAAATATACTGATCATACTATGCTAGTCAGGGAAAATACACTGATCAGACATGCTAGTCAGGATCAGGCAAAATATACTGATGAGATATTTTTGCCAGATTCAGGCAAAATATAATCATTAGATATGTTAGTCAGGGCGAGGCAAAATATACTGAATAAATATGGTTGCCATGGTCAAGCAAAACATACTGATCAGACATGTTAGTCAGGGTGAGGCAAAATATACTGACCAGACATGTTAGTCAGGGTCAGGCAAAATATACTGATCAGATATGTTAGTCGGGGTCAGGCAAAATATACTGATCATACATGCTAGTGAGGGTCAGTCAAAACATACTGGCCACCACACTCACCTCGGCTTCCCTCCTTGGAAACGGGTTGTATTTTCATATCAGCCTGGCTAACGAGATGAGTTATCGACGTGATTCACGTAGAAGTGAGTGACATGCAGATGAAGCCAAGCATAGCACAACCGCCTGGAGGACCCCGGTCCACATTCATGAACACGCTCTGGATGTGAGGAAAGCTACTGCAACCCGCCACTTAACGTCGTTTTCAGGGCGCAGAAAAGAGTAAACTACTAATTGTGGGTATTCGCATATAACAACAACTCTAGCAAAACAGATCCTAGATCATTGGCATTTCGAATTTGGATTACTATTATTGTTCTATTTTAGTCTGGTGAAGCGTGTGGCGTAGATGGTGTGAGCTAACAATCACAACGTACCTGGACACAGCTGTTCCCTAGCATTGATATCAACACAATATAGATATGACAGAAAGAATACAAAGAAGAGCTACAAAAATGATCGTGGAATTCAAGAATTATAGTTAGGAGGAGAGACTTAGCAAAACGTGTCTGCAGTGGCTAATGTAACATAAGACAGGTTTATACAATCCATTAATCAATCGAAAGGATAAATGAGACTATAACAAGTTCTTCAAAGTTCACCGACTACAAGAACTAGAGAGCATAGCTTCAACCGACTACAAGAACTAGAGGGCATAGCTTCAACCGACTACAAGAACTAGAGAGCATAGCTTCAACCGACTACAAGAACTAGAGGGCATAGCTTCAACCGATTACAAGAACTAGAGAGCATAGCTTCAAATTATTTAAAGGTAGGTCCAGATTGGATATTAGGAAACATTTTTTTCAATCAGAAAGTAGTGAATGCTTGGAATGCGTTGCCACAGGATGTGGTGGAGGCAGAGTCAGTTGATGCATTCAAGAATAGATTGGATGATCACAGTCCTTCCTAAAGTGGAATAGACTAGTCTGTAGAGTCTTATAAACCAGTATAATTATGTTAAGTTAAGTTAAGTTAAAACCGTATTGCGAAGCAAACAATCCATAGTTAGTCGCACTCGGGACAAGCCCATGAGCCCTAAGATCAAATCCTCAGTATGTCTGCCAGCACGTGATGACTGACTGTTCCGGTCCTGTGCTGGTTAACCAGACTTTTTTGGATCCCCAGGTGGTGTTCTTTCCTCGCTGCCCATCGTGTCACACCCAATTTAACCAGTTGCGCCAAGGACGTAGATTCTGGATCAACTTCCGAATCTTCCTTTCAGCCAATTCTCCTAACGGCGTTTAGGATATCGGCTCGGTCCATTGATCTTCCGCTCTCCACAACACCTGTGTGTCCCGGAACAAGTATGAAGGTGACTCTCTGCAACCTTGACCGCCCTACCGACTCCAACCGCTGGTGCCGTGAGCCACCTGTTTCCACCTTCCTGACCATCCTCATTGCATCACTGAGGATGCACACCTATGTGCCACTCATTGTTTCAAGCCAGACCTTCGACTTCGTAACAGCCATGATCTCCATGGTCAGAGTGCTTGTGGTCACCACAATAGCCCCAGACTGCTCCTTGATCATTCTCCTACCCATTCTATGCCCTAACTGACCTCGATTATGTAGATTCCAAATCGGACTCGTCAGCCATCTTCTCACCCATACACATCCTCGGCTGACAGTATACTCAACTGAAATGACTAGTTGAACGAAAGGAGTGGAGGTGTCCATCACTCGTGATGGGCGAACAACAGTCGGATCAAATCATGTGGAGCTCAGACCAGACATGTACTGAGTTTTCTCATTGTATAAGCGCTTCTTCCAACCGACCCAGCTGTTAATGGGCCTATGCCCAGGGGAAATTTTGTAGCCGACGCGGAAGTTGTAGGCACTTTCAGGAATGAAAGTGGCTGAGCATATTTGGGGGCAGGGAGGAAGGTGCGCCATGATGCAATGAAGTGGATTGTATGAATCATGTTCTGACTCTATTATCAATCCATTAAAACTCATGCGCAATATAAAGGTAACAGTCAGTCCCATGGCAACAGTTGCCGTTGGGGATAAAGATAGCTCTTCGTGGACTAAGCCTCAGCCTGTGTGAGGTGGGATGACCAGTTCCCTTCTGTGTTATTTTTACCTTCCTCAACACATACATCAGGTATCCATTTAAAGTTGGGTCGACTGGAGCTGTATACGTACCAGGCATGAACCACGGCCCTAATTTGTGTTTCTCTACGTCCGTGAATTCGAACCGTGGAGCACTGTAATCCCAGTTTAGCAAGCCAGTTCACCGTCAACTAGGCTACTTAAACAAATAACCTACATGAGCTTGATCAGCGGTCAGCCACTTAAACTCTGTCCAAGATCCGCCATTGCTTCCTCTATTTGCCTGTACTTCCCGTCTCCAGTTGCGTTGTTGTTGTTGAATGGTCAAAATGAGTAGGATTACTCTTTTTCTGCGCCATGAAAAGGACGTTTAGTATCGGGTTGTTGTAGTTTTTCTCATATCCTGAGCGTGCTGATGAAGATAAGATGTACCTGGGTCCTCTAGGCTATTGGACTATGCTTGACTCAATCTGCGTGTCGCTCACTACTACGAGGATCACGTCGACCCTCTCCTCGACAGCCAGACTGCTATGAAAACCACCAGTTTCCAGGGAGGAATACCAGGAAGTCAATGTGAGGCTCTTAGCCAGTTTCCCACCACAATCATTTCTCATAATTTCATATTTTACCATGGTCTTTCACTTTGAGAGCCTGCAACCTTTTTTTTTGTTGGTAAATAAATATAATTTTGTTGTATGTAGAGACAAAAATAAATAAAGAACTTGTTGGAATTATTGTTTTTGTTGTGTATTTGTTAGTTTCTGAGACACAAGAATGATAAGGATGAAAATATATAAAAACAAAGCGTAAAAATCTGAACTTCACCCGTGGTGACCGGCCCTCATCTATAAATGCATTGAAACCACAACAGAGTATCGATGCTGTGTTTATAATATCAGCACACCGGTTAATTTACTTTTCAAACGTATTTATTACATCTAAATAAACGAAATAAGCAAATCTACCGCAGAAAGATCTTTTACAACAACCTACTTCTCTTTCTCAAAATCTGAGAAGACTTCAATACTCTTTCCAACTTGTTATTCATTATCTATGTTTCTGTGCAATAAAGTCATAATGTAGGGGCGAATATTCATAGCACTTGACAATTCTCGTTTTCATATTATGAATTTGGGGGACGGCGTGTCCTAGTGGTTAAGTGGCACGGCTCACAACCAGAAGGTGCTGGGTTCGATCCCCATCACAGCACCGGCCGTTACCCCGGGGAAGCAAACCCTTAGAAAATGCAGAAGGAAGCAGACCCTTACATAAAATGCATGCTGAAGTCGGATGCACTGGGCCGACAGGCGCAAAAATAAAAACCACAGTGTAACGCACACACGCCTTGGGGAATAGATACAAATAAGGCGAACGCAAAAAAACACCCAAAAAAACAAAAAATATTACGAATTAAAAGTGTTGATGTCAGTATGTTGCGCACACTCTTGAATACTATCTTGGCCTTACCTATTCTCTTTCTGATTTCTTTTTCACAGCTACCTTCTTCCGTTATTATATGATCTAGATAGGAGAAACTCTATGTCTGTACAGTAGTTGATCTCTTATTTTTTATCTGCATACATGGTTTCTTGTCAATGTTCCCAATTATCTTTGTCTTTGTTTTCTGAATGTTTATGTCTAATTCAAACTCTTAATTTATTGTGCACATTGTTGTCACAAGCTCCTGTAATTTTTGCGCACTTTTTGACATCAAAACCTTATGATCCGCATTTCTATGGTTATTCATTGCCACTCTTCCATTCACAAGCCCTGGCATCCCCTCTGTCTGTTTGAATGAATGTTCTATTAAAATGACAATGGGATAATGTATAACCCTTCTTCATTCCTCTTTTTACACATGTTCCTTGAGAGCGCAACTCTCCTGATTTTACTGTAGCAGTTTGTTCCCATTAAAGATTAATGAGCAGTCTTATGTATTTACCATCTAGACATATTTCTTAGATACGTTTAATTAATTTCCCATGTTGAACTATGTCAAAATCCTTCAGGTAGTCTTTAAAGCAAATGTAAGTGTCAGTATGCATTTTTATTTATTTCTCTGTCAGAGTTCGCAAACAGAAAATTGCATTCCATCTTCCATTAAACGGTTAACATCCGACTCAAAACTCTTTACGTTGACCACTGCGGCACCTTGCCTAGCAAAAACAAGCGTAGCTGCGTAACCTGTGCCCATGCTATCCTGACACGATTTGTGTCCTTCCCACTATCAGTTTTGGAGATGAGAGGTTCATCTGCAGCTCACGTAACCTAAACTACACGACTATTTGTAACCACATCAACATAAAATATATAAGATAAATTGGCCTTGAACTCGATTTTCCACTTTCATCAACACCTAAATGGCATTTCCAATAATTCTGGCTCTCCTGTAGCCAACCACTTCAATAAAATTAGACACCAGGGCAAGGTAATCATCAGAAGGATTGACATCGTGTCATGCTTCTCTGATGATCAACATCAGTATTGAACTTTGGAATCCTTTGATTTTCCTTATGCATTGTCAAACCTCATGGTTTAAATTCTCATATATATATATATATACTACAACTACTTTCTCTTCCTGTCATTCTTTATTTTTAATTCGTGTACCCATATCTGTATAAAAATATATGTGTGTGTGTGTGTGTGTGTGTGTTTTCGTGCGTGCGTGCGCGGACGGGAAGTAGAACAGGTGCGCGCGTGCGCGCGCTGTGTGTGTGTCTTGATAAATGTTTGTTTTGCAGTTGTTTTTCTGTGTAGTTGATTTTTTGTTTGTTTTTTGGTGTGATTTGTTTATGTGTCGTCCGTTTTTCTCTGTGTCTAATCATATTGCCATTTCTTGTTTGCACCAGTCAATGTCATAACTGGCTTACCATGTCTCACTTTCTTGGCACATCCGTTATGTAAGCGAACGTAAACCGCTCATTTTACATCATATCCTGTATTTTGTTTCGATTTGTTAGTTGTTTCTTTTTGTTTTTTGTCACTGACGAAGGCGTTTTGACCATAACGTGGGTATTATCTTGCTTTTGTTTTAGTGTGGTCACTGAGCCATTACCTATATGGATTTAATATCAAATTTGGGTGCTCTTTGGCTCTGGTTTTGGTATGTTAGCCTTGGTTTCATTGTTATTTCTTGATAAGCTGAACTTATGTGTAGAGGGAAGGTCTGGCCATTTACTTTTCGGATTACCCCTTGGAGTTTCAAAGATAGAGAACAGATTTTTTAAGCGGTTTAGGTTTCGTTGATGGCGATTTTCCATTTCTATGTCGATGTCTCTATTTAATTGAGGGCCTTTTGCATTTGGTTTCCAGCTAATCGTGTAGACTCTTTGGATGTCCATAATGTCAAGTCATCTGCATATATTGCAATGTGTACTATTAACGGATTTATCTCATTGGATCATTTAAATCTATGAAGAATAGTGTCGATGTCCATTACGATTCCAAGATGGTGAATGTAATTTTGAGGTGGTAGTAGAAAACAGGGTAAAAACACATAGAAGTATAACTTTTTAGGGCAATAGTAACCAAACTTACCCATAAAAGCGTTATAAACAACAGCATTCTTCATATAATGTTTTGAAATAGTAAATAACCGGTAACAAGACCCATCAATTTACAGTTTGGACATGACTGCTGAGCAGACCTAACAAACTAATATCGTAAAAACAGTTCGCTGTCCCAACTGCCTTGTGGGATTCCTGTTCACGGGATAGGCTTCGGGAGTAAAAGATGAGGAAAAATCAACTGGTGTCCCTAATGAAGTCTAGTGGTTGTTCCATCGCTTCTTCTTCTTCTTCTTCTTCTTCTTCCATCGCTATTATGGTAACTTTTGCGACGTCGCTATTTCCAGTTTGTATACGACAACGTCGTTCTCCTGTACCAATTAGTTACATGGAAATGGAAGATCTGCTACAATTGCAACACCGTGTTCTCCACAGGAAGATGCCCAAGCATATGATCTGGATAGCAATTTCCAGCTTCACGCAACATGTGCATCAGCAGCTAAACTGGGATGTTGGAATGTCCATGCCAAGCTGGCTGGACTGACGACAACCTACATGATATAAGATAAGCGATGCCAGAAAGACACGGGTAATTAATGACTAACTGAAAAGACGGAATATGGACATTGTAACACTTTAAGAAACTCGATTAGCGGACTCGGGATCAATGAGTGAGAAAGACATATTTTAGTGGCAAAGAAAAGACCTCAACGAAAAGACAGAGCACAATGTAGGCGTTTCAATGAAAAAGTATATAATACATATGGTTAAACGAGGCAAAAATGGTTCAGTACGCCTGCTTACACTTTGTCTCCCTACCACAGTAGGTCCCGTCACCCTTTTCAATGCATATACACTTACCTTGTACTCCAAGCAGGAAGCCAAAGATGAGTTCTATGAGGATTGATTAGCAGTTATAAAAGTATCCATAGTCAAGAACAGCTTGATCTACTCAGTGGCTTCTATGCAAAATTAATGTAAATGGACAACAGATCTTAACATGATGTGTCTATCATGAACTCTGTGTGTCCAACATCTATTTTCAGACAAAACCCTAAAACACGATATCGAGGATGCACCCACGATCAAATAACTTGCATCAGCCGGGTCTAATTCTTGTCCGAATGTCTGTCCTTAAATATGTACTGATGGCACGCTCTTACCATAGTGCTGCCTGTGACACCGATCATTCATTGGATCGCTGTAACATCAAATTACAGTCAAGGAAGCTGTACCACACCAGAAGCAAAGGCAAACCATGCATCGATGTCAGTAGAATGTCGGACATTGTGTGGATCAAGAAATTTCACAATTCTTGTCATGACACTTCTGAAACATTGAAGCATCTCAGAAACGCCATTCATAGCACTGCATTGACTATCTGTAGAAGTCAGGCCAGGTTATCTCGTAACCGGTGAGGTCGTTGGGGCACACATAAAGACATCCTCACAACCTCACGCCACCCTTCTTTGTCAACGGCCGCTGTCTGTGCCTCGTCTGGTCGGAGATTGATCCATTCTTTTATGTTGTTCTCCCATCTCTTTTTGGGGCCTGTCTCTTCGTCGTCTGCCTTGCACCTTTTCATGGAGGATCGTATTTGCAAGACCATTTGATCTCGATATGTGACCGTTTCCGACGAGTTTCCTTCTTTTGACAGTTGCCAATAGGTCTCCAAAAGGCCCTATTGCTGTTGTAATTCTATCTCGTATTTCCTCATGTGTAACTCGATCTTTGTACGTTACGTTTAAACGTCTTCGGAAACATCTCATCTCCAAGGCATGTATCCTTCGCTGAAGGTCAATTGTAACTGTACGCTATTGAAGTGGTATGGATATATGAACTGTGCCTATGAAAGAACGGCTGTTAAACTAGATGACTGGTCTGAGGTGAAAGTGAAGGATATGACACCTGTCAAAAGGCGAAGCGCGCTGTTCTGATTAACTACAAGCAGCTTCCAATTGCAGATATTTAACCAACCGTCAAGTCTGCCAGAAGCCAAGTTCAACAAACAGCGCGACCTTCTGCAAATGAATACAGGCTACACCGCAGTGGAGGCATCCAGACTGCTTCTCATACAGAAAACATTAGACAATGTATGATGTCAAAAAAAAAGAGATTGAACCTGCAAGTAGAAAACCAGTACCACTCAAAACCATCACCGGCAAAAAATAACATACAAAGGAAAGTAGATAAAGCGATGGATTGAGAACTATTCTGTGCTCTATTAATGCGACAATATCGTCACTCGCAGAGCCCTTGACGTTGTCATTGGCTATGCCAGTATAAACGAGTTGGATATCGAACCATCGTCAGAAGATCCGAATATACTCATTGAGAGCTTGGTCACGGGCACATGACCAGGCAGCGGCCATATTTGATGAAGTGTTGCAAGTGTACACTCCTGCAACTGATGTGTATGTTGTCATGTGAACGCTGGAAAGAGGCCACATTTTATAGAGTGTAACATAATACAGAAACAAGGGCGATATAAGTGACTGTAGTAACTATTGAGGTGTCATTCTGCTCTGAAGTCAAAGTTTTCGCCATAGTAATCGTTGAACGGCTACACAGTAATCGGATGCAGCAGGCCCTAACATCGTTGGAGGAGTGGGCGAACTCATGGCTGGTTAAAATAAATGAGGAAAAAACAACATGTACGATATTCTCGCTTTCAAACAAACCCCAAAACACCAAAATAAGTCTTAACGGCAAATATCTGCGGCCAAACGACAACCCAAACTACCTGGGAGTCACATTTGATTGGCGCATGACATGGAAAAGTCAGATCGAGAGAAATCGAATGAGAGCCAGAGAAAGATTGGCAATCATGAGGAAACTTGCTGGCACAAGCTGGGGAGCAGACGAAAGTATAGATGAATATAAAGGAACTGTACACTGGAAAAGTGAGACCAGTTCTCGAGTATAGCATTGCAGCATAGACAACAGCAGCAAAGGCGAACTTTGATAAAATTAGCAAACTTAAAAACCTAGCCATGAGAGTTATAACAGGAGGCATGAAGTCAACGCCAATTGTAGAACTTGAAAAGATTACACATCTGCAATCCATGACCGACAGAAGAGACTGCAGAGCCCAGTAGCAAGCAGAGAAACTCAGAAGACTGACATACCATCCAATGCATCAGAGACTAAATAGATTTGGAAATGGGAAACTAAAGCAGAGAAACTTTGCAGAAATAGCCAAAGCAAAGATGAGCGAAGACCCTATGATCACATTAGCAACACCAAAGCCCATCACTACTGTACGCAAACACACATGGAGGCAGCATATACTTCCAGAGGTGGTTGTAAAAATACCAGGTATTGGAAACAAGAACAGCCAGACTGTAAAAGAAAGAAGAGACATAACCCTGAGTTACATAACGAAAAACTACACAAGCATGGACTGGACCCATGCATACACCGACGGTTCTGTAACAAATACAACAGAGAACGGAGGGGCAGGGGTTTTCCTGAGCCTACCAAATGGTAAAAAAATAACACTGTCAATGGCAGCTGGAAAATACTCAAGCAATTTCAGAGCGGAGGCAGAGGCACTGGGGGTTGCCGTAAAAGAAATGGTGACAGGCAAAAGAAATGAAAGCCATATTGTCCTGTTTACAGATACCCTAGCCGTAGCCACAGCATTAAAAAGCCAGAAAAATACTGAACTTAACGATTAAAGAACAGTACTCTGTCAACTATGCTAGAAGTCAGCACCAAAAAAAGTAGTGGTACAGTGGGTTCCATCCCACTGTAACATCCAAGGCAACGAGGAGGCAGACAGAGAAGCAAAAGAAGGTGCAAGACTACCACAACCAGATTCTAGTGTGACCTACGAAGAGTCCAAAAGGCTTATTAGAGCCAGATACATGACCAAATGGGAAACAGAACATACTGGCTACACAAAAAAACGATGCCTATTACCAGTTGAACAGAAGAGAGCAGGTCGTGGTCTTCAGACTCCGCACAGGCCACAGTAGACTGAGGTACAACCTATTCAATAAATTGAAGATAGGAGGCACTGACGAATGCACGTGTGGTACCAGGAAAATGACCTCTGAACATTTGCTGCAAAACTGCCCGACATACGAAGATCAGAGAAAGCACATGTGGCCATCACCAGTGGCAACACTAGACACGCTCTATGGCAGTGTTTACAGCCTCAGGATGACCGCTGCTTTTTTCGAAAAATACAGGTTGACGTCTGACAGCGTACGAAGAAGAAGAAGAAGAAGAAGAAGAAGAAGAAGAACAAGAAGAAGAAGAAGAACGGCTACACAGATTGACTGAGCGTCTGTATCCGGATTCATAATGTGGGTTCAGGTCTGGAAGATCAAAGATCGACATTATTATTTGTTCTTTAGGCAACCAGAAAAAGTCACGAAGCAGAATCATTCCTTTTATATCGCCTTTAATGATCTGACCAAAACGTTTGATTTAGTTAGAAGGGATAAGCTTTAAAATCATCTCTGCAAAAAGGCTGCCGAGTACACTGCTACGACTAGTAATATCGTTCCACGAAGCCATGAAAGGAACAGTCTAATTTGATGGTGGCATTTTAGTCTTTTGTTATCGGCAGTGGTCTTAAGCAAGGCTGTGTCCTTGTCCCAACCATGTTCATAATTCTCTTTTCTCTGTTACTAAGCCATGCATTTGGTACGCAAATAAATTGAATCTGCCTTCACACAAGGTCGGATGATCGGCTGTTTAACTATACAAGACTAAAGACCAAAACAAAGATCAGGGAGATAACCATCAGAAACTTGCTATTCGCTGATGATGTTGCATTGTCACCCACAGTCAGCAGTTACATCAGAGATTGATAGACCTCTTCTCCTAGACGTCCAACAATATTGGTCTTACAAAAAGTCTCAACAGAACATATGTGCTAGGACAGGAAATAGGTGTCACGCAAACTCTAGGCATTGATAAGTACAAGCTGGCAAATGTGCACCAGTTTACATACCTGATGTCCTTCGCCAACGACAAGCTCTCTCCAGGCCCAGAAATAGATAGTCGCATTGGCAAAGCTGCTGCTACATTTGCTCGCTCAACAACGCGTGCTTAAGAAAACCAGAAATTCACAATTAAAACAAAGGCCATTGTGTACGTCGTTAAACTTCCATTCTTGGAATTGCACGGAGGGACAGCCTGACCAATACTGAGGTGTCGTCTCCCAAACACGTACACTCTCCTTAGACAGAGAATACTACGTTGGCTTGGTCATCTTCCTCGCATGGAAGATGGTCGCGTTCCCAAAGATATCCTCTATGGACATTTGGCAGATGGCAAGGAAACAGCCGTCTGCAGTTGAAGCTCAAAAATGTGTGTTAGCGTGATATGAAGGCCCTGGACATGAGAATGACAAAATGGGTAGATTAAGCTGCATACCGATCCAAGTGGAGATGTAAAGTCATGTAAAGTCACATCACGCTTGGTAAAATGAAGCTCTTGCACCACTGAGAAGTGATACGACAAGAATAAATAAAATAACAAGATAAAAATATATTTGAGATAAGCACTCCAAGTTCTTTTCATGCTATACTCTGTCTTGACTGAAAGGGACTACTACTACTAGTATCGGTGAGAGTGGTCTTCCTTGGAATTCCTTGCCCCTATTTTTCATCTTCTCGCTGAGACCAAACCATGGCCATCTGTAATAGATGACCATGGACCGAACTCATCACTTAACCCTTTACAGTCCAGCCTAATTGATTAGATTAGTTACGAATCGTATGAATTAGGCAGGACTGTAAAAGGTTAAGACACAAATCTAATCAGTTTAGCTGGACTAGAAATGGTTAAAACACGAATTTAATAATTTAGGTAAGACTGTAAAGAGTTAAGACACATATATAATCAATTTAATCACCTGTTCAATAATCTAGTAATGGCAATGGACCCAAGGCTTACATTGAAACACCAGATGCAATAAGCAGCCAACAAAGCTAATAACAGATTATTTATTATTAGGCAGAAATCGGACTTCAATTGTAAAGCTCAAAGGGCGCCTTAAAGAAACTGCACACCGGTTAAATGAAACCGGTGCTAGAATACACATGGTCCAAAGCAACAAACAATGAATTACAAAACATAATTACAATCCAAAACCAAGACATAAGAATCATTACTGGAGCTACGGAAACAATTCCAGTAAATGCAGAGAACATCACAAGAATCGAAAGTATGGAGACGCACATAAACCATAAAGCACTTCATCAGACAGGAAGTTCAAAGAAATGCGAGCTCATCCAACATTTAACAGGATAAACCACAATGGAATAGCAAGATTAACGAGAAACCAGTGTGGTGACCGCGTGGGCTACTGGTTAAGTGACACGGCTCACAATCCGAAGGTGCCGGGTTCGATCCTAACCACAGCACCGGCCGTTACCCCGGGGAATCAAACTCTTGGAAAATGCAGGAGGAAGCAGACCCTTACATAAAATGTATGATGAAGTCGAATGCACTGGGCTGACAGGCGCAAAATAAATACCATAGTGCAATGCACACCGCCTTGGGGATAAGACAAGCGGGAAAAAAACAACCAAAACAAACAAACAAACAGAAGAGAAACCAGTTACTATAAAAAACAAAAGATCTTACAAGGCCAGAACCAATCATAAGCCAATCAATAGATAGAGATCTAAAACAAACGTTCAAAATTCCATCATTGAAAAAAAGCAAAATCTCCTAAGATAATAGAAATCATAAAAGAAACCACACAAGAAAGGAACTCAGGCTGATGTTAAAAGGAAATTCATCACGGAAGAATTTATCCCTCCAAAACATTGTTATCCGTATGAAGTACAGATGGCTCAGCCAACAAAACCACATCCATCGGAGGTGAGTGGGTCTATTATACTATTATAGACTAAGCAACTGAGAAGAAAAATAATAAAACTCTAGTACTAGCAACAAAAACAGACTCCAATAACTTCGATGTCGAAGTAGCTGCACCGCAGGCCACTGTTGAGGTTGTAATTCAAAATGAAGATATTCAACAAGAAAACAAAGGATTCCTAAAACCGATTTCTCGTCAGTATTAGCAGCGCGAAAGCAACATAAGGAAAGATATCTCGAGCAATATCCGTACTCTCTTTTTCAGATCTCAGTAGAACACTCAAGGTTGGTCATTGGGTAGTTCTAGCCGCCTCCCCCAACTCTCATCCCCACTCCATCTACCCCTCCCCCTCCCCACCCCCTCCCGCAATATCGAGGGCAGTGCAACTGCAGACACACTAGCAACGCGTGGAAGAGTTTCCCAACAAACAGACCTGAGCATCATATAAAATAAGACAGACCATAATTAAAGCCAACTTCAGGGGGAAATGAGCTGATCAACAGCCCGACTTCGAAAAAAGAAGAAAACTACTGTGATTTAACTAAAGAAGAACAAGGCATCATCTTCAGGCTGAGAACAGGGTATAACAGATTCAAGGATCATTAATCCAACAAGATGAGGATTGGGACAGATGATAGGTGCCCATGTGGGGAGCATACCATGACCTGGAACACATTCTACAAAGCTGCATGCACACTAATAAAGAGAGAGAGAGAACAACACTGGCCTCACCAGACAGACATGAACAAAAGCTATGCGGAGATAAAACAGCATTACAAGAAACGGTGTCCTACGTAAGAGAAACCGGTACTTAGATCTGAGGATGAACGAAGAAGAGAAAGCAAAATGCGACTGACCTGTTACTTATTCTATGTGATCGACACCTGTAGACAACTATTTATTAAGGCAACCGTATTCCCATAGCAGATACCGCCGTTGCGGATTAAGTATTAAACCTCGGTTTTTTCGGCTTATTTTAATTATTGAGATGGGGTCACCAAATTCCTTTCCGACCGCCTCTCCTTCTCTATCAGTAAAACACGACCGGATCTACGGGACCGTGTTGGTTAATCGGGATAAGCGGAAGCTCTTCCACTACACTACTCAGATACTCGTACCAGGAGTTAACCGAGTAACTCAAGGTTACGACCGACCAATCGATCCTTAGTTTCTCTCCCTCATCAAACCTGTAACATGAGTCATCCACACCCCTTCATGAAGGTGCAATCCTTAACGACTACCTAATAGTTGTAAGCTGGGGGGCATGTATCGTCAAACCTGTAACATGAGCCATCCACACCCCTTCATGAAGGTGCAATCCTTAAAGCCTACCTAATCAACAGTTGTAAGCTGGACGCATGTATAAAGTTTATGTTTAGAACTTCACGAAGTCAGGGCCAGGAAGTCAGAATACTTTGTTTGAATTCAGTACTTAAAAGCTCGAGTATTAACAACAGGAACATATTCCAATAGTTTCCGCGCAGAAGCAGAGGTACTGAAGGCCGCAGCTGAGCGTGTAATCCAAGATAAAGATATCCACCAAAAAAACATAGCATTCCTGACTGATGCCATGTCAGTATTAGCAGCGCTAAAACAACACAAAGATGAAGCTCTCGAGCAATTTATATTCTCCCTGACACAGCTCTCAGCAGAACATCCAAGGCTGGTCATACAGTGGATCCCATCCCACTGCAATATTGAAGGCAATGAAGGTGCAGACAAACTAGCAAAGAGTGGAGGAGCATCCCCACAAACAGACCTGAGTATCACATATAATGAGGCCAAGACCATAATTAAAGCCAACTTCAGGGTGAAATGGGCTGATCAACACCTCGACTTCCGAAAAGAAGACAGCTACTATAACTTAACTAGAGAAGAACAATTCATCATCTTCAGACTGAGGACTGGGCATAACAGACTCAAGGGTCATATTTACAACAAAATGAGGATTGTAACAGATGGCAGGTGCCCATGTAGGGAGCATATCATGACCGCGGAACACATCCTGCAAAGCTGCATGCTCACGCAGGAAGAGAGAGAACAATACTGGCCTCGTGAGACAGATATGAGACAAAAGCTGTATGGAGACGAAACAGCCTTACAAACAGCGGTGTCCTTTGTAAGAGAAACCGGAACCTTGATCTGAGGATCAATAAATAAGAAAAAGAAGAATTCAGTACTAATTTGGCACACAACTCTTTTCGGTGAGTACATGTATTTAGTAGTGTCACGGTGTGAATCAGTTGGCTAGGTATCGGATAGGCAACCAGCAGGTAAAGCCATACTTGTACTTTTCAACATCTGTGTTAGTTCCCGAATTGTGGCTAGACCAGCTAGCGGCTCATAGCCGATTTATCGCATCAGGGTGAGCAAACAAGATCTGATCAAGGTCATATGCCGCCTTCAAGTGGCGGTCCTAGATGCAGGCTGTACTAGTGTAGTCTGTATGAGAGAGTGTGAATCGCAGTGATAAGGCAAACCCGTTACCGAAAATAAAATCCGGCTGTAACGGGGTGTGTCGTGCCGAAAGGTGCATTGAGATGTAAGTAGAGCCACTGACTGTAATCCGCTACACAAATAAATCGTTCAGAATTGACACAATGCAACAGGAGTATCTTCGAACAACAACGGCTAACAGAGGGACACACTACCGTACAGTTGTCAAAGAAATATTACGTTCAAAACACAGGACAGTTGTCAGAGACACACTACCACCCAAAAACAGGACAGTTGTTAGAGACTTACTACCACCCAAACACAGGACAGTTGTCAGAGACATACTACCACCCAAACACAGGACAGTTGTTAGAGACATACTACCACCCAAACACAGGACAGTTGTTAGAGACATACTACCACCCAAACACAGGACAGTTGTCAGAGACATACTACCACCCAAACACAGGGCAGTTGTTAGAGACATACTACTACCCAAACACAGGACAGTTGTCAGAGACATACTACTTCCCGAACGCAGTGGGGAGAGAAGACTAACGTCTGGGCATGGAAAACATACTGATCATTCAGTGTTAAGCAGGATTATGTAAAATATACTGACCAAGACCCCCATCTCACTTACATGCACTACTCTTTGAAAACATGAAAACACTATGTCAGTCTGGCTGACGTGATCGGCGTAGTAATGAGCAACGCCCATATGAAGCGAGGCATACCTCAACAGCCTGGAGGACGCAGGTTTACCTTCATCAACACTCTCTTGATGTGAGAAAAACTGCTTACCGCCCTTTTCGGGGAACAGAAGAATATAAAAAAACTCAATTAGGGCATTAACGGCAACAACTAATACGCGGTACAATCGATAAGGACGAAAGAAAAGATCCCAAAAACTAGAGGTCCTTGAATATATCCACTAGATCTCCTGACTGTAAAGATTGAAATAACACTTTTAAAACGCAATCTTGGATCCCTGTATTAGTGAGCGACAGATGAAACCAAACATGGCCCAACCGTCTGGCAGACACCGGTCTACCTTTACATGCATGCACGTAATGAAATAACATATATACCAACCAGCCACTTTAGGCGCACATAAGAGGCATCTTACTCATCGTGAGCATTAAATAACAACAACAACAACAACAACAACAGCAACAACAACAACAAAACGCAATCAAGATCATTTTGTTTTACAGTGCTGTAAATTCAAAAAGCATAACTCAGTCAGTGGATCTTCAGGTCCCAATCTCGGGTCCTCAACTCCAACCCAAGACAAAAAGATAGAATCTGCGCTTAATTAACATTGTGTTAACTTGTAGCTTTGTCAATATTCTTTATTATTGTAAGCTGTTCTCTAGTGCCCCCTGTTTTTATTCGTTCCCTAAAGACACGTGTTTATTTTACTTAACGGCTAATCCAATCATAACAGTCCGTTATGCTTATACCTGCGCCTGCTTACAATATTTGATTAAAATGACCTTTAGGATGGGTCCAGGTATCTGCATGAAGTGGGAGCGGTATGGCTCAAACTGAAAGCCAGATGAGGTCGAGAAACAAAGGATCGATTGGCTTGTGACCTTGAATCAACTCATCCGCGGCTTACTCTCAGCCGCCCTCGTCCTGCCCTTCGGCATAAAGTTTCCGATGTTTTTCTCTCCCCTTTTCTCTCATCTGGGCTGAAAGTTGTTTTCGCAGACTGTCGTGACGCAGATTCAGTGTAACCGCACGTGTTGTCCTAAATTCCTGGTTTGTCTGTATCCCGTGAGCATACTAGCCCAGTGCTTTTCAGCCTGGGTGCTACCGCCCACCTGTGGGCAATTTTAGTTTTCAAGTGGGCGGTAGAAGAATAGTTACATGCTGTATTAAAAACACAACCAGCGGAAACTACCAGAAAATGCCAGTAAACCAACAAAAGTGCAAATTTTTAGAACCTGTGGTTTTTTCCTGTGGCAGCATACGGCTGTGAAACATAGACAGTTACCCAATTTAGAAAGGTCCTCAGAATAATGTGGACTGAAAAAAAAAGAATAATGCAGACATTCGACAAGAGTTTGGCATAAAGGAGAACTGGTTCATCAATTTAACCATGAACAGTAAATTGAAATACTTTGGCCACATCAAAAGACACAACGGTCTTGCGAGGACGGTAATGGGGGTATGGTGCCGGGAAAGAGTGGCAGAGGCAAGATGAGAATGCGATGGCGCGAAGATGTCAAGGAATGTTTGGGCAGAACTCTGTAGCAGGCTGGAGATTTGGCAAGCAACCTAGTTTATTTCTGTTTCATGGGAGCGAGGTTCTGTAAAGAACATGCTGCATAATAATTAAAAACTTCTCAAATACACAGACTCAGTGGACGATCGCAGTTTTCTTCAATGTATTTGTTAGTAGGTGGTGCGGAATGCTACAGAAGGGTGTTCAACGTATCATGGATAACGAAAACAAAAAAGTGCAGATATCCTAAACAAACTGGACATCGATGAAAATCGGTTAGTAATCAATAGTTTGTCCAGAGAACTAAATTATGTTGCCACATCAAACGCCATAAAAGCCTAAGAAGAACGTTACTGGAGGGTATGGTGATGGCCACATCTGCTTTCTCTGGTCCTCGTATGTCGTGCAATTTTGCAGCAGATGTTCAGCGGTCATTTTCCCTGTACCACAGGTGAATTCGTCAGTGCCGCCTATCTTCAGTTTATTGAATAGGTGGTACCTCAGTCTGTTGTGGCATGTGCAGAGTCTGAAGACCACGACCTGCTCTCTTCTGTTCAACTGGTAATAAGCATCATTTTTTGTGTAGCCAGTATGTTCTGTTTCCCATTTGGTCATGTATCTAACCATAGTAACCCTTTTGGACTCTTCGTAGGTCACACTAGAATCTTGTTGTGGTAACCTTGCACCTTCTTTTGCCGAGAGTCTTACATATCGGCTGTTATGAAAGCGGTGTTCTGCAAAAGACATGCCACATCATGATGGGCGGTACGGAAAATGTACCTTCACGAAAGTTATAAAATTGGTCGCCAAGTATAATAAGGCTGAAGAGCCCTGATCTAGCCACTACTGGAGCGAGACGTTGTAGATTTGTGGGGCGGGCCGGAACAAATTGAGACTAGGTAGGGAAACGATGGGGATGGCTAGACCGATAATGCAGTTAAAGAGCGGGGGTATCAGGTGTGTAACTTGATACATTTAGTCTAGCTGTCAACAGTCTGTGGTTTGACTGCAGAAAATATGTTTGTGAAGAGAATTAAGGAAAATTGTGAAAAATAAAGCTGCGGCGGATGGAAGTTTAAAGTACAGTGTACAATACAGGAATAGCTATTGGCAAATATCACGCTAAAAATGAAAACAGAAACAATACTTGCGTTACGTACTAAAGGCCTTCATACGGGTGCAACAGACAATGACAACATAAGCTGCCAAATCATAGTGGAGATGATTACAATAGAATACTGAATATATGTCTCGAGTGGTCAATCGCGGTCTTCGTGTATAACAAGGACAATAAAAGCCCCACTTTCCCACAGAGCATGTCGTAGAAGGCGACTAACTGTGTGACATGGTATAACACTGGCCATGTTAAGGGGCTTTTTTTAAGAGCAGCATAGATAGCTCCAGACTTTGATCTAGTGTTCGAGTCTATTAAGATGGATTCACATATTGGTTAACCACTCTCCGAGAAACTGATTG
The DNA here is from genome assembly GCA_036924085.1 of Ariolimax columbianus. Taxonomy (NCBI): domain Eukaryota; kingdom Metazoa; phylum Mollusca; class Gastropoda; order Stylommatophora; family Arionidae; genus Ariolimax; species Ariolimax columbianus. The sequence continues at coordinate 27,820,285 of JAVGWX010000005.1, forward strand.
TATACAGACTCCGCAGTCTTCTAAACCAGTATAACAATGTTAAGTTACGTTTTAATAAAGAAACATGAAAATGAAATGCACATTTGTGAAAACGTCGACAAAATGTTTGTTTGTGACAACTTGTATAAGGCATTTGGTGCCAAGGGGGTCGGGGTCGGTTGCAGTAATGTGAGTTCACACAATCATTGTAATTACCGTAATCCGTTTTAAAGTTCTGCTCGTTTTCCAAATTATTAATCTCCTTATCGTCTCTTTGCTACCAGTGTCAGACATTAAAATGACAGCACGTGAAATGAAGTGTCTGGGACGGCTCATCAGTGTCATCATGAGAGATGGAATCAGGAATGATGATAGTAACAATAGTGTTAGAACTGTTCCTTGTCTGGGACGGCTCATCAGTGTCATCATGAGAGATGGAATGAGAAATGATGACAGTCACAATAGTGTTGGAACTGTTCCTTGTCTGGGACGGCTCATCAGTGTCATCATGAGAGATGGAATGAGGAATGATGATAGTAACAATAGTGTTAGAACTGTTCCTTGTCTGGGACGGCTCATCAGTGTCATCATGAGAGATGGAATGAAGAATGATGATAGTAACAATAGTGTTAGAACTGTTCCTTGTCTGGGACGGCTCATCAGTGTCATCATGAGAGATGGAATGAGGAATGATGACAGTAACAATAGTGTTAGAACTGTTCCTTGTCTGGGACGGCTCATCAGTGTCATCATGAGAGATGGAATGAAGAATGATGACAGTAACAATAGTGTTGGAACTGTTCATCGAGACCAATACACAGCAACATAGAAACCTGGCTAACTACCCCTGCCTGCATTTAAGAAACATATGCCAAGAAACGTATCACAGCCAAATAAGCGGCGGGCATAACAAGCGACGTTTTGTAAAAGACATCCTTACTTTTCACTTTTTGTATATGCTTTAAAAGGTAAGAGGAAATCTCGTGTCTGATGGAAAGATTACTTCTAACATCTTAGAAATGTGCGTACAACGGGAGATGGTTCTTCTTCTTCGCCGTTCGTTCCCAAACTTCCGCTACCAATTTCTGCAAAGGACTTTTGCAAGTAGCAGGATGTAGTCCGGATAACAGAATGCGTTGTGTCGTAGTTTACAGCTTGACTGCAAAATTTGCAAATTTCAGTTCGACACACCTAACATCTGCATGAAATTTGTGGGTACCGAGTTAGGCTTCTCTCTTCGATCCCTTCTCCCTAGCCAGTCTGCCATGTTGCAGCCTGTTGTCTAGGATCAACACATGGAGGTGGAAAAGGGTCTTGACAGCTCTGCATCCCTAGCAGTCAGAGTTTATGTCGCTGACCGCTACAGTTCATTCACTGTTCAATATCTTGATTAGGAAATAAAAATGGGCAATGGGAAATGAAACACAGTTGTTCCAAGAAATTAAACATCTGTTCTCCATAACGTTTCAAAACATAACTGGATGGGAACAGGTAAAGGAAAGGTAAGCGCACATATATTATACAAGTAGGACATGTCATTCAATATAAGTGTGGGGCATGCCACTTGAAATAAATGTGGAACATATCATTCATTATTGGCATAGAACATGTCATTCAATATAAGTGGAACACACGTTATACAATGTAAGCGTGGAACACGTCGTTCATTCTAAGTGGGAAAAACGCCATACAATATAAGGGTAGAATACGTCATTCAACATAAGTTGAAAACGTCATTATGTATAAGAATGGCACGAGTCTTTCCAAATTATTTCAGAACAACAAAAAAGTTTGACCTTCCATCCATCGCTTATCCATCCTATATAACAGCCAGCTGGACAACAGATAATCGTTTTGTTCTCCCAGCTGGAATGTTTGGGAGATCGATATCACCGTTAAATAAACATAATTGTTTTGGATTCCAATGAAAGAAAAATAATGTTTTGCATTGTTTTGGATTCCAATAAAAGGAAAATAATGTTTTGTAATTCTAACTATACAAACGACATGCAGACTAAATCAATTGTCTTCATACCGGCGATGAAACTTACATTATATATTCATGTTACCTCGTGGCAAAAATGGTAGCCATTTAGACTTATTTTTGCTTTTTGTCTTGCTTGTGCCTTTCGGCGTCAGGTTATGAAGAGGTTTTTTCACTGGACCCTAGTATGTGCTTCGTACATGGGAAGCTTTACTGCATATGTTATGTTTTGCTATCCATCTTTTGCGTGGTCGGCCCTTGGTTTTGTATCCATTGTATATATACAGCTGCTTTCTGAGAGATAATGCTTCTTCTTCTTCTTCTTTGTACGCAGTCAGACGTCAACTTGAATTTGTTCCAAGAAAGCAGCAGTCATCATGAGGCTGTCGACACTGCCATAGAGCTTGTCTAGTGTTGGCACTGTGATGGCCACACGTGCTTTCTCTGATTGAGAGATACTATTTGGTGTTAGATGTGTCCCAGGCCAAACGTTTGCTTTCTCTTGATTAGGTCTAGCACTGGGTGGTGTACCTACTTGTCTCGTAATATCTTCGTTTCTAATTCTATCAATTCCTGTTACTCCAGGTATTCTGCTCAGGTACTCCATCTGTCTCTATTATCTTTATTTGTTAATGTCAAATTCTAGCACTGATATCACATCGTGGGTAGGAATATTGTGTTGTAGACTGTTCTTTTGCATTTTCACGTGCCGACATAGTAATATCCGGGACATTTACCCAATGATTTGACTTGCTTTATTACATCTGTTTTGGATTTCGGTGTCGATTAGACGAACTATGTAAAACAATTGACATTGAGAAAGTGAACAAATCAACTGTAAATTTGCCGGAACATTGGCTAGTAGAAATATCGTCAAATCAGACTGCAGACAATTACGTAACCAATCGATTTTAATGGAATGCCAGTTTTTCAATAAACAATGCAAATCAAGAGACAATAGATTTCCCGTTTTCTTGATTCTAGAGCCTCTTGCTCCGTGTTGTGGGAATGACAACTGCGAATATGAATACTTTATTGACAAATACTGCACATTATTAAACTTGAATAGTTATCGATTTGTTCTCAAGATTAGCATTATTAGATTAAACATGGGGCCAAAGTGTCAGCAGTGAGGGAGTTCACAGCAGACTGCTACTCATATCTGGCTGCTTGAAGCAGGGCCAGTGATCGATAACTGAACAAGCCCCCACTTCTGCCTCCAAGTGGCGTCCCTGGAAACAGGCTGATACCATGCAGCCTGGCTATACAACTAGGAATCGAAGAAGGAAGGGCTAACAGTGTTCCAAAAATCCCGTAATGAAATATGATGTATCGGGCGAAAGCCACAGATATCACAGCCTCCCTGTAAACTACAAAGCAACGCCATTTTGCAGGACGAACACCGAAGAAGAAGAAGTAGAAGAAGAAAGAGAAGGAAAAGAAGAAGAAAATGAAGAAGAAAAAGAAGAAAAGCTAGGAGAAGAAGAAGAAAAGCTAGGAAAAGAAAAAAGAAGAAAAAAAAAGGAAAAAGAAGAAGAAGAAGATGGAGAATACAAAGAAGAAGAAGAAGAGGAAGAAGAAGAACAGGAAGACTAAGAAGAAGAAGAAAAAGAAAAAAAACAAGAAGAACAAAACAAGAAGTAGAAGAAAAAGAAGGAGAAGAAGAAAACAAGAAGAAAAAAGGAAGACGAAGAAAATAAAGCAAGAAGAAGAAAACAAAACAAGAAAACAAGAAGAAGAAGATATGAAGAAATATAAGTTGAAAAAAAAAAAAAAATAAGACTTAGAACCTGGTCGGGGTGTCGAAAACAGTAGAGCAGCCACCTCACTGTGAACTGTCAAGACTCAACCACTGACCATGAGAGTTGTCCGCACTCCAGGCGACCAACATCTCTGTGACATTACCAGGCTTGTCCTCTGGCTAAATGCACTCCGGCTACGATATCTACCTCTGTACGTTATCAGCCATAACTATCATGCTGGACGCAGAAGAGATGCAGACCAGCGGACATTGCACACCTGCCCCACTGTGTCAACACCCCAGGTGGCGGGGAATGCTAGGCGTACCATCCCTGCATAGAAGCCAAGAAAATAAAGGGAAAAAGAGATACCCCACTCACATGCAAATGCTACGTTTCTGGCAGGACGTGACGATCCTGGGATACAGACACACTGGACTGCCTCTCTTCCGGGTAAACCAGTCCATCTCATATATCATCACATATCATCATTGCACCCTATAGACACGAGTAGTGAAGACTCGATAGTCTGGTAAGACAACTTCCATAAGAGAGAAAACTCTGATCGTAAACAACTGCTGCCTTGCAGATAGGCTGGGGACAGCCAAAGGCTAAGGAGGGCATCCCTACAGAAACGCCTGTTGAAATCGGATGCACGGGACCGCAAGCCTAACAAAACAGTGCAACGTAAATCACAGTATGATGGCAGTACAACCTATTAGAAAAACGTATGGCGCTCATCCTGAGGAGTCCCGCCAGGCAGCGATAGCGCCGGGCCCCACACCTCGAAGGGGCCCACCCTTGACTACTGGTGGTCACCCACCCATGTGTCGTGGAGTCAAGGCACATGGCTATGGGGCAACGTCTATTGGCCAAAACCTCAAGACCCTCAAAATACTACAGTGGAATGCGGAGGGAGTCATTAACAAAAAACTTTCCCTACCACACCACCTGCATGAAGGTAAGATTGACGTGGCATGTATCCAGGAAACGCACCTCAACAATAACCATAAATTCTCAATCAGAGGATACCAGACCTTCCGTCTAGATAGAGAAGGCCACAAAGGAGGGGTCCTGATACTGACCAGAAACAGCATACCGAGTAGCGCGGTACCTGTCAATCACACCGGACAAGCAGAAATTGTAGGAGTTGACATAATGGCTCAAGAGACGAAGCTCCGCATTTTCAATCTGTACGGACCACCAAACAGAGACCTATCGCTCTCGAGTATGGATGTCAGAGACTCCAACTGCATAGTAGTTGGAGATTTCAACAGCCACTCGGAGAGATGGGGATACTCTGACACAGACAGCAGAGGTGACGAAGTGGAAGATTGGGAGATAGATGCAAATCTCTCCCTAATCAATAGGCCGGAGGATAGCCCTAGCTTCTATTCAAGAACATGGCATACCACCTCGACTCCAGATTTGGCCTTCTCCACACAGAACATACACTATAAAATAGACCGCCAGGTGCTAAACCAACTGGCAGGTAGCGACCACAGGCCGATCAGGCTAACCATTGACATGAAAGTAGGCCCACAGGAAACAAAACCGCTCCCACGTTGGAATTACAAACGAGCCGACTGGGACAGATTTGCAATCCTGACAGATGGGCTGTGTGAAACCATCAACACACGAAACACCAAAATGAAGCCCATGGTAGAGAGCCTAAGCAAGGCAATAATGCAAGCCGCCACTGAAACCATCCCAAGAGGAGCTAGGAAAAACTATAAGCCCTACTGGAATGATGAGTTACAGAAAGTGGAAGACGCAGTAACAAATGCTAGGTACATGGCAGAACGAGAAAAATCCATGGAGGCAAACATCGCCCTCAAAGCCGCCGCGGCGAAGTACAAACACACTCTCAAGCAAACAGCAAGAGAAAGTTGGAAAAATAAAACGGAAAGTTTAAACCTGGACAAAGAAGGGAACAAGCTATGGAAGCTAGTCAGAGCCATGAATGACGAAACCCCGTCAAATAAACAAATTACTATCAAGCAGGGCGAGAACTTGATCACAGGTAAGAAAGCCGCAAACGCCTTTGTCGATCACTATGCCAGAGCAAACCACATCGAGGTCCCTGCAGATAAGCATACAGACATTAGCGAAGAGCTAAAAGGACACGAAAACATAAATACGGCTCCTGAAGAGCACATGATGGCCAAACTAACAATGCGCGAAATGGAAGAGGCTATGAGAACACTAAAGAAAAGGAAATCTCCCGGAAAAGACGGGATAACAAACGAAATGCTGATGGGGCTGGGCCAAACAGCGAAGAAAAAACTAATATCAGTCCTGAACCAAAGCTGGAAAAGGGGTATTGTACCCCAGGCATGGAAAGATGCAAAACTGGTACCAGTACCAAAAACAGGAAAGGACAAAACAGATCCAAATGGATACAGGCCCATAAGCCTACTGAGCTGTGTCGGCAAGCTGATGGAACGGATGATAAACACCAGACTGATGTGGCATCTGGAAGAAAAACGAATACTAATTCCACAGCAAGCCGGCTTTAGACAGCACAGATCCACTGAGGACCAGGTCATCCTCATAGCCCAGGAGATAGAAGATGCCTACCAGGCACAGAAACACACAGTAGCTGTTTGGGTGGATTTGGAAAAGGCATTTGACAAAATCTGGAAGGATGGACTTAGAGTCAAGCTAAGAAGAAGTGATGTCTGTGGGAAGATGTACAAGTGGATCAACCACTACCTCAAACAAAGAACGGCCAGAGTCCAAGTACAAGGGCAGATGAGCAAAAAGGTGACACTCGAGCAGGGAGTACCCCAAGGGGGAGTATTGTCACCCACACTCTTCCTGGTATATATAAACGATATTACAGAGAATATACCAAAAAGAGTTCATAGCTCAATGTTCGCAGACGATCTGGCTATGTGGACCTCTGAAAAGAATCTCACCATAGCAAGAAATCGGATGCAGACGGCCCTAACATCGCTGGAAGAGTGGGCGAACTCATGGCTGGTCAAAATAAACGAGGAGAAAACCACGTGCACAATATTCTCGCTCTCATTAAAACCCCAAAGTACCAAATTAAGCCTAAATGGCAAAATCTTGCAGCCAAACGACAACCCAACCTATCTGGGAGTCACATTTGATCGGCGCATGACATGGAAAAGTCAGATTGAGAGAAACCGAATGAAAGCCAGAGAAAGAATGGCGATCATGAGGAAACTTGCTGGCACAAGCTGGGGAGCAGACGAAGGCATACTAAAGAAACTGTACACTGGAAGAGTGAGACCAGTTCTCGAGTATGGCATTGCGGCATGGACAACAGCAGCGAAGGCGAACTTCGATAAAGTTAACAAACTTCAAAACCAAGCCATGAGAATTATAACAGGTGGCATGAAGTCAACGCCAATTGTAGAACTTGAAAAGATTACAAAACTGCAATCCAAGACCGATAGAAGAGACTGCAGAGCCCAGCTGCAGTCAGAGAAACTCCGAAGACTGACGGACCACCCAATGTACCAGAGACTAAACAATTTGGGAACTGGGAAACTAAAGCGGAGAAACTTTGCAGAAATAGCCAAAGCAAAGATGCACGAAGATCCCATAAACGCACTAACAACACCAAAACCCATCACTACTGTACGAAAACCTACTTGGAGGCAGGATATATTTCCAGAGGTGGTAGAAAATATACCAGGTATTGCAAACAAAAACTGCCAGACTGAAAAAGAAAGGAGAGACACTACCCTAAGCTTCATAACGAAAAGCTACCCAAGCATGGACTGGACCCATGCATACACCGACGGTTCTGTAACAAACACTACACAGAACGGAGGGGCAGGAGCATTCCTGAACCTACCAAATGGCAGAAAAATAACACTGTCATTCGCTACTGGTAAGTACACAAGCAATTTCAGAGCGGAGGCAGAGGCACTGAGGGCGGCAGTGGAAGAAATGGTAACACACAGTGAAAATGAGAGCCATATAGTCCTGCTGACAGATGCTCTCGCCGTAGTCACAGCGCTAAAAAGCCAGAAAAACACTGAGCTTAATGACTTAAGAGCAGCACTCTGCAAACTGTGCCAGCAGTCCGCACCAAAAAGGGTAGTGGTACAGTGGGTTCCGTCACACTGCAACATCCAAGGCAACGAGGAGGCAGACAGACTGGCAAAAGAAGGTGCAAGGCTACCATAAACAGATACCAGTATGACGTATGAAGAGTCAAAACGGCTTATCAAAGCCAGGTACATGACCAAATGGGAAACCGAACATACTGGTTACACCAAAAACGATGCCTATTACCAGTTGAACCGAATAGAGCAGGTCGTTGTCTTCAGACTTCGCACTGGCCACAACAGACTCAGGTACCACCTATTCAACAAATTGAAGATAGGGTGTACCGACGAATGCACGTGCGGTACTGGTAAAATGACCACTGAACATCTGCTGCAGAACTGCCCGACATACGAGGGTCAGAGAGAGCAGATGTGGCCATTGCCAGTGGAACTGCAAGACAAGCTCTATGGTAGTGGCGAGAGTCTCAGGATGACCGCCGCTTTTTTCGAGAAAATAATGGTTACTGTCTGACTGTGTACGCAGAAGAAGAAGAAGAAGAAGAAAAAAAAAATAATGAGAAGAAAAATAAAAACGAGAAGACGAAGAATAAACAAAAGAAGAAATACTTTGCCTAAAGAAAACGAGACGAAGAGCGAATGAAGCCGTAGTTGTTGATAACATGATGAAAGAGACTAGTGAATAACTGGTAAATGAATCTCCAAGAAGTGGGACAATAATTGATGTGATTAGTTTTAATGTTTAAAGTATTCGTGTTTGTATGTTGTTGATATTGTTCTTCCTCACTGCAGGCGTTGAGTTCTCTTGTCGTTTCTTTGGTACAAAGCTAATGAGACTGTTTCTACATCCCGATTCGTAACTGAGATTGTGGCCGGGGGTCTTTCTGGCTTTAGTGTAATACGAGACTCCTCGGTAAGCACACCACTGTTGAGATTGCAGTGTCGATCCCTGCTTTGTTGGCCGGACTGCTGTGGCAGATTATGTTTCCAAGAGCACGGACAAGGTGAGGGACGAACGGTATGATTTACCTCAATCTGGTTACTATTCTATCCCGTATGGGGGTAGACTATACTAGAGGCACAGACTGGCTAAGACCGAAATCCTCACTTCCACGCAGTCTGTCATGGCAGTCTGTCTAACGAGGTTGAACATCGACGGGATCCCCGTAGTAATGAACGACACGCAGATGAAGCCAGGAAAAGCACAACCGCCTGAAGGACTCTGGTCCACCTTCATAAACGCGCTTAAGTAGGTGAGGAAAACTATTGCAGCTTGCCACTTAACGCCCGTTTCATGGGGCACAAAAGAGTAAACTTGCTTATGTGTTCCATGTAGGAAGGTAAATCCCTAGCGTAAAAAGTGGATACCTAGATTTGTAGTTAAATATAGAAGAACTAAAAAAAAGCATGGAAAAAATATTTAGAGTAAATCAAAAGAAACATATTTAAAATATTTGGACAAAGCAGAACATAGCTCAGAAAGTTAAAACACACAAAAATAGAATTCGAAAAAAAAACTTGCTCAGAGCATCAAGACTGATAGTAAAAGCTCCTTCTCTTATGTTGGAAATAAAAAAGAACGAAAGACAGAACAGGGAGAATAATAAGTGAGAATAGTGAGGCAGCTAATCTACTCAATCAGTACTTTGGCACAGTCTACACAAAAGAGGACTGCTCCAAGATCACAGAGCCTATAGATATTTTTTCAAAGAGACATGGATACAGCGGGATTAAGATCAATCTGTATTACAGAGGAAATGATTTTTAAAAAATTGTAGGGGTTGAAAGTGGATAAATGTCCAGGTCACGGTGATATTCATCCAAAATTGTTGTTTGAAATTAGAGACCAACTACCAAAGCCATTGGCTATATTATGTTCTCAATCACTTACAAAAGGGATTGTTCCGCGGGATTGGAAAGATGTATGAGTGATCCCCTTATTCAAAAAGGAAAAAAAATCAGATCTAGCGAATTTATAGACCCTTGAGTTTAACGAGCATAGTCTGCAAATTGTTAGAGTTCAATAATCAAAGAAAACATTGTAATGCATTTAGACAAATTTAATCTGACCAGAAAAAGTCAGCATGGGTTTACTAGAGGGAGATCATGCTTAACAAATCTATTAGAATTCATAGAGGAGGTCACTAAAATGATAGATAAAGGGGATCCAGTGGATGTTATTTATCTAGATTTTGCAAAGGCCTTTAATAGAGTACTTCATCAAAGATTATTTCGAAAATTAAAATCACATGGAATAGGTGGGGAAGTTGCCAAATGGATTGAAAATTGGTTAACGGGAAGAAGGCAGAGGGTGGGCATAAATAAGGAGTACTCTGAGTGGTGTGAAGTGAACAATGGAGTGCCACACGGCTCGGTTTTTAGACCAATTTTGTTCTTGATATATAAATGATTTGGATATTGATTTGGGATCCATGATTGCAAAATTTGCTGATGACACAAAACTATGCAGTAGTGTCTCACCTAAAGCAGAAGTGGATATATTGAGGTCGGATTTAGATACAATTCGAGAATGGTCTGTAAGCTGGCAAATGGAGTTTATTGTAGAGAAATGTACAGTCATCCACATGGGTAGATCCAATATGGACAGAATTACAGAATTGGAGAGAACAATATTAGAAAGATAGATAAAGAAAAGGACCTAGAGGTTATAATAGATCACACAGGTAAGGTGAGTGGGCAAGTTCAGGTAGCAGTGAAAAAGGCAAATACAATGTTAGGTATGATAAAAAGAAATACTAAGCATAGGAGCAAGGAAGTGATAGTCAAACTGTATAAAGCATTAGTTAGACCTAGATTAGAGTACTGTGTACATGTGTGGAGTCCTTATCATAGAGGGGATATAAACATGCTGGAAAGAATACAAAACAGAGCGACAACGCTGATAGTGGGTTTCCAGAATTACAGTTCTGAGAAAAGACTCAGAAAAACTTGCCCTCAGTGTCGAGAAAAGATAAGAATTCGTGGTGATTTAATACAGGTTTAGAAGAGGATCAGAGGAATGGATAAATTATAAACCAAACAAAATTTTTCTCTAAATACAGCCATTAACAAGAAAAAGAAAGCATATCTTCAAATTAACTAAAGAGAGGTCCAGATTAGATTTAAGGAAACATTTTGTTTAGTTAGAGAGTGGTGAATGCTTGAAATGCATTGCCACGGGAAGTAGTGGAGACAGTGATAGTTAATGCATCTAAGAATAAATTGGATGCCCATAGCTTTTAGAGCAAGGTCATGTAAATGAAACTGATTGTATACAGACTCTACGGAGTCTTCTAAACCAGTATAAAGATATTACGTTAAGTTACGTTAAGCCAAGTTATTGTCGACATTCAACAGCATACAACAACATCATCATGTATTCGCCTGTAGTGACATACACACTATATATTATTACATAGCAGACGCAGCTATTATTGTTGAATCTGTAAGCATCTTTATTGTGGGACTTTCCTCCTGTTTTATAAGATGGGGTGACACGTTTCGCTAACTCTTCTCTGCCTCGTCTTGCAGTAAGTCATGTATGTTCTTACGGCTGGGTAGACTGGAGTCCACCGCGATCTGGACGAAATCGAGGTCTGATAGATTTGAGAGACGCCCACGCTGAATGTTCATCCAATCAATTTATCATTATTATTTGGCTGTTTTGGGCCCAAGACGTAGCAGTAAATCAGTTGAGAGCAGTTATTGACTCGTAGCTGGCTGTTTGCGTCAGAGTTAGCTAACCATAACTGACCACGACACAACTCCGCCTTCAGGTGACGACCCTTGAAACAGGTTGTACCCATGCAGTTTGGCTAATAGATAAGTGCTGGAATGTGGACAACAAACCCGGTCCCAAAAATGACACCCTGAGATCGGATGTTTTGGGTCGAAAAGGCGCAAATATCACATATTTGCTGTAAACTACAACACAATGCAAACATACGTCCCCTTTAATAAAAAGATAAAAGCAACAAAGCACAACAAAAGATGCTCTCCATATGTTTTTGTCCTGTGCCGCCTCCTTAAGTTTCAAACAAGAGATTGACTGAACTAACATCGTTTTCGACCACGCCCTACTTCTTCTCTGATCAACTCATACCCTCCATCTAACCCGGTAATGTTCATGAAGGACATTGTGCGTTTCAGGTCTTCACCGATCCACTGAAGCTTTTCGAGAATGGTAACTCACCTGTGTCAAACTGCCTCTCTTTGATCTGCATAATTGTTGTAGTTCTGTAGGGTATGTTTTGGTGTTTTCTTGTGTGCGCTGTAAGCCCATGTGGCAGTGTCTCTAAGACCTATTCTCATGGAGGTGGGCTTTGTGTCTACAATGTTCAATTCTGAGTCTGAAGATCTGTTTCGGCCCGTCTCTGTCACGTTTGCCTATGCTGCCATTTTCTGGTTTGTATTCTTTGTATTGGCCTCTGTTCTGTCTTCATGACGAGTCTGTGTGTTGCAACTACCAACTTTTGCGAGCTCATCTGCCTTCTCGTTTTCAAGGATCCTACAGTGGATCGGATAGAGTGTAGTTCTGAATACATTTGAACTGGGGAGAGATGTAGAGGGGGCGGGCGAGGGAGGTTTTAGGTAGCAACAATATATTCTATTTTATTTCATGTAATAATCTATCTAGTTTGGGGTTTGAGATGGCTTGAAGCACGCTCCTGGAGTCTATCTAGTTTGGGGTTTGAGATGGCTTGAAGCACGCTCCTGGAGTCTATCTAGTTTGGAGTTTGAGATGGCTTGAAGCACACTCCTAGAGTCTTTTACAATGCCCCTTTTTCTTTTGTAGTTGTGTTTATGCTGATATAATTCTGCGTTGCCGCATGTACAACTGTTGCTCCAGCTCTCAAATTGGTACATGTCTCTTCTGCTGGCATGGAGTGTCCTTCCATGTCACTATCGGGGTGTGCCATATAGATTCCACTGACCCTCCTTCCTCCGCTCCCCGCGGATGATCCATCTGTGCACACACCAGTTGAAAAATTGCTAGGGTACTCTAGCCTGACCATTCGTCGACATTTGTTTCTTGTCATTCCTGCTCGTTTCTTTTCACGTGTCGTCGTCGGTCGTTCTCAAACTCCCGATACCTAGCATTGAAAAGCGCTTTTCAAATAGCTAGATGTTGTCCGGTGAACGAAATGAATTGTGTCGGAGTTTACAGCTTGACTGCAATATTTGCACCTTTCGGTCCGACACATCCAACTTAGCATTTCCATTTTTAGTATCGTGTGTGCCTTCCCTCTTCGATCTCTTCTCCTTAGTCAGTCTGCCGTGTAGCAGCGTAATATCCATGATCATCACACGGAGGTTTAGAAGAAATGTAGAAGCTCTGGGTCGCTGGCACTGACGCTAGCAGCCAGTTTTGGGTCGCCGACAGCTACAGCTCATGCACTGCTCAGCATCTTGATCTTCCTTGTGTGTTCCAATCCAGTGCATATCTGGTTACAATGTCCGTCCTCTTTCTGATACTGTGTCCTATCTATCTTAACATTCTCTCACCAATTTCTTGTTGCATTGGTTGTTGGCATATTCCCAGCGACGGATTTGTGTTTGCCATTCAATGTATAAGATACATGCATGGTATGTGCCTCGTATGACGTTGTTATGAAATATGTCAATTACATAAAGCCAGTGATAAAAAGTGTCATGATGGCTCTCAACAGTCAGATAAATATCATCTTACCTGTCAGGTGTCAGAAAAAGGTGTACAGAAATTCCACATGTTTGGTGAATAAAACATAAGATATTAGTTAATCTTCACAGGACTCACGAAAGCGTTTTACATATTTTGTTTATCCCGGACTTTGGTTATACTAGGCAGTAATGTGTAGCATGCTTTTTTTAAAGTGTGATGTTGCTGTTTGGACTAATTCTTTCGAGCAGTTCGTTCAGTGCCAATTTGTGGAAGATGAACATGTTTTGTAATTGGTGAATTTAGCCACATATGGTTTTAGTGAGACAGCATTAACTTTATGAATTTCTGATGTATATATGTTGCTTGCAGGCAGCATAGAAGATATATCCAGTATGGATAGTGGTAAGTGTGATCTTATTTATTGAGTGTATGTGTGTTCTTACTGAGTTTCTAGTGTCTCTCATTGTGCTTCTATATGTTTTTATTCAGTTTCTGTGCGTTCATTCTGGATAAGTTTCTGTTTTTTTTTTCTCGTTGAGCCGTCATGTGCTCTTATAAATCTCCTATGTCATGTTATTGAGCTCCTGTGTCATGTTATTGAACTCCTATGTCATGTTATTGAGCTCCTATGTTATCTTATTGAGCTCCTGTGTCATGTTATTGAGCTCATTTGTCTTGTTATTGAGCGTGTTTGTCTTGTTATTGAGCTCCTGTGTCATGTTATTGAGCTCCTCTAACATGTCCATGTTATTGAGCTCCTATGTCATGTTATTGAGCGTGTTTGTCATGTTATTGAGCTCCTATGCCATATTATTGAGCTCCTGTGTCATGTTATTGAGCTCATTTGTCTTGTTATTGAGCGTGTTTGTCTTATTATTGAGCTCCGGTGTCAAGTTATTGAGCTCCTATGTCATGTTATTGAGCGTGTATGTCATGTTATTGAGCTGCTATGTCACGTTATTGAGCGTGTTTGTCATGTTATTGAGCGTGTTTGTCATGTTATTGAGCTAATTTGTCATGTTATTAAGCTCCTATGTCATCTTATTGAGTTCCTTTGTGTTGTAGCTGCCAGCATGCTGCAGTGGCTAGACCCCTGGAAAACCTTCTTGACATGGTCGGCTAAACCAAGTGAGGGTAGTCTAATAAGCCAACGGTGAAAAAGGGCTTGTTTACCTAAGCATGTGAAGACTGGATTCGGTGGACTGTACGGAAGAACCACTGACTGGTCAACTGGCAGCAAGGCGACCACCAACAACTCTGTTTGGAGCAAAGGCTGGACACAGAAGATCCCCTTGCTCGTCCACTGCATCCGAAATACTGCCCCAGTCGTCTTGATCATATCTTGCCACTGGATCAAATGGAATCAGGACGAGAGAGTGAGGCTGACGATGCAACTAACCTTTCATAGATCCAACTCACACGCAAGTCATATTGCCTTCTCATTGCATCATCTATTCAAGCGCTGCAACGATGGGCTAGTGAAAAAGCGGCAGGTGGGGTTTCACTGGCAGCCACAGTTGTGAAACCGTACGTAAGCGGCTCAGGTAATATGGTTATCCTCCACTGAACCCGAAGCAGCAGTGGATATCGGCAGCCACCTGGCCGACCAAACATCACTCTGTAGGATTTGCAATGCTTACCTCCATGGCCCGAGGAACGGGTTAGAAAAGGTTCCCTAAAAATTGCCTGCTTCAACTATCCTGGCTAGCAAACCTCGACTTGTGGGAATCCATATCCCTGCAGTCGAAATAAAAATAATAATAGTAATAGAAAAACTGGCCAAGTTCCACTGACCGTTGGTGCTTTGAACATTTGCATCCTCCTGGGCCGTGCAAACAGACCCGAAAGAAACACTGTCATGATTGCTAGAAAACTGGACCGATACAAGATCGATATTGCTGGCAATGGACAGTTTACAGAAGATGGTACTGGGTACATCTTCTTCTGGAGCGGTAGGGCAACAGACGAGCGCCGGGATGCTGGTGTTGGCCTGGCTATAAGGTCAAACCTGGTCAAGAAGCTAACCAGCCTACGAAAGGGAAAACATGACCGGATAATGACCTCTCTCACTGTGTGGTAAGAATGTTGCAAGAATTATAAGTGTCTATAGGCCTACCATGACGAATGCTAATAATAGCAAGGACAATTTTGTATTGTGATCCTATGTCATGTTATTGAGCGTGCATGTCATGTTATTGAGCGGGCATGTCATGTAATTGACCGTCCACGACATTTAATAGACCGTCCACGTCATGTAAATGAGCGTGAATGTCATGTTAATCGGTGTGCATGTCATGTAATTGATCGTGCATGTCATGTTAAATCAGCTTTACATATGTTCGTTTAATGGGATGTACACCAGGTTTATATGTTTTCCCACTTTCGTCCTATTTTTTTTAGCATTGTTCGTTGTATTGTGTTACATACCTAACGACACATTACTTTTGTAAAGGATTTAAAATATTTTTATGACCATACTTCATACGAGGCACGTTCTTTGGGTTTCATGAATTGAAACAAGTTTAGGGTGTGAAGATCGCCACAACACCAACGGTCAGTCAAAATATGATTATCGAACATGTTGATCATGATAAGGTAAATTATATTAATTGAACATGTTAGTCAGGTTTAGGTAAAATATACTGATTGAACATGTTAGTCAGGGTTAGGTAAAATATACTGATTGGACACGTTAGTCAGGGTTAGGTAAAATATACTAATTGGATATGTTAGTCAGGGTTATGTAAAATGTACTGATCGGACATGTTAGTCGGGGTTAGGTAAAACACACTGATTGGAAATGCTATTTAGGATCTAGTAAAATATCTTCATAGGACATGTTAGTAAAGATAAGTAAAATATACTGATCGGACATATTAGTCAGGGTGTGATCAAATATACTGGTATAAAATGTTAGTCAGGTAAAATATACTGATTGGATATGGTACTCAGGGTTTGATAAAATGAGCTGATTGGACCTGTTAGTCAGGGTCAGGTAAAATATACTTTTCCGACATGTTAGTCAGTGTCAGGTAAATATACTGACCGGACATGTTAGTCAGGGCCAGGCAAAACCTGCTGATCGGACATAGTAATCAGGGTCAGGCAAAACATACTGATCGACAGCGTATGCCACATCTAGCGCCAGCGTCTTCTCTTTATATCGTGTATCATTTTGATCTGCCTAGATCTTTTTTGCAACTCGATCTTATTGACTATTTTATTCCACTTTAAACCATATACTATGCGCAGGCATGTGCTTGTGAATGTTTGTATCTGCTTTGTTAACGACATTGTTTCCACTCTAAGGCCCAGTGCCAAATTGTATGCAGTACACATGCATACAATGAAAGCAGTACGTACTGTACAGTGCACATGTCAGGTTGGACCCCAGACTCCAGAACACATCATGCAGACATATCCACTGCACCAAGACTCTCGTGAGAAGATCTGACCCGAATAAAGACAAGATAAACTGTGGAGAACCACTGAGGACCTGCGACTGACGTGTCACATCATGGTGGCGGCCCATCTGGTGGCATAAAAGGAGCATACGAAACCGAACGCAAAGAAGAAGTATGCTGTACCGACTTTACATTCGAGATGAAAATATCTATCTTTATGTCAGACTTAATTGTTTTTGGAGCCGGTTATATTTGTGAACGTGAGGAATCTCCATTCCCCAAACTTTGTTGTATCTTGAGTCCCCCTTGTAGTTTTGTGTCTCGCAGCTTGACTTGTATCTTATCAGATGCATTTATTCTGAGAATCTTCCAATCCTGTCTAGGATTTACCAACATTCACACATACGAAAAGCCGGCTGATTATGGGGTAGCCTTCGAGGCTTCAAAGAAAGCTTCAGAAAAATACCCCTTATACAAAATGGACCATGCATAAGTCTCTTTCCAATCATAATATACATTAACGTTGTATGGTTTTATGTATTCTACAATTTGAGTTTGTTGGTTGGTTGGTAGTAAATTCCTGGACGAGCCAGCAATTACATTACATCTCAATATGACCAATACATTTTGTTCAGAAACCGCAACTAAAAATTCAATTCATAGCTATCTTTCACTGATGTCATAGACTCGAAAATCATTTCAATCTCATTTGTTAGAAAGGAGTATATGAGTGATACAAAGAAGTATGTCCTTGCTCTTATGAATATATATTTCCTCCTTCAAGGCTTAACGTGCAAATGGCTGCAGGCAACATTCGGATGGAAATTCAAGAGCTGGAGCCAGAAATGTTCAAAATAGAAAGAGTCCGTTCTTGCGAAGCGGAAAAATGGGATCACTTGTTTGACGTCATTTCCCATCATTTCTGTAGACCAGTGCTCTTCAACCATTTGATACCTGGCGCCCACCTTATATCTTTTGTGAGGGTAAATTGTCTTATCGTCCACTTCAATCTAAATTGAAGAACATTCTGCGATCGTCCACTGAATCTGTGTATTTTGTATGTTTTTAATCATCATTTAGCACGAGCATTGCAGAACGTCGATCCCATCATACGTCTAAAAGAAACTCGATCTTTTGCCAAATCTCCAGTCTGCTCCATGGTCATGTCCAAGCATTCCTTGACATCTTGGTGCCATCGTCTTCTAGCCTGCCTCTCTTGTCCGACACTATGCCTTCCATTACCGTTGTCTGAAGATCGTTGTCCCTTTTGAATGTATGAATATGAACCAAGTCTCTATGCTCAACTTTTATCGAATGTCTGTATTCTTCCGTTTCTTATGCCCGTGTTATCCAAAGCTCCTTTCTATAACATTTCGACTCGACGGACTCGCTTCTTGATTGAGTTTTTGAGTAACTGTCCATGCTTCTCGCCGTATGCTGCCACGGGAATAATACAAGTTTCAAAATTGTTATTTCTATTCGTTTGCCGGTATTCAGCGATAGTTTCCTCAGGTTTTGTTTTTAATACATCAAGTCAAAGATTCTGCTACCGCCCACCTGAAAGTTAAGATCGTCCGCTAGTGAGCGGTAGCGCTCTGGTTGAAGATCACTGCTGTAGTCTGAACGACAAAGATCGGCAGCGATGGATCTTCAGCAAACTTTATCCCTCGCTATGATGACGCAATCTGATAGCCACTTTCCAATCC
Organism: Ariolimax columbianus; assembly: GCA_036924085.1. Classification (NCBI taxonomy): domain Eukaryota; kingdom Metazoa; phylum Mollusca; class Gastropoda; order Stylommatophora; family Arionidae; genus Ariolimax; species Ariolimax columbianus. The sequence goes on from JAVGWX010000005.1 coordinate 27,838,784, forward strand.
GTCCCCTGATCTTATCTGACCACTTATTATGGTGTCTGGTTCTTAAGCGTTTGTCCTCTACCCTACCATCTAGTATGTTTTTCATCAAGATATATCACCTGTATAGCCATATTTTCTGACATCAGTTCCCTTTCCATCCCCAACGTTTTCAGTTCCATTTGCTCTTTTTTCTTCCCAGGATAAATGGCTGGGTCTGCTATAACCCCACATCGCAAATGCCTCGATTCCCTTTTCCACCTGTCTGTTCAATGTCCATGTCTCCATGCCATAGAGTAGTGTTGTTTCTTCCATCGTAATCGATAGGAACTATTTTATTAGCATTCACTATTCGCATGAAATCGAAGATGGCTAGATGAGTCATACCAAGCCCTGAATGGTCTACAGCACTTACTACAAGGAAATAGGATATCCCCTTCCACTGGGATGGAACGTTTTTATCCGCACGATCCACGAGACCGCAAATATTTCATGCACCAAATATCAAATGCACTTTCATTGTGCACTTCTATCAGACAGTTGTGTAACGGAAGTGAATGTAAAGCAAAGTGATACGCGTGATTTTTATTACAGTGGCGGCGTTTGAGCACGTCAGCCTCACTTTCTTATTCTTAGCTACCGCGATTCAGTGGAAAGACATAGTTCAGACAACTTAACGGCAGAAAAGGATGCAGATTTTCTTAGGGTTTTCTCCGAAAGATTATTATGCGATCAGATATCCAACAAGGCAGTGGGGGCAAGAAATGAAACCGCTGTGATCACAGGCTACAACTCCATTGTATCATACATAAATAATTCGGCATACCTGCAAGAAACACGAGGCAGTGGGAGTAGACCAACATAATTATGTGTGATGGCGCTAACCACAGACAAAGTTAGACACAGTTCTGTCTATTGAAACGTACATAACAGCTACAACTTATGACCGAAATACATCTGCGAAATACGTCCCGCCAACGCGCATTTCTTTCTGTGGTCAGTGACGACCATTCCGGCGACGTCATCAATTTTTTGAAAAGAAAGTACACAACTCTACATATCTTGACAATTAGTACTCACAAGACGTGATATAAAACAGACTCTTCCGTTTAGTGAACATTGGTGCGGAATTTATATTGGAAACCAACAATTCACGTCCGATAACATCTACAATCAAAGCCAATAGTCTCTAATTGTAATTGGTCCTTCCAAAATGCTGAAAGCAACCGGCACCCACCGTTGCTCTGACTGGGAAAAAGGGTGGGGGGGGGGGGGGGGATATTGCACTTGACCCTTCTTTTTTTTTTTTTTTACAAATTCTGATTTATCTACCTATGTTTCATGTTTTTGAATACGGCCGTTGCAAAACCTATCCTGTTTTTTTATTTATTTTTCTCATCTGCCTTCTACCTTTATTACATGTCCAGATAGGATAAACTATATGCAGTACGAGAGCATGTTATCTTATCTCTACAGGTGATTTCCTGTCGCTTCTTCTTTGTGCCTAGAATCATAATTTTTGTTTTCATAAATGCCGATGTTAAATCCATGCTTTTCACATATGTCGTTCATTTTTGACACTGGCCCATCGTAATTCTGGTTGCATTTCTTACAACAAAACTGTAACATCCGTGTAGCTGACGTTGTTTATTGTTACACCTCCTACGACGAATCGAGGCGTATTTGTTATCTGTTTAACAACCAGTTCGCGTAGGTTTGGAAAAGGCAGGTGGTAAAGTGCATATTATTGTCTCACCTCACGTTTTACCTCATTACGTGGGATGCAACTTCTGTCATGTACGCTATTTGTTCTCAGCGCAGATTAACGAGCAATGTTGCGTCTTAGCCGTCGGGTCTAATTATTTCTAACCTTATCATTTCACTGATGCGTGAATCGCAGTGGGGGAGATGTAGGACCTGTTCATGGGCCAGGTGTGTCTTGAATCGTAGTGGGGGAGATGTAGGACCTGTTCATGGGCCAGGTGTATCGTGAATCGTAGTGGGGGAGCTGTAGATCTTGTTCTTGGCCGTGAATCGAAGTGGGGACCTGTATGTCTTGTTTTTTGGCCAGCTATGTCGTAAATCGTAAAGGGGAGCTGTAGGTCTTGTTCTTGGGCCGTGAATCGTAGTGGGGAGCTGTAGGTCTTGTTCTTGGGCCGTGAATCGTAGTGGGGAGCTGAAGGTCTTGTTCTTGGGCCGTGAATCGTAGTGGGGAGCTGTAGGTCTCGTTCTTGGGCCAGATGTGACATTAAGCGCAGTGTGCAGCTATAGGTCTTGTTCTTGGGCCAGATGTGACATTAAGCGCAATGTGCATCTATAGGTCTTCTTCTTCGGCCAGATGTGACATTAAGCGCAGTGTGCAGCTATAGGTCTTGTTCTTGGGCCAGATGTGACATTAAGCGCAGTGTGCAGCTATAGGTCTTGTACACGAGCAGATGTGACTTTAAGCGCAATGTGCAGCAATAGGTCTTGTTCACGACCGGGTGTGACATTAAGCGTAGTGTGTAGCTATAGGTCTTGTACACGACCAGATGTGACATTAAGCGTAGTGTGCAGCTATAGGTCTTGTACACGACCTGATGTGACATTAATAGCAGTGTGCAGATATAGGTCTTGTACACGAGCAGATGTGACTTTAAGCGCAGTGTGCAGCAATAGGTCTTTTTCACGACCGGATGTGACATTAAGCGTAGTGTGTAGCTATAGGTCTTGTACACGACCTGATGTGACATTAAGCGCAGTGTGCATTTTTAGTCTTGTACACGACCAGATGTGACATTAAGCGTAGTGTGCAGCTATAGGTCTTGTACACGACCTGATGTGACATTAATAGCAGTGTGCAGATATAGGTCTTGTACACGACCTGATGTGACATTAATCGCAGTGTGAAGCTATAGGTCTTGTGCACGACCAGATGTGACATTAAGCGCAGTGTGCAGCTATATGTCTTGTACACGACCAAATGTGACATTAAGCGCAGTGTGCAGCTGTAGGTCTTATACACGACCTGATGTGACATTAAGCGCAGTGTGCAGCTATAGGTCTTGGACACGACCTGATGTGACATTAAGCGTAGTGTGCAGCTATAGGTCTTGTACATGACCTAATGTGACATTAAGCGCAGTGTGCAGCTATAGGTCTTGTACACGACCTGATGTGACATTAAGCGTAGTGTGCAGCTGTAGGTCTTGTACATGACCTGATGTGACATTAAGCGCAGTGTGCAGCTATAGGTCTTGTACACGACCTGATGTGGCATTAAGCGTAGTGTGCAGCTATAGGTCTTGTACATGACCTGATGTGACATTAAGCGCAGTGTAGAGCTATAATCCTCTTACACGACCTGATGTGACATTAAGCGCAGTTTGCAGCTATAGGTCTTGTACACGACCTGATGTGTCGTGAATCCCCATACGACTCTTACGTGGGCAAGATGTGCCGTCATGCCTTGTGGGGAGATATAGGTCTCGTACGTGACCCAGATGTGTAGTGCAGCCCTGTGGGGAGAGGTAGGTCTCTACTTGGGCTAGATGGGCCGTTCAGCCCATTGGGGAGATGTAGGTCTCTGCTTTGGCCAGATGTGCCGTCGAAGTCGCGTGGGGAGATGTAGGTCTCTATTTGGGCCGGATGTTTTGATGCTGTATACGCTGTGATCCCATGCGGATATATGATGTCTCTGATGTTGTCTATCCATTTCCTTCCCCTTGCCCTAATTCAAGATAACATTTTGTTGTAAGTTTTTAATGGCCGCCGATTTTGTTTTTTTCCTCACAAGATGCCAAACCACTTTATTTTTTGTGTATGCCTTTATTCTTGGGAGGGTGTTTTTCGCACATTTTTGTGATGGCATTTCTAATTCTGTATCTCCTTGTAACGTTGATGACTTTTCTCAGGCATCTTATTTCAAAGACTGCAATTTCTTTACCTGAGCCTTGGACAGAGGCCAGCCAGGTTTGGCACTGATAGCACATCACCCGAAAGAAAAAAAATATGTTTTTCAGTTCCTGTTTTGTTTCTAAACTGATGTTCTGTTGTCTGAGTAGTAGTTGAAGTTTGGAGGTCACTGTACTTAATTATTTGACTTCTGGTTTCAAATTCCAAATTTCATATGCCATTTATCAATTGTTCGTTCTCTTCAGACATTCAACTGTTTAAAATCACATTTTCTTCACGTCTTTGTTTTTAAAAACAAAGACATAATTTGACAAATAAAAAAAAAGGAGAATAATAGACATAATTTGACAAAGAAACAAACGTGTAGCAGTACACTTTATTAGACAAAAAAAAAACGTCCAACAGTAGACATTATTTAAAAAATTGAAAAAAATGTATAATGATATACATAATTTGATTAATGAATAATGCATAACAATAGACATAATTTAAAAATACAAATGTATAACAATATACATATTTTGACAAATAAAACATGAATAACAATTGATGTAATGTGACCCAAAAATGTGGAGCAATAGACATATTTTGACAAATAAAAATATGTTTATCAACAGACAAAATTTGGCCCAAAAATGTATAACAATAGACAATTGTACAAATTAAAAAGAAGGTAAAAATAAACGTAATTTATCAAGTAAATATACGTAATTTGATAATGAGATTGCGCCATAAGACCTTTTCTTTTTCTCCATTTGTGTGATACAAAGATAAACAAATCAGTAAGTAAAAGGCATGTATAGAACGTAGCGTCTTACAACCGCCACCTATTTGGCTGTTATAAGTTTTTTGGAAAGTGTGCAGTACGGTAGGTTGTCAATACTTTCCGTAGGTAGAGGGGCATTCGCCCGAGAAAAAACAAACCCGGTGTCTGCCAAACTGGACAAACAAGGGAATCTTCTTCTTCTTCTTCTTCTTCTTCGTACGCTGTCAGACGTCGACCTTTATTTTTTCGAAAAAAGCAGCGGTCATCCTGAGGCTGTCGACACTGCCATAGAGCTTGTCTAGTGTTCCCACTGGTGATGGCCACATCTGTTTTCTCTGATCCTCGTATGTCGGGCAGTTTTGCAGCAGATGTTCATCGGTCATTTTCCCAGTACCGCAAATGCATTCGTCAGTGCCACCTATCTTCAGTTTATTGAATAGGTGGTACCTCAGTCTATTGTGGCCAGTGCGAAGTCTGAAGACCACGACCTGCTCTCTTCTGTTCAACTGGTAATAGGCATAAACGAGGGAATCGAACCCGGAATGTTGGGATTGTGAAAACCGAGCGAGTTTGACCCCTAGACCACGCAGCGTCCAACAAATCAGTACTCACTCTTATTACCTGAACCAGAAGAGCAAATTACTCCTTAGTATTCATTCCTGCTCGCTGGCAATTTTTTGTTGTTGTCCCATCAGAAACTGCCGTCGGCGAAGTTTTAGAGACTTCATTGTACTATGCCACATACTTAGTCAAACATTACCACGGGTCAGTTGACAGTTTTGTTTAAAAAATTAATTTGTGTGTGGTGTAAAAAAATTAAGATTTAAAAAGTTAAATTTGTTATCTAAAAACGTTATGAACTTATCACGGGGGGAGATATGTCTATAAACCTTTATCACGTTGATAAGCATAGGGAAATGCTTGAACAGCATCACGATGGTCTCCTGTCTCGTCTTTCCCTGAACTATAATAGGTCGTAAAGACATCACACCTCACTACTGTTCTCAGCGTGTGATTGATGTGTCTTGGACATGATGCTTACCGGGCGGGGGCCCATCCCTCTCCTGGCTCGATGGTAGCAAAGAGTAATAGTTTTTTTTTGAATTTTTTGCTTTCGTCTTATTTTACTATTCCACCAGGCACTATGTTTTTATTTATCTCCTTGTCGACCTAGGATATCCGACTTCGGCATACATTTGCTTCTCCGGGGTAACTTCCGTTGCTGTGATTTGGAAGCGAACTCAGCACCTTGGGTTGTGAGCCGTGTCACTTGACCACTAGCACACGTCTCGCAAAGAGTAATATTACGGTCAGGTGAACATTCTGATCAAGGCCCTCCCTATCTTCTAAGTCGTGGTCCTTAAGACTGGTTGTGTCACATGTCTGACTAACCTGGCCGGAATATACTTACTGAAGAGCCTCACATCGCACTACAATCAGGATGGCCTAGATCCATCTTCTCAAGTACATCACCGGGATGTAAGAAAAGCCACTGTAACCGGCTTAAAATGTAACGTCACAAAGAGTTATAAATGAACGTTGTAGGAGACGCTTCGAACAACAACAACAATAATAACAAATTGCGTCATGTTTTCTTAATATAACACGTGCATTCTTCTTGCTCCTCTTCTTTGTCTTAGTCGTTCATTCTTAAACTCTGGCTACCATGCCCTGAAAATGGCTTTGCACTTAGCAGGATGTTATTAGTAGAACGGAATGCGTTGTGTTGTAGTTTGCAGCTTGTCTTGACTTGGGATATTTGCACTTTCGTCCAACACATTCGACTTCAGCAGGCATTGTTTGGGTATAGGGTTAGCCTTCCCTCGTCAATCCCTTCTCTTTAGCCAGTCTGCCATGTTGCAGACTGTTATCCAGGATCACCATCTGAATGTGGAGAAGATCCTTGGCAGCTGTGGGTCGCTGGTCCTGACGCTAGCAGTCAGCTTTGGATCGCTGACCGCTACAACTCATGCACTGCTCAGCATCTTGATCCAACACGTAATTTGATTAATAAATAGTAAATTACTTACACAATTTAAACTTCCACAATTTGTGTAATTAGGAATGGACTCTGTAAGATAATGGATTGTGACCTTGCCTTACAATCTTAGCATACGAGTTTCAAATCAAGTCACGCTCAACTTTCTGTGCATTGTGTTTTCTCTTGATATTACAGCTTCTCCCAGAAGACCCAGCTGTAAATTAACAATTTCAGAACCGCCGCAAGAGCCACTTAGTTCGTGCTCTATCGTGGCACTTTCAGCCGTGAAAGAGACTAAGTACATGTGGGGGCGCCATGATGCAATGAAGTCGGTTCATTTTCCAGTTAAGAAATTAAAAACAAACACTTCTAGAGATCTCTTCATAACCTCACGCTGAAAGGCAAAACAGGAGAAGCGAAAAGAAGAAGGCTTTGCAGGATTTAACATACAAACTATTTGAAAGTCCAAGACAGAAATATAAATATGCATGGTTTATTTAGCGCACTGGGACAGACAGAAAGACAGAGTCACGCATGTTCCAACTACAAAGCCTTCGTCGGGTTTAAAGAAATATCTTAGATGGTTGAGAAAGACGAATGGAGACTGAGGTGGTGGGATAATTGATCAGGTTGAGGAGAGATACGATGGGGGTGGGGGAACGGGGCAGTACGTGAGTTTAGGGGAAGAAATGGATAGGGATGGGGAAGGGATAAGTTGTGAAGTGGAAAAGGTGGACGGAGGAATAGAAAGGTATATACATATATATATAAAGTTATTGCCCATCACAAAGCGATGATGGCCACAACATCAGACGGTTTTGTCTTAATCATGTGGTGTGAGCTGTATGAGGATTATAGTGAGGAAGATTATGCGCTGGTCATCAATCTCACTCTTATCCCGAGTTACCTTGGATCAGTGGCAAGACTATTGGCCAAGACGACTGGAGGCAACTCTGGATGCAGATAAATTTATATATCTATAAGGGCTTGTCATAGGTTTACTCTGACTATGAAGTAGTAGAAGGAGAAAGTTTAAATTTGGCACATATATAGCTCATTCAATTTGTACTGGACTAGAAAAGTATGAATTTCCCTCCTTTACGGGTTTACCCGGTATGGTGCATGGCGCAGCACATCGTATTGATCGGATCTGCTACTCTAACAGTTTGTCAGAACAATGGAGAAATCAGAGGTCAGAACTGTGATAAAATGTATGATGTTGCAACGGAAAACACCTACAGAAATACACAGGGAGACGGATCCAGTGTTTTAGGAATTCTGTACTTCGTATGCTTCTGTAAAAAACTAGTGTAGGCAGTTCAAGTATAACCGTTCCCATGTTACTGTCTTTCCAAGATTAGGAAGACCATCCTCAGACTGCAGCGATGAAAATGCTGCAAGAGTGAAGAAAATCATTGACCAGAATAGGAAAATGACAATTATACAGATATCTAGTTAAGCAAAACAATGAAATTACAGTTTTTAGAATTTTACACAACATACTGAACATGAGAAAAGTGTGTGCCTGCTGGGTCCCGCGTCTGCTGACATGTGAACAGAAACAAACGAGGGTTGATTGCTGTGGCCAGCTGCTCAAAATGTGTTGGTCGAAAAACATGTTGCCGACCATGGTGACAATAGATGAGACTTGGATTCACCATTATGATCCTGAAAACAAAATTTCCAGCATGCAGTAGAAAACCCCGGGCTGACCAACATATGTAAAGCCAAGAGCACAGAAATCTGCAAGAAAAGTGATGCTGACTGTTTTTTGGGATGTCAAAGGTGTCATATTGAAAGATTACCTGCCCCATGGCAATACGGTGAATGGGCAATATTATGCAGATCTCATTACCAAACTAAGAAAGACTGACCAGAAAACGAAGGATTACGTGCACTCAAATTCTGCCTTTGCTTTACGACAACGCGCCCTTCCATAAACCAATGCTTGCGCTGCAAACAGCCAACGATTTGAATATTGAAATTGTTCTACGCCAACAATATTGTTCGGATTTAGCTCCATCAGGCGTTTTTCTTTTCCAAAAACTGAAAAAAACACTGAAAGAGAATCATTTTGACAGTGACGAAAATGTCATACTGGCTTGTGATAACTGGTTTAGTTCGAAAAATAGGTTCAATTATTCTGAAAATCTTTTCAGGGTCACGCAGAGATGGCAGAAATCTATAAGTTCAGGTGGTGGCAACATTGAGAATGAATAAGCATTGTGCCAAATTTCAACTTTCTCCTATATAAATATATGGGGATTCCGTGGAGAAGTGGTTAAGCCGTCGGCCTCGTGATCAGGGACTCCGCCGTCTTTTTCACGGGTGCTTGATGCGGAATGCCCTACATCTCGTAGTCGCCCCCTAGTCGTCTTGTCCTTGTCTTGCCACTGGGGTCGGATTGCACTAGCCGAGAGAGTAAGGATAAAAAGTAGCGCAGTTAATCCTTACTAAAAAATAGCGCTAGCGAAATAAATTATGCCATCATCGTCTACGATGGACGACGGCCTTTGAATTTGCTTTGCATTATATATATATATATATATATATATATATATATATATATATATATATATATATATATATATATATATAACGGGCTCTCCAAAATCCATGGTCTAAGCGAATTGATTCGAATTGAGGCAAGCAAGTTAACGCATTTAAATACCTGGGCTCAAACATAAAATCAGATGGAAGATGCTATTACGACATAAAATACAGAATAGTCCAAGCAAAATCGGGTTTCCAGAACATGAAGGTAAAATTGTGCAACAAAACGTCGCTGAAACTGAGAAAGAGAGTCCTTGGATGTAATGTGAATCCAGTTCTGACACATGGCAGTGAATCAGGAATAATCAGCAAGCAACCGCATAGGTCTTTGGAAGCAGCGGAGATGTGGTTTTACTGAAGAACGCTCCCGATCCTATATACTGCAAGGAAGACTATTTCTCAAATAAGCACAAAGACAACAAAAATTGAAAAGATCAGAACAATGCAGTTATTCTTTTTTCGAGCGTATAATGATAACAGGCGGCTTGGAGTACGTTTTACAACGGGAAAGATAGCACGAAAGAGACAGAGAAATAATATGTTGGACCGATTGACAAAAATGGCACGGTCGACAATCAATAACAGAGTCGGTGAACGACACGCGTGGTAAAAGCGGATGGAGGTCCATGCTCGACAGCATGTATGTGTGTGTGTATATATGTATATGCGTGTATGTGTATATATGTATATGCGTGTGTGTGTATATGTATATGCCTGTGTGTTTATATATGTATATGCGTGTGTGTGTGCGTAAACACGGTGTCTCCATATAATAAAACACGCAGAGAAGCAATCGCAAGGTCAACGGGCTACGTGTACAAGTTATGCGCAGGCATGTTCATTGAGACCTGATTTTCTATGTCAGTGTGAGCTCGCCCTGAAACCTGATTCCCATGCGATTTCTTGGCCTAAATGTATTGCAAAGCGGATTTTAGTTCCTGTGGGGAGATTGAGGAGTGTGGTGAGGTGTGCGGGAGGGGTGCAGGATGGGTGGGATGAAGAAGAAGAAGAAGAAGAAGAAGAGGTCGAAGGTGAATACACAATACAAGCGTGGTGTCAATATTACAGAGTGTATTATAAAACGGAGACATTTAAAGAGAACTGTTTGACCCTATCACAAAGTTGACGGCTTCCCCGCAAGATTTTTCAGTGGTTGAAATTGGATCTGGAAACTAAAATCCGGGTTCTGAATAGGGCCGTGGGAAATTTGCTAAAGCCCACACGTTAAATGCTTTGTGTTCTGGTCGGTAGGGGGTCGGCCACCTCGGAAAGCGATTTATGATACTGTAACAAAATCTTAAAGTATTTAGAGAATCCACACAGACATTCAGGAACTGGATTTCATTGCAAGGTGTGGATTAATGTCCCGATACAGCTGCGATACAGCACTTGATGTTATTGTTGAATGCTAACAATGAGCAAGTTTAATCTTTAGTGCGACCTGAATATGGTGTTAAGTGGCGGGTTACAGTGGCTTTCCTGACATGCCAAACGTACGGAAGAAGGCGGACCATGGTCCTCCATGCATTTGTGCTATACTTGGTTTTATCTGTACTGCCCATTACTACCAGGATATAGCAGCAAAGATGTCGCCGTAACCACTGCGGGTCTACATTGCTCTGCTATTTTAGTTCATTATCGATGCCACAAGACCACGGATTTGCCTGGAATTCACAATAGTGACGACTTACACTTGTATTCAAGGAAACGTATTGTTGTTTTCTATTTGGGCTGGTAAATTCGTTCCTTTTTTGGTGATTTCTTCCGTCCGATTTTCTTGCTTTGGACATCGGCTATATGGGTATCACTACGCTAAAACCTGTGTTGTATTTCACGGTCTAGTTCACACCGCTGAACTTCACGAGATTGGCGCCCTTCGCCCTAGCTGCAAACAGTGTCAATTTTGGTGTATGAAAATTAGTCACGACTTTAAAGGACTGAACACAGCAGAGGGTGAGATGCCAAACTCACTCGCACGCTGAGTTAGGTTCTTACGACCTCTTGCGGTTATGGGAAATGCACGACACACAACGTTAGATGTCATCCCCCCTCCGCTACCCTGCGGGATACCTGTTTACGGGAAAGACTTTGGGTGTAAACCCTGAGACAAAATGTGCATCCTATGCTATATCTAGTCGTCTCGATATATATCTTGCCACTGTCCAATGGTAGCTCAGGACCAGAGAGAGGTTGACAAAAGTCGCAGTGTCTTTCTCACTTTAATCCAAAACCGGGCAAGTTACCGATTTCAGCGGACATAGCAAGATAAATGACTGTCTTCAGGGCTGAACAAAAAGAATGACCGTCATCACATGTGATGCACGAACATTACATCACATCACTACTGGGATCACGTCGATCACTCTCCTGGTTATCCAGGCTGCCAAGTTTCCATGGACGTCAATTGGTTGTCTTGACAAATATGTTTTACCTGACCCAGACTAACATATTCGATCAGTATGTTTAACCTGACCCAGACTAACATTTCCGATCAGTATGTTTAACCTGACCCTGACTAACATATCCGATCAGTATGTTTTGACTGACCAGAATTTAGTCTGCTCTCCCCATATCTGAGAGGTAAGGGCACTTTACTTCACAAGATTCAAAAGGGTGAAACGATGAGTCTTAGTCAATCCTGTACTTGCGTCTTAATTCACCCCAAACAAAAGACATATTCTTAGCACTCAATTTAATGTAGTGACGTCACAGAATAGTCCATTTTTTTAACTGTTGAGGGTGTCAAACATTCTGCGCGAAATGCTCCTTCCTATCGTCTTAGCAATAGATTTCTTTAATCTGTCAGCGTTGGACCATGATAAGGAGAGTAGCATCCAGTTTCCACAATATTGTGGTATTATCCATGCTGTCAGACGATGTAATAACAGCCGTATTTTCCAACCCTAACTTAAACCACATCCAGGAAACTAAAACTAACCCTAATCCCAACCCTAAACCTAACCCTAACACTTTGCAAAGCTAAATATAATAATTTTTTTGCACTTCAATCTTTATCTACGTCGCTACTTGTTGATTTCATGTAAATTTATATCGATCTGTCCTTCGCTAATCCGAAATCCCGTTACATATGATGGGAAACCAGGGCACTCTGTTTGGTGTTAAATAAGGCGCAAATACAGTCAATCCAGTTGGCACAGGATAAATGATCATAGAAGGAACAGGCAGAAAGCATGGGGGACTGGTCACCCCACGCCATTAGCGTGATGGGGCTTAGTATATACTCTATCTCTGCTGGCTGTAAGCTACGACGCAAAGCCACAACGCCGTTTTCGTGACGAATAACAATCACTCAGTAGACATTTGCCAACCATTAGTAAGTCATGGACTGCCTTGACGTAACCACAGACCTAACGTAAACCTATATAACAGAGTTAGTCGTTAGATATGTTAGATGCACATCCCAGCGATGATGTGACATCATCAGACTGGTTTTGTCTTGATGATGTAACTTCTGCTGCATTTTATTATAGTGAGGACGAAACTGCGCTAGTCATCAACCTCATTCAGTCATCCCTAGATATCTTGGACCAGTAGAGGTATCGCAGGATACAGGCATTCGGGTCTTACCTCGCATGAGACCAAGAGTCGCTTGAAACTTCCGGGATTCGATCGTCCACCCTTCACCGCTGTGAGAGGCAAGTGTCTTACCTCTCGACTACAATGACCAGTTTCATAATGTCAATAGTGAACTAGGGATCAGAAGTATGGCCCACAGCAGCCAAGTCACACCTACAAATCTCAGATAAGCTAAAAAACCGCGTGTTTTTGGGTTCAAACGGATGTCTTTATGGCCAATAAGTGGGATGGAAATAAACCCATAGACATCACAGCTATATCCTATAGAAAAGACAGAAAGACAATGGTACAAGATGAGAAATACACGTACATGACAGCACAACCAATGAAGACCATATTAGTAGGTCTAACGCTGCCGAAGACAGATGTGTCGGACCAAAAGGTCTGAAATATCGCAGTCAAGCTGTAAGCTAGCGACACAACACATTCCGCACTCCGGACTACATCCTCATTCTTGCAAAGCCCTGTTTAGGGCTTGGAAGCGGGATATTGAAAATGAACGCAGAAGAAGAAGAAGTAGATCTAGCCAGTGGGACATTAATGTAGTGGTTCAGTATTCGCTCTTCAAGTCAAAGGCACGGGGTTCAACTCCAGCTACAGGCACGCTTCAGTCTACCCAGCTGTAAAGGAAGTTAACATGTGTACCCGACCTACGGTTAGGGAAAGAATGAACTGGCACCCTGCGTCACACAGTCCGTGGCTTTCTCTAACACTGCACCCCAGACCGCATGTTCTGCTGTGGGACATTATTACATATTATATTATAAAAGTGTTAGCCGGACCCGAATATGAAGCACAGAATTGTAAAACTGTAACCTGCCAGACATATTGTTAAAGACGAATAAGGAGAGTTAGAGATGGGCATAGCTAACCTGATCCTATAGGAAATTTAGGCCACATGAGCTCATATATAGAAAGGCCAAAGTTTAGTGTTTTTGACGGGAACTGAGACGCTAGTCCAGTCAGGCACAACATACTGACCAGGATGTCGCATCAGGGTCAATACACTGACCAAGACCACAATCGCTCTTCCATGTAGTGTTCCCTGGAAACAGGCTATTTTCAAGGCAGACTGGCTGACGAGATGTGGATCGATGTGAACCCCATAGTAGTGAGCGTCACGCAAATGAAGCCAGACATAGCACAACCGCCTGGAAGACCGCAGTTTACCTTCAACAGCATGCTCGGCATGTGACGAAAGCTACTACAACCCGCCACTGAACGTACTTGTCAGGGCACAAAAGAGTCAACAAACTCATTGTGGTCATTAAACAACAACATAATGTTATTGCATCTACCTACGCTTCATGGGGAGCTGATCACGTTTTGATTGAATTATTAGTCCATTACATATTACATGGGGATCTAAGAGCAGACTGGGTGAGCTTGTGGATCTTATTATTGTTGTTATTGTAATTTGATGACTCGTGTTGTTGTTGTTGTCCCATAGCTGCTGGGCAAGCCTGCTCTTGGCAGCCCAATGCCATTCTTATATAGATACAGGTCTTCTGTAGTTGTTTAACTGCTCCGTTCAGTGTGTTGGCAGTTGTCGGCAGTGCTTGTAAGAATCATTTCCTCGTCTCCGCAAGTGCATTGCACTCAATGAATAGAAACTTGCCTCAAGATGAGAGCAATATCTGCACAAGGGCATTTGCTGGTGATTGATGCGGTTCAAGTGCCTACACAGCGAACATGTTGTTCCAGTCGCCCACCTGTTCATTCAGATTTTTCGAGTATTATTCTTAATAATTCGTTTTACTGCTGACTCTGCAGTTGTTGAATCATAAAATTGAACATTTTGAGCAGAGTTCAAATTTGAAAACTGCAATCAACAGGCTGTGGATCTAACTTGTTACAAAATATGTAAATGCCATTTTTTTCAAGTAATTGTCCATATCAAATCATTGTTGAAACTTGGTTACTACGACCCTAAATCAACTATATCTTATAATTGTAACTAAAAGTGCGAAATAATAATTATAATATCAAACATATAGGAAATTGGAAAACAACTTTTTCGGGGTAGATCACTCAAATAACTAAAAAAATATATTGATCAGCAAATGTAACCAGATCATTTTGGGATTGTTTGTATCTCATTCTCAACTTGTGTACTTATCTTCATAAGATTTATATATGAAGAAGTATTATTTCCTAAGACAAACAACACAAAAGGAACGAGCTAATGAATCCATTTGCGAAACTGCAACACGTTTCCGTGGACTCATGTGGTATGGCTAAAGCAAAGACAATGGCCGCTGTCTATCGCAGACAATGATGGCATCATTTATTTGCTAGCGTTATTTTTGGTAAGGATTAACTGCGCTACTTTTTTATCCTCACTCTCTCGTCTCCAGCCGCCCGACCTCAGTGGAAAGGCAAGGACAAGAAGACTAGGGGGCGACTACGAGATGCAGGGGACTCCGCATCAAGCACCCGTGAAGAAGACGGCGGAGTCCGGAGTCGAACTCACACTACCTGATCACGCAGCCGACGACTTAACCACTTCGCCACGGAATTCTCAATTGGTATGAATGCCTGTCAAATCCAATGCCTGGTGTCATCCATAGTGTACACGAGAACAAAATCAATAGACAATGTTCCTGCAAGAGACGGTTAACGGCTGCAACCCACTCTGGGGTCACTACTTGATGTACCTTCCACAATCTTGAATAGTCTGTCACAGAACTCACGAAGTTGTAGAACTTCCTACTCGAGTCACACACTTGCTGAAGAGAAAGGCATGCATCAGCGACCTAGAGCTTCATTCGCCAATGAATTTCTATGCATTTCACGCCTTTGCTGCTAAATAAAAAATGACTAACAGAACGCTGCTCTTCTTTCGGGCATGTCATTAGTGTGGCGGCCATCTTTTAACTACAAATATGACGTCCTGTTGTTCGTCTGCACCGTGATGGCACGTTCAGGACCCGCTTGTAAAAATTTTAAGCAACCATATTGAGAAATTAGTTTTTATAATAAATATCCCACTTTTAAGGTTTTCATTTGAAGCCCCTTCGTGTATGTGGTGTATATATATATATATATATATATATATATATATATATATATATATATATATATATATATATATATATACATATATATGTATATATATATAGCTCATATATTATCCGAAAGACAGAATGTTCATATTACTCTTTTCGAGAAACTGATTATTCTTCTCAACACTAGGAACAAGGGAACAGTCAGATAGATCAATAAAAAGGTTACTTCGTGGAAATTAACATGCCGGTCAACTTGATAGTTTTGAAAAAAAAAATAGCAACAGCCAGTTATCGATTATGAGATTGTTTCTGCGTCTGGAAAGTAAAACATTAAAGTACAAGAGCAATATCTTTCTAACGAACAGAGCAAAGTCCTCACAGTGGATTGATTATTATATATATATATATATTGTTCTGGTTCTTTTCAAACCAATAGGAGGTGTGACGTATACAGTCAATACAGTTTGTCGTGTGAACTATTTGAAAAGTCGCAAGTAGAATTTCACTGTGAAGTGTAGTAATTGTATGGTATGCGAGTTAAGATTGAAAAGAAGTTCAGAGGGAGAGGCTAAAGGAGGTGAATTTGAGAATGGTGGCATTTATACTAACACTTGGAAGGGACTATTGTGTACTGTGGACATTTATAAAAGCACTTGGAAGGAGATATAGTACACTGCAGACATTTTTAAAGGCACTTGGAAGGAGATATAGTACACTGCAGACATTTAGAAAAGCACTTGGAAGGAGATATAGTACACTGCAGACATTTATAAAAGCACTTGGAAGGAGATATAGTACACTGCAGACATTTATAAAAGCACTTGGAAGGAGATATAGTACACTGTAGACATTTATAAAAAGCACTTGGAAGGAGATATAGTACACTGCAGACATTTATAAAAGCACTTGGAAGCAGATATAGTACACTGCAGACATTTATAAAAGCACTTGGATGGAGATATAGTACACTGCAGATATTTATTAAAGCACTTGGAAGGAGATATAGTACACTGCAGACATTTATAAAAGCACTTGGAAGGAGATATAGTACACTGCAGACATTTATAAAAGCACTTGGAAGGAGATATAGTACACTGCAGACATTTGTAAAAGCACTTGGAAGGAGGTATAGTACACTGCAGACATTTATAAAAGCACTTGGAAAGAGATATAGTACACTGCAGACATTTATAAAAGCACTTGGAAGGAGATATAGTACACTGCAGACATTTATAAAAGCACTTGGAAGCAGATATAGTACACTGCAGACATTTATAAAAGCACTTGGAAGGAGATATAGTACACTGCAGACATTTATAAAAGCACTTGGAAGGAGATATAGTACACTGCAGACATTTATATAAGCACTTGGAAGGAGATATAGTACACTGCATACATTTATAAAAGCACTTGGAAGGAGATATAGTACACTGCAGACATTTATAAAAGCACTTGGAAGGAGATATAGTACACTGCAGACATTTATAAAAGCACTTGGAAGGAGATATAGTACACTGCAGACACTTATAAAAGCACTTGGAAGGAGATATAGTACACTGCAGACATTTATAAAAGCACTTGGAAGCAGATATAGTACACTGCAGACATTTACAAAAGCACTTGGAAGGAGATATAGTACACTGCAGACATTTATAAAAGCACTTGGAAGGAGATATAGTACACTGCAGACATTTATATAAGCACTTGGGAGGAGATATAGTACACTGCAGATTTTATAAAAGCACTTGGAAGGAGATACAGTACACTGCATACATTGTCATTGTATTTCAATAGTCGAGATCCAAAAGGCATCAAATTATACAAATATTTGTTTTCAAAAATCCCTTTAGCCAGCCGGAATATTGCCAAAGAAAACATTGATACACGTGCATCTGTGTTGAGACAGAATCGGGTTGAAAAAGAATCTACAAACGTTTACAACTGTTCTGATGGAAACAATCTTGTCGACTGTGCCATTTCGGTTGACGACACTTGGTAGCGCACAGTCCATGTACCTCAGTATGATACTGTCAGCGTCATTTCTGTTGACGCCGATAAATGGTGTAGACACAGTGAGAAAAAATAAATGACTATTTTTTTTTTAAGTTAATTAAGTTTTAATTTAATAAAAATAATAAAAAGATGTATGATCAGATATGGCACCAATAGGAAAACACTTACGAAACCTACATTACAACCAATACGCCTTCATCAGGGACAACAAATAACAACAACGCTGAATTAGCACATTATATAAGAAGGGATCAGTACATGTATGGGGTATGTCAATAAATAAGGAATAATTGTGTGCTTATCTAATATGCCGTCTCACATTGCGACTTATCAGGTCGTCGGCTCATCTCCACATGTATAGACACAGACGTTTCTCGCTCTTGAGTTAGGTACACGCAACGACTTTCTTTGGTGGCGGGTTATAGTGGCTCTCTTTATATTCCGAGATGTACTTGAGAAAAGCGATCAGAGCCCTCCTGGCTATAATACAATGCGAGGCTTCTCAGTAAGCTCACCACAGTGAGGATCCCAGTGTCAATCCACACCACGTTAGTCATACTGCTATCAAACAGCACGTCTCCAGGGAAAGTACTTGTAAGTGCGATGAGGTCTTAATCAGTATGTTTCCCTTAACACTTCGAAACCGGCCATCATAATCTGGTCAGTACGTTTTGCTGGACAGGACATTAATCTTCTCTCCCCAACAAGTATATATATATATATATATATATATATATATATATATATATATATATATCACGTGGCATATATATCACGTGGCATATATATCACGTGGCATATATATCACGTGGCATATATATCACATGGCATATATATCACGTGGCATATATATCACGTGGCATATATACATATATATCACATGGCATATATATCACTTGGCATATATATCACGTGGCATATATATCACGTGCCATATATATCATTGTGGCAGCTTATGGCTGCGAATCATAGACGATTATCAAAACTTCCAGACAAATAATCGAATCCTTTGAGTCAAAATGTTACAGAAAGATCCTCAGAATACCCTGGACAGAGAAAAAGGCAAATGTAGACATTCGGCTAGAGTTGAGGATAGAGAAGAACTGGTTTATCATGTCCATTTTGACTAGAAAATGCGAATACTTTGTCACATTAAAAGACACAAAGGTCTCGAGAGAACAGTGATGGGAGGTATGGTGTCAGGCAAAAGAGGAAAGGGTAGACCAAGAAAACGATGGCACCAAGATATCCAGGAATGCCTGGGTATGACTGTGGCGGAAGCTGGAGTTCTGGCAAGAGAACCAGTTTCTTTCAGACAGCCTGTGATAGGAGCGACGTTTTATAAAGTACATGCTACATGATGATGATGATATATATCACATTAATGAGGTTGGCGTGGGCTAGTGGATAAGTGACACGGCTAACAATCCGAAGGTGCTGAGTTCGATCCGAATCACAGCACCGGCCGTCATAAAAGGCAGAAGGAAGCAGATCATTACATAAAATACATGCTGACGTCGGATGCACTGGTCCGACAGGCGCAAATTAAAAACCATAGTGCAACGTATACCAACTTGGTGAATAGAAATATAAGGCGAACGCAAAAAAAAAAAAAATATCGGTGGCAGTCCGGCAGGTGGGCCCCGTATGCGAGGAAGCCAACAAGCGGGCCTAGATCCCTAGCTAGTCCATCTCGCCATCTCATAAATAGGAGCATCCATGGACGTGTACAGGCATGTGACCACCAAAACGTCGACCTGCGTGTCCATCTGTATTCAGTAATACGGACCCCATGTCCAGCCGAACAATGTTTACGGGATACAGCTTTGTAGGTTTGTACGAAGGAATCAAAATACGTGCATGGAAATTGATGTGAACTTTAGTCCCTCACTATGTAATCACCACGCAAGACTATGACAGTGAAGTAAATAGCATGTCGTTTACATAAAGTCGCTTCTTACAACCGTCACGTATGTGTCTGTTATAAGTTTTTCGGCAAGTATGCAATACAGTAGATTGGCATTATTTTCTGTACGTGGAGGAGCAATCGCCTTAAGAAAAACACACAGTGTCTGCCAAACTGGACACGGTGGGAATCTAACCCAATGCGTTGGGATTGTGAAAATCGAGCGAGTTTCACCTCTTGGCTACGCATCCTCAGATTCTCCAATCTATTTTTCACTTTCCTGATATGACGTCATTGTTTAACTACTACTTCAATTGAGCCAGGAGCGACGTCTCCAATTCAGTATTCAATCCATAGTTGTCAGAAAAACGTCGTCCACGAAACGAAGTCTTCAAATTTGAGAACAGGAAAAAGTCACTAGGTGACAAGTCCGGTGAGTTTTGTGGATGGAGCATGATTTTATGACTGCACCTAAAGATGTGCTGTTTTGATTTTGATTTTTTGGCTTTAAATAAATTGAAAGTGCTTTTGAATCTTAATCGACCCGTTTATAATGTATTACAGTTTTAGTACACAATTAATTAGGGCTATATTGTAGGACAAAAAAAGCTTTGATTAATTTTTGTTCCTGACATTTGTCCTTTTTGGAGCTGAACCCAAATGATTTCATCTGTTGTTATTATTAACAAGGATGTATGGACAGAAAAATGATTACAAATTGTTTTTATTAATTGATTAAATACAAATTTTAAAACATTCATGTACTTGTAGGTAAAAATCTGAACTTTGCACCTGCTTCAGAAATTCATCAATGACAAAGTCATAGAGATTCCCATAGCATCGCTGACTTTTAACTAGTCGTTTCTCTATCGCCGTTCAAGCCAGGCCAGTTAGCCTGTTATTCCTCATACTGTTGTGTTTCTAGTCTTATATTCGTTCAAGCATGACAAATTGCATTCGATGTTTACTTGTGTGCTTGGCAAAGTCTGAACCAGTGGACAGAATTTCTAGACTTCAAATAGCTAGTTACACCACAGCATACTGCAGATACATGCCTTCTGACTAGAGGAGAAATTCTTTTCAAACGTCTCATTCCACGGCTGACAAAATAAAAGAATGTGCTTGCATGTGTCAACTATCAGTGCAACTATAATAGCGTGTTCTGGAAACAAAGAAGTATATGCAGTTGGGTTCAGGGCTGGATTCTGTGATATATTCACTCTCAACAGAGATTTGTTGTGCTTTGTACCATGAATTTGTTTTATTTCTCCGTGTGGAGCATGGGTTGGTTATAAACCTTGGCACAGTATGAGTTCTGTTAATTAGTCCGCGATGAAAAGGGACGTTTCAAACGGAATTTCTCCATGACTCAGAAGGCATGTATCCACAGTAGGCTGTGATTATACAGTATATTGAAATATAATGTGTGACTCATTTAGTCACTTGGGGAGTTTAACCTCTTAAAACCATAAATAATATCTAAGCATTCAAATGCAGAACAAACATATTTTATTGAAACAGTCAACCATAGGCAAACAACCACAACAAGGGGGTTGGAGGCAGGTTTAGTCCGAACATTGAAAACGTTAGAAACAGATGATGGACTCAACAAGAAATGTTACTGGGTCCCTGAGGTTCATAGAGAAAAACTATGCAAGCACAGACTGGACCCATGCATACACTGGCGATTCTGCAACAAACACAACACAGGATGGAGGGGGAGGAGTATTCCTGAGACTAACACACGGTAGATAAATAACACTGTCAGTGGCAACTGGATAATTCTCAAGCAATTTCAGAGCGGAGGCAGAGGCACTGAAGGCTGCAGTAGAAGCAATGCAGACAGGCGAAAGCAATGAAAGCTAGATAGTCCTGTTTACAGATGCCATGGCCGTGGTTACAGCACTAACAAGCCATAAAAATACTCTGTCAACTATGCCAGCAGTCCACACCCAAAAGAGTAGCGGTACCATGGATTCCATCCCACTGTAAAATCCAAGGCAACGAGGAGGCAGACAGACTGGCAAAAGAAGGTGTAAGATTACCACAACCAGATTCTAGTGTGACCTACGAAGAGTCCAAAGGGTTTATTAGGGCCAGATCCATGGCTAAATGGGAAACAGAACATACTGGCTACACAAAAAAATGATGCCTATTACCAGTTCAACAGAAGAGAGCAGGCCGTGGTCTTCAGACTCCGCACAGGCCACAACAGACTGAGGTACCATCTATTCAATAAACTGAAGGTAGGTGCTACTGACGAATGCACTAGTGGTACTGGGAAAATGACCTCTGAACAGCTTCTGCAAAATTGCCCCACATACGAGGACCAGAGAAAGCACATGTGGACATCACCAGTACAAACACTAAACAAGCTCTATGGCAGTGTCGACAGTCTCAGAATGACAGCTGCTTTCTTCGAACAATTTCAAGTTGACGTCTGACAGCGTACGAAGAAGAAAATATTACTGGGTTCTAGAATTTTCTAGAAGTTACCGTCGCGCCATTTTTATCCCCTCCCACGCGGAAATACACAAAGCGTTTTGATACAACAGGCGCGCGAACTGGGATGGTTTACAAATTGTGCCGGTAAACGAAATGCTGGATGGACAGAATGCGACAGTCAGAGAGAGTCTGCAAGAAGGAGTTCGGATAGTAAAAAGGATACAGCCACCGTTGCAGAGTCTGATTGAGAAGGCGTTTTTAGTCTAGACAAACTGCCGACGAAACTGACAGTCTGACAAATATTTTCAAGTTCTTATATCCAGCAGCCCAGCTATCCTGGAAAGGTAAAGTGTGATCTTTTTGTTATTTTTGGAAATAACCAAGTGCCTTGAAGCAAATATCGGAAGTCGGCCCTAATTGAATTTCAAAATAGATAGACTGGAGTCAGAAATATCTTCTACAACGTGGTCCACCATTTCTACAAAGAAACACTCTAATTAGAAGCGTCACATCCAGAGCTTTAATGAGGAGCAGTGTCCGATTAAGGACCGAACCTTTGGTTAATTAAAATTCGAACTAAATCAACGGTGTAATTACACAAACGGCTTCTATTTAGTCGTGTAGTCCCAATGGAACAGGTTAAGAACTCCACAATCTAGCATATCATATTTAGTCAGAGGCCAAATGATAGGTTAAGATATGCAGTTACATAAATACCTTGAATTTGTCGTGTATGAGTAAAGAGAAAAGTTTAATAAAGTTCATTATTATTGCTCGTCATATAAGGAACGAGAGCCTTTGTTTTTTGTTACCTGCAGTGGTTTAGTTGTTATCGTTTAATTCGTGGCCATACAATAAGAGGAGAAGTAATAACCTGGTAACCCAATAGTCCCAGTACAGCGCAACAGAACGGAGCAGGGTTGTATAGACTGGTACAAGAAGAGCAAATCTTACACGTGACCAGAATTCAAAGCTGTGTAAAGCTGTTATAATGAGAATAAATGGTTGCCCGTTACCAGTATATAACGCAGTAAGGTTGTGAAGGAGATACTGCTAGTTATATACAGTTGACAATACGCATGCATCAATAATTTAATAATAGCTTAACCAAAATCACTTGGCAGAGATACTTGTCATTAGGGAGAAGCAAATAAAATCTTGCTTCGAAAGCCTGTATCAACAAAGCGTATCGCTATTCCCTCTTTCGCCGAATAATAATGATAGCCGGCTACATACGAGTAGTCAAAGCAAAACAATTTTTTCTCCTGCAGTCACGTTGAAAGATGATGTCGAGTTAAATTGTAAAAGGACTGTAGAATAGAAATAACTTAACTTAACTTAACGTCTTTATACTGGTTTAGAAGACCATGCAGAGTCTGTATACAACCAGTTACATTTACATCACCTTGCTCTAAAAGCTATGCACATCCAGTTTATTCTTAAATGCATTAACTGTCCCTGCCTCCACTACCTCCCCTGACAATGCATTCCAAGCAGACACCACTGTCTGACTAAAACATCATTTCCTAATATCTAACCTGGACCTCTCTTTAGTCAGCTTGTAGCTATGCCCTCGTGTTATTGTAGGTGGCTGTATTTAAAAAAAAACTTGTTATAGTCTAATTTATCGATTCCTCTGATCATCTTATAAACCTGTATTAAGTCACCCCGAATTCTTCTCTCTTCGAGACACTGTAGGCCGGTTATTCTGAGTCGTTCCTCATAACTGTAATTCTGGAATCCCACTATCATCTTTGTCGCTCTTTTTTGTATTCTTTCTAGCATGTTTATGTCCCCTCTATGATAAGGACTCCACACCTGTACACAGTACTCCAATCTAGGTCAAACTAAAGCTTTATACAGTTTGACGATCACTTCCTTGCTCCTATGTTTAATATTTCTTTTTATCATACCTAACATTGCATTTGCCTTTTTTACTGCTACCTTAACTTGCTCACTCACCTTTCCTGTATGATCTATTATAACCCCTAGGTCCCTTTCCTTATCTATCTTTCTAATATTGTTTTCTCCCATTCTGTAAATATGTTCCATATTGGATCTACCCATGTGGATGACTACATTTATCTACATTAAACTCCATTTGCCAGCTTACAGACCATTCTCGAATTTTATCTAAATCCGACATCAATATATCCACTTCCGCTTTAGATGAGACACTACTGCATAGTTTTGTGTCATCAGCAAATTTTGCAATCATGGATCTCATATCAATGTCCAAATCATTTATATATATCAAGAACAAAATTGGTCCCAAAACCGAGCCCTGTAGCACACCACTTTTCACTTCACTCCACTCAGAGTACTCCTTATTTATGCCCACCCTCTGCCTTCTTCCCGTTAACCAATTTTCAATCCATTTGGCAACTTCCCCACCTATTCCATGTGATTTTAACTTTCTAAATAATCTTTGATGAGGTACTCTATCAAAGGCCTTTGCAAAGTCTAGATAAATAACATCCACTGGCTCCCCTTTTTCTATGATTTTAGTAACCTCCTCCATGAATTCTAATAGATTTGTAAAGCATGATCTCCCTCTAGTAAACCCATGCTGACTATTTCTAATTAGATAAAATTTGTCTACATGCATTACAATGTTTTATTTCTATAATTTGCTGGATCTGATTTTTTGCCTCTTTTGAATAAGGAGATCACTCCTGCATCTTTCCAATCCCGTGGAACAATCTCCTTTGTAAGTGATTGAGAACATAATATAGCCAATGGTTTTGCTAGTTGGTCTCTAATTTCATACAGAAATTTTGGATGAATACCATCTTGACCTGGACATTTATTCACTTTCAACCCCTCCAATTTTTTAAAAACCATTTCCTCTGTAATACAGATTGATCTTAATCCCGCTGTATCCATGTCTCTTTGAAAAATATCTATAGGCTCTGGGATCTCGGAGCAGTCCTCCTTTGTGAAGACTGTGCCAAAGTACTGATTGAGCAGATTAGCTGCCTCCCTATTCTCACTTATTATTTTCCAGAGGGCCTACTTTGTCTTTCGTTCTTTGTTTATTTCTAACATAAGAGAAGAAGCTTTTACTGTCAGTACTTGTATACTGGCGCAGCATGATTAAAGAGAAAAAATATCTTTAAGTCTGCCAAAGAGCATTATGTTGCAGTTTCATATATCTTTCATGAGTTTAAGAAATGAGTAAAACGTATTGATTCGTTTGCTGGGGAAAGGCAAGCACTAATGCAGAAATGGACAGACTGCGCCTGATATATATATATGTAATAGTAACAGTGGTAGTTGCGTTGATCAACCACTGCGATATATATATAATAGTAGCAGTGGTAGTTGCGTTGATCAACCACTGCGATATATATATAATAGTAGCAGTGGTAGTTGCGTTGATCAACCACTGCGATATATATATATAATAGTAGCAGTGGTAGTTGCGTTGATCAACCACTGTGATATATATATAATAGTAGCAGTGGTAGTTGCGTTGATCAACCACTGCGATATATATATAATAGTAGCAGTGGTAGTTGCGTTGATCAACCACTGCGATATATATATATAATAGTAGCAGTGGTAGTTGCGTTGATCAACCACTGCGATATATATATATATAATAGTAGCAGTGGTAGTTGCGTTGATCAACCACTGCGATGGTCACGTAATGTAGAACAAAAAAGAACATTCCAAGCTGGAATTCTCAGTGGAATTCCAATATCCGGGGATGTTGTTTCTGTTTCTAAGAATCGACGTCACTGCAATCCGGGCATACCATAGGTGCTCAGTCTCTCTCATTATATAGCGTAAGGTATGGATTCTGATGGTCCCTGTAGCTCGCTGGTTGTACACGCTCCTGCGCCGCCCTCTTATGCGCCCTACTCCGCTCGAACCTCCTTTAATGTCGAAACTTTGCGGTCTGTGGATTGCTACTTCATCTATTGCGGTGTCCTCATCTAGCAGGCGGTCATTGATTGATTTCAAAATGTCGCTTCTGTCCATCACCAATGTGCCCATGCTGGGAGTTCGTGAAACCAAGATGTCAGCTCTTTCATTTCCTGAACCCCGGCATGAGCAGGACAGTAGATCCAGGTCAGCGCCTGGAGGTTTGAGGCCCCAACAGCAGCTATCCACTCGTACCTAAGCCATCTCTTCTGTACTTTCTGAAGTACGGCTTGCGCGTCTGTCACGATGACTGCCTTTGTTAAAGAAGTCTCATTTATCCATTTCAGTGCTGAGGTCACTGCTTCCGTCTCATTTTCATACTGGAGGTTGTTGACATGTATGCCCTACTGCGCTCAGCCACGACCTCTCCTCATGTTGTAGTTTCTTGAAGTTTCATGGTGTGTGTTGACGCCTTTCGGACTCCTAGTTGTATGGGGGTATTCCGCTGCATTGTTGTTCACCGGGCAGTGCCCAATCTCTCCCGGACGATGTGTCAGTCCATTTTTGGTTTAAGCGTCGTAAGAAAATTATGCGAACGGCGCAAATCTCGCGAAGTTCAGTCGTGCGTACTGGACCATGGAAACACGATAGCCGAAATTGTATTTAAAATAGCAGGTGACTTTGCCGGGATAAACGAACAAACAAACAACACAAAATGAACGAACTAAAAAATCCATTTGCAATACGTTTCCGTGGACTCATGTGTATTTCGTCAATTGGTAAGGCTAAAGCAAAGGCAAAGGCCGCCGTCCGTCGCAGACGATGATGGCATAATTTATTTTCTAGCGCTATGTTTGGTAAAGAATAACTTCACTACGTTTTATTCTCACTCTCTCGTCTCAAGCCGTCTGACCTCAGTGGCAAGTCAAGGCCAAGATGACTAGGGGGCGACTACGAGATTCAGGGGATTCCGCATCAAGCACCCGTGAAAAATACGGCGGAGTCCGGAGTCGAACTCACACTACCTGATCACGAAGCCGACGACTTAACCATTTCGTCACGGAATCCTCAATTGATATGAAGTACATGGCATTGTGGTATCTATAGTATACTAAAACACGAGAATAAAGTCAATAGACAATGTCCCTTCAAGAGACGGTTAACGACTGCAATCCACTCTGGGGTTACTACTTGATGTACCTGACGCAATCGTGAATAGTCACGAACTCAAGACGTCTTAGAACTTCCTACTCGACTCATACACTTGCTGGAGAGAAAGGCATGCATCACCGACATGGCGCTTCATTTGCCAATGAATTTCTATGCGTTTCACGCCTTTGCTGCTAAAAAAAAATCGGCTAACAGAACGCTGCTGCTCTTTCGGGCATGTCATTAGTGTGGCGGCCATCTTTTAACTAAAAATACCACGTCATGTTGTTCGTCTGCACCATGATGGCACGTTCATGACCAGTTTAAAAAGAATATAAGCAACCATATTGACAAATTAGTTTTTAAAATTGATATCCCACTTTTAAGGTTTTCATTTTAATCCCCTTCGTGTGTGTGGTATAATAGTTGTCCATCACAAGTGATGAAGACCACTCTCTTTGCTCAGCCGTGTGGACAGTCGTATCTCTTGCTGTGTCCGCTGAAATGGGTGACTTGCGCGGGGATTTGGATTAAAGTGAGAAAGAAACTGCGCCTTTTGTCAACCTCACTCACAGAGCCTAAGCTACCTTTTGCCAGTGGCAAGACATTCATCGAGACGACTGGAGATAGCATAGGATGCAGACTTTGCCTCAGGGTTACCACCGAATTCTTTCCGTGAACATGTAACCCACAGGTTAGAAAGGTGGGATGGCACCTAACGCAGTTTGTCGTGCCTTTTCGATAACCACAAGAGGTCGTAGGGACAACACTCAGCGTGTGAGTGAGTCTGGCATCTCTCCCCAGCTGTTTTCAGCTCATCATAGTAGCATCTAAAATTCCCACACGCCAAATTAGTGAAGGT
The DNA here is from genome assembly GCA_036924085.1 of Ariolimax columbianus. Lineage (NCBI taxonomy): Eukaryota > Metazoa > Mollusca > Gastropoda > Stylommatophora > Arionidae > Ariolimax > Ariolimax columbianus. The sequence continues at coordinate 27,866,804 of JAVGWX010000005.1, forward strand.
GAACCGGCAGAACTAACCCGTGAAATACGACACAGGTATAAGCGTAGTGCCATTCAGGCGGCGTCCAGACCAGGATAAAGTAGAAATCACAAAAAAATAACGAAATAACAAGTCCAGGCGGAAAACAACACCACGTTTCCGTGACCACAAGTGTAAGTCGTCGACTAGTGTGAATTCCAGGCAAATCCGTGGTCTGGCGTCATCCATAATGATCCAAAACAGTGGAGAAATGTCGACTCGCAGCCAGTTATGGCGCCATCTTTGCCAGACTAATATGTGGTATATATATATATATATATATATATATATATATATATATATATATATATAATAGCTGTCCATCGTTGTCGATGAGGACCGCCGACATATATCTGTGTGTGTGTGTGTATATATATATATATATATATATATATATATATATATATATATATATATATATATATATATATATATATATACATTTATATAGCTCATATATTATCCGAACGCCAGAATATTCATCGCCCGCTTTCCTCTCTAGTGTGAACATACAGCGACTACCGTGATTATTTGGTCTCCTTTTATGAAGTATGCTTTAAAGCATTGTATGTACTATTGCAGTAGTGGTTGCTATAGCAATATTTTTTCACGTTATGATGTTGCTAGCTGCATGCACGCCCCTCTTTCTTCGCTTTTTCCAACAAGCTTGAGCTATCACAAGGTGCTCATTCCTGTTCCTCAAAATTCACCATTTGTGTTTTGTTTTTAGATGATGATTCTTAATTTTGGTTGCTGGAATTTATGCTCTACATCTCATCTGACGTGACGGAAAATGTCAAATATAATGATCTTTAAAATACACTATTGCAACTCTTCTCAGTGCACCGGTTGGCAATAATGATAAATACATTTATTAAACAGTCTAGAATTCGAGGCGGGAAAATCACAAGGCACGTTTGTAACTTGAGGGCATTAGTTAACACAAGATGGCTATCCTTCCTTTCACCACCTTCCGGAATGTTACACGACAGTTTACGTGCGCGCGTGTGTGTGTTAGCGTGTATGTGATTTGTACATCTCTTTACATGTGTGCGTGTATGTTTGTATGTGCTACTGTGCTGCACAGCTAGCTAGAGCCGAAAGGTCAAGGCTCCTATTGCGCTATTTCTGACATATGCTTGTGCAGTTCTGTTTGGCAAAGGTTACGGTAATTTAGAACTTCCCTGACTCCTGTCTGCGCTGCGTGAAATGTGATCGTTTCTCTGTTTGTTCACACATTTGTGATCTAACCACCTTGTCTTTCTTAAATTCTTTCTTTATATCTCCCCCCCCCCCCCCCCCCGAATTTGTTCATTTCACATTATAATTTATAAATTAACAGAGAGGTTAATATGCTTACCTCTCGAGCAAAGGTTCGTCTACCCTGCTGTAAATGAATACATTACTTCCTCTTTACACTGACAAGACAGCAAGGATGGGATCTGGTCATACAAACCTACAGAATAAAATACTCAGACCTAATAGGATGAAGCAGTTCTGCAAAAGTCGCTGATTTCTCCTCCATATCCGGCTGATTACCCCCTAACCCCCACCCCCAACCTTGGGGATTTACCCCAGATCCAGTTTATTTCCCCCCAAATCTGGCTTTTTTCCTAAATCTAGCAGACAAAATAATTGCCTAGGCTGGTAGCCGAAAATCTAGCAAATTGTTTTAAAACAAATCAGCCGATTCCATCTAATTGTATAACTAACTTAGAAATGAAGGCTATTTAAATAAACTGTGTTTACAATTATTTCACCTTTTTTTCATCATCAAATCGTTGACATCAATGAACAATAAAAATGGCAACAACACATTAGTACTGTATTAGTAACAAAAATGTGTCAAGTCTGACGCACACCGGCGACAAACTAGTAATACATCACATCTCTGTACAAGAAATCGTTTCAAGTTTCAGTATTTTTGATATTTTCTGAGCTGTCTTGAATATTGTTGCTAGTTTTGCTACCGCTGTGCAGATTTTCAGTTTCCTTTCACACCTTACCGTTTCAGATTGTGTGTGTTGGTATGTGGGCGCCTGATTAACAAATTTAAGTGAAAGTTTTCAGCTATGTCTCAAGGCCTAGCTATGTTATTATTATTTATAAACTGAAACTTAGTCAAGAATGGTCGATACATGATGTTTTCAAAAACTTGTTTGGGAAGTTGTTGTTGTTTTTTGTTTTTAATTGCCCACAATGAGTACGTTTACTTTTTTGTGCGCCATGAAAAGGGGATTAAGTGACCGGTTGTAGTAGCTTTCCCCACATTCCGAGCATCTTGTTGAAGGTAGAGAAGGTTCACTTCTGAGAGGTGAACTAGGTAGAGTATCTGCTGGAAAGCGAATTATACTCCTATAGCTGGCATCCTACTGTGGCGTGCCTGGAATTGAGAGGGAAGATGGGCTTACAAGTTGGAGAGGAGAATATGAACAAAAAGACAGCGAAATCACATACTTTGAGAAAAAGAGAATTGTTCAGGCTGTCTGAGGAGAATAGAACCAATCCAACGATGAATACCACACCCAAGACTGGCAAGGACAGACTATCGTTCTTCGTCTCAGGACTGGGCACAATAGACTGAATAAACACATGTACAGGCTTCGTATGTCTGCTTCGCCGCTGCGCACATGTGGGACAGGCGAACAAACTGGCGATCATGTTTTGCAGGACTGTCCTCTGTATGGTCAGTTAAGGAGGATACGCTGGCCTAATGATTCGACACTACAACCAAAGCTGTATGGGGCTAAAGAGCAAGTACAGTCAACGGTCGAGTTCATCGGGGAAACTCGCCTGATGGTGTCAACATCTTTGATGCCATCACAAGATGAAGAAGAACCTCCCTCTCTAGTCCCGAATTTCCTTGGACCAGTGGCGTAATATACGTCAAGACAACTGGAGGTAACTCAAGATGCATGTACTCAGGTCCTAACCCCCTTGGACCAGTGGCGTAACATAGGTCAAGACAACTGGAGGTAACTCAAAATGCATGTACTCAGGTCCTAACCCCCTTGGACCAGTGGCGTAACATAGGTCAAGACAACTGGAGGTAGCTCAAGATGCATGTACTCAGGTCATAACCCCCTTGGACCAGTGGCGTAACATAGGTCAAGACAACTGGAGGTAGCTCAAGATGCATGTACTCAGATCATAACCCCCTTGACACCAAGAGGACCTTGAAAACTTTCCTGATTCGATCGTCCACTCTTCCGTTCATTGATTTGAAAGGCGAGTGCCGTACCTCTCGACCACATCTACGCCAAAAAGACTGTAGAGTCTGTAGATAACTAGTTTCCAGTCGTTCACTCTTTCTAGTAGTTTAATCACAATGTGGATGATTTTAATGTGTATGTCCACCAGTCTCCCTCGCGCAGTTGACGACATGTTCTGGTTGATAGATCAGGAGTTACCATTGGCCATCACCTTCATGATCAGATGGTCAGTACTGATCAGTGTCGTTGGCTTCACTGCTTCTGTCTGGCTGTAGTACTACTCCCATTGCCTCCACCCTCTTGTTTACTTGTAAATTGACATGCCCTTGAGGAACGCATTAATGAGCACACATTTTCATAGATGTTGTGCATTGCATTTGCATGAGAGCGGACAGTATTTAGAAAATGCAAGTAATAGTTGACTAGGTCTCACTGGCTCACTAGAGACACCAACGCAGGAAGGACAATAGCAACGCACTACGGATAAAAGGAAAACATTAATGTCAACTTAACAATACATCATTAAAGAAAATAAGAAGCGCTATCCTCAGAAACAAAGCACTAAGGATCACAATATTGGTTACCAGTTGAGATTAGTGGTACTCAAGGTCATGATTTACATCATCATCATGTGGCATATCCTTGACAGAACCTTTCTCTCATCACAGCCATTTGATAGAAATCTCTACCAAGAGTCAGTCAGTCTACCCGTCTGCTTCATGTTCATGTTTAGGGTGTCCTTGATGTCTCGACCAAGAGTCAGTCAGTCTACCCGTCTGCTTCATGTTCATGTTTAGTCTGTCCTTGATGTCTCGACCAAGAGTCAGTCAGTCTACCCGTCTGCTTCATGTTCATGTTTAGGGTGTCCTTGATGTCTCGACCAAGAGTCAGTCAGTCTACCCGTCTGCTTCATGTTCATGTTTAGTCTGTCCTTGATCTCTCGACCAAGAGTCAGTCAGTCTACCCGTCTGCTTCATGTTCATGTTTAGTCTGTCCTTGATGTCTTGTGTCCATCTACGCCTTGGTCGACCTCTGACTCATCTTCGTGAAACAATGCGTTCCAGAACTGCTGTCTCAGTTTCCGAGACATGACGTGGTTTATAAGCCAGATCTCTTCGACACTCAGATCGTGCAGGAAGTCTTTATTTTTTATATTCTTTACCCAATCTATATTTAGAATTTTCCTGTAGAATTTCGTTTCGAAAGCCCGTCTCGCATTCGTACATTTCCATCTGGAATACGCATGTTCTTAAGATTTTCTATTTTTAACTCTTTGTTATTTTCGTGCACACATTCATCATACTATTCAGTTTCCGCCTCTTTATTTTCGTTGTGTAACCACCATTGTGTGTTATCATAGATTTAAGATATTCAAAGTAATGATATTAAAAGTAAACATTTTTCTTCGAAATATGCCTAAGAAAATTGAAGTTGAAACAATATATATATATATAGTACTTTTAGAGACAATACAAAAAACAAACAACGAACCACTGTTACCAGAGATCAGAGCAGAACTAGGAAAACTCCAGAGATCCTCAACAATAGCGCTCCAGTGGCTACCCTCCCATTGCGGAATCGGGGGAAACGATAAAGCTGATGCTCTGGTAAAAGATGGCAACAAAAAGGCACAATTTGATCATCAGAGAAATCAAAAAAACATTATCAGAAATCAGTTTATAGACCAATGGAGAGAAGACAGAAACATAAGCAGTACACCAGACCCAATTCACCAAGTCAAAAGAATTCAACAAACTACCTTATTTCGCCCGAGAACTGGACACTGCAGACTAATAGAAAATCTATACCGAGTGAAAATCTAACACACCGATGAGTGCCCATGTCGAACAGTATGCCAGAACCCTTTGCATATTCTACAAAAATGCCCATTCTATAGAGAAATGAAATACCAGACATGTCCAGAGGGCGCGGAACTGAGACAAAAACTGTGGGGCAGCCGCTCCGACCTGGTGAAGCCTACAGACTTCATCATGCGACTGGCCTACAGATATAGGATGACCAAAAATTATTGAACGCAAAGAAGAAGATATATATATATATATATATATATATATATATATATATATATATATATATATATATAAATTAATCTTTGAGGAGCGACTGATTAAAATGTATCGGGATGTAGTGTTAGCCACTGTTGCATGCTTGCGAAACATGGACAGTGTATGGAATGAAACGCCAGACCGGAAATCGTTTTCGCTTGAGCTGTATGTGTAGGAAGCTCAGGATCAGATGTAGAACAAAGTGTCTAACTCTGAAATTTCTAGCTTGGCTTACATGTTGAGTATTCATTCGTTTCTTTCAAAACGGCCAGACAAGATGGACTGTGCATGTTGTTCGCATGACCAATACGCGTATCATAGCAGCTATTATACGGTGAGCTCAGAACAGGCAGACAGTTATTAGGGTGGGAGGGGGCGGATGAAGAAAATCTAAAGAAACTTATTAACAGTGTCCCTGAATAGCGTCATCATTGATGCGAGATCCTTACATAGAACCGTTCTACCTAGGGCGCAAACATCACCAAGGGTGATCAAATCGCAGAGCAAAATGCCATCACAGAAGCTCATAGTAAGTGTGCACATGAAAGAGCAGAGCGACAAGGAATTCCAAAGCAGGATTAGTAACTAGGACCATATGAAAACACATCTCGCCACATGTCTGATGCTTTCGAAATTTTTGCTTGTAATGCGCGACTGTTATGTACGTCTATAGTTGTGTGCGTATGAGCCATTCAAACACGTTATCCTCTACAGCAGTATCTGGAGTACAGGACTACCTAAACAACTTATGTATTCAGGAAAATTACTGTAATGTTTTTGTCATGCATTTTGAGGACCGTTTGTCAAATCCGGCTCCTTCAGATGTTTTCCGTGTGTTTCATTCTTTCATTCTTTGGTCTTATCCCATTTTTAGTAGAGGCGCTCCCATTTCTGTACACACTTCGCTGGTAAGTGCCATGAACTGTCCGTAATGGCCTATTAAGATCATCACCAGTGAAAACATTCATTACTTGAATCCTGGTATTCAATCAGGCAAGGTTGCCTCAATCCAGGTAGTCTAAGGCTGCTTGAATCCGTGTCTGTCGTTTGTCATGGGGTACCATGATGGTCTAAGGGCGTGATACAGATCAATTTTACATCTTATTGACTGACGGCTGCAGGAACAATTGTAACTGTATTGCTATAAGAAAAACGCTCCATCATCCATCATCGGCGAACCACATCGCTGGCCCCTCTGTACTTTCGAATTGATGTAGAGTCGAAACAATTAGACAAACATTCGAGAATGGTCTGTAAACTGGCAAATGGAATTTAATGTAGAATAAATGTACAGTAATCCACGTGGGTAGATCCAATATGGAACATAATTATAGAATGGGAGAGAACAATATCAGAAATATAGATGGGGAAAGGGACCTAGGGGTTATAATAGATCACACAGGTAAGGTGAGTGAGCAAGTTCAGGTAGCAGTGAAAAAGGCAAATGCAATGTTAGGTATGATAGAAAGTAATATTAAACATAGGAGCAAGGAAGTGATAGTCAAACTGTATAAAGCATTAGTTAGAGGGGATATAAGCATGCTGGAAAGAATCCAAAAAAAGAGCGACCAAGCTGAAAGTGGGATTCCAGAATTACAGTTATGAGGAAAGACTCAGAAAAACCGGCCTACGGTGTCTAGAAAAGAGAAGAATTCGTGGTAACTTAATTCAAGTTTATAAGATGATCAGAGGAATGGATAAATTAGACTATAACAAGTTTTTTTGTTAATTACACCCACCCCCAATAACAAGAGGGCACAGCTACAAGTTGACTAAAGAGAGGTCCAGATTAGATATTAGGAAATGTTTTTTTAGTCAGAGAGTGGTAAATGCTTGGAATGGATTGCCACGGGAGGTAGTGGAGGCAGGGACAGTTAATGCATTTAAGAATAAATTGGATGCGCATAGCTTTTAGAACAATGTCATGTAAATGAAACTGGTTGTATACAGACTCTGCAGGGTCTTCTAAACCAGTATAAAGACGTTAAGTTAAGTTAATTCTGAAACTCTGGTTGCAGATGTCAGTATTCGGGATATGGGTCTAATGGAGATAGTTAGGGCTATTTGCTGCATTGGTCCTTCCGTAGCATGAAAGCTTCTCTGCGTCTAGTTTATGTATACTCCAAGGGATCAAGATGCTGAGCAGCACATGAGCTGCAGTGGTTAGCGATCCATATCTGACTGCTAGCGTCAGGGCCAGCGAACCATAGCTGCCAAGACCCTTCTACACCTCCACGCGGTGATCCTGGATAGAAAGGCTGCAGCAGGGCAGACTGGCTAAGAAGAAGGGATCGAAGAGGGAATGCTAACTCGGTACTCAAAAAATGGTTGCTGAAGTCGGATGTGTTGGACCGAAAGGTGCAAATATCGCAGCCAATCTGTAAACTACGACACAATGCATTCAGTTCTCTGGACTACATTCTGCTACTTAAGCCCTTTCAGGGTTTGATAGTGGGAGATTTAGAACGAACGAAGAAGAAGAAGAAGAAGTATACTCCAAAACTCACAACCATATACCATTGTTTGGAAAACTAAGCTATGAAGATGTGAGCCTGTGGCCTTGACGTTTATCACCTACTGGAATAATGACTTAATGCTGTTGAAGCTGAGCCAACAAACCGTTCTCCTGAGTGAGATCTCCTTGTCAATTCTGCGGCTCTTGATTTCCTAATCTAGTTAGAAATATGCCTTGACATTTCCCAGGGATAAATTTTGCAGTCGCAGATAATTTTCAGTAGAAACTGTCTTCTTTTGATTTATGTTCTCGCCATCCGCCTTGCCTGATTCATTCGTTTTCGATTAGGTTTTGTTCGGCTTCTCAATGCTGTGCCTGAAGATTGCAATGTTGTCAGAAAAACGTTGGTGTTAGAGCATCCACTGTCTATGTTGATGCCTCGATCCTGCGAGTTATGCATTTAATTAAAGTAAGAAATTTAATAAATTAAATGACGGTTGTTGTGTTTGAACATTTGAATGATGAAGTTAAGTCCCATAACATATAATCATCAGAGTATTGTAGGGGCCCGAAAGGGGTGTAAGTATTAGTAACTGTAAACCTGTCAAGTTGTCAGGTTTTTCATAATAGGAGACTAGAAGGGCTTGGTTCGGGACCGGCTTGCTCCTCCTGTAGCAATGTTTCTCAGAAAAAAGCAACGTTAACTAATATGGACAAGTTAATTAAAGTGAAACATACAATTTATACATTCAAGATAATAAAAATGAAAAACACAAAACACGCGTACCTGGCGTGCATTTGGTCAAGTACCTGTGCTCCGTCAGCAGCTGAAAGGCTTTGATTGACTGACAGCCGAAATACTGCTGGGATTAAATGCTAGAGACATTGTGTAAAGTCAGAGTTTTAACTGAGTTGAACAGAAGACGACCACTGTAACCGTCCAGTCAATCAATTCATGCACGTCGCTCCATTCAGGACATAGGCCATTGACAGCACTCCTATTCGAAATTCGATCTTGACCTGCCCTTTCTGTCTCTCTCCAGTTGAGATCCAGGGACAGAGGTTAATTTTAAACAGTTCCTTGTGACACATAAAGAAAATGAAAGCCATATAGTCCTGCTTACAGATGCTCTGGCCGTAGTCACAGCGCTAAAAAGCAAGAAAAAACACTGAGCTTAATGACTTAAGAGCAGCACTCTGTCAACTATGCCAGCAGTCCGCACCAAAAAGGGTAGTGGTACAGTGGGTCCCATCACACTGCAACATCCAAGGCAACGAGGAGGCAGACAGACTGGCAAAAGAAGGTGCAAGACTACCACAAACAAATACTAGTATGACGTACGAAGAGTCAAAACAGCTTATTAAAGCCAGATACATGACCAAATGGGAAACTGAACATACCGGCAACACCAAAAACGATGCCTATTACCAGTTGAACAGAAGAGAGTAGGTCGTTGTCTTCAGACTTCGCACTGGCCACAATAGACTCAGGTACCACCTATTCAACAAATTGAAGATAGGTGGCACCGACGAATGCCCGTGTGGTACCGAGAAAATGACCGCTGAACATCTGCTGCAGAACTGCCCGACATACGAGGATCAGAGAGAGCAGATGTGGCCATCACCAGTGGAACCACAAGACAAGCTCTATGGCAATCGACAGCCTCAGGATGACCGCCGATTTTTTCGAAAAAATAATGGTTACTGTCTGACTGCGTACGAAGAAGAAGAAGAAGAAGAAACAGTTCCTTCTTTTGGTGTTTCTTGTCACCATCTCTTCCTCTTCTCGTGCGGATTCCATGCCAGAGTCTGTCTGGCCACGTTTGATGTAGTTTGCAAAGGGTGTGTCCTATCCAACCCCATTTCCTACCTTCTATATATTGCTCTTATAGATGCATTTGACTTCTTCCTCATATGTCTTCGTTACTCATCGTGTCCTGCCAGCCTAAACTCATTAACCTCTGAATACATTTCTTCTTTTTCCCATCTTTGTATTCTTCTTCTTTTTCTTCTTTTTCTTCTTTTTCTTCTTCTTCTTCTTCTTCTTCTTCTTGTTCTTCTTCTTGTTCTTCTTCTTCTTCTTCTTCTTCTTCTTCTTCTTCTCATTCTTCTTCTTCTTTATCTTCTGTATCTTCTTCTTTGTCTACTTCTTCTTTATCTATTTTTTTCTTCGTTTTCATTTTCTTTTTCTTCTTCGTCTTCTTCTCCTTTGGTCATCTTCTTCTTTGTCTTCTTCTTCTTTCATGGTCCGACCCGAGTGACAGAGAGCCCAATTAGGAACTTTCCAAAAGCACTTCAACAAATTTAGAAATGTCAAAGTTAAACAACAGTGCACACAAAATATGAAGCCCAACGTGTAATACAATCAAAGTACACAAACAAGAAGGTTAGTTCCTTGTTCAGTTTATTTTGCTGTCTTTTATATAAATACGAGTAGATAGGTGTATGAAGTGTGTTCAAAATATTTCCGAACTGATTTTTTTTTTATCGCGGAAACAAGGAAGGCATGGGTGTTGTTCGTCGGCAGGGAAGTAGAGGGGGCCGTCATGCGCATGCGTGAATGTCCAAACTCCCCCCCTCCCCCCGCAGTTAGCGTCAGTTGCAGCCAGTCAGATTTCAATTTTGAGGCGTAGTGAGCACTAATATCAAAGTCATATTGACCGTTTTCTTTGACTCTCGTGGGGTTGCGAACCACGAGATCTGGAGCACACACCACAAGGTCAAAACATGACCAAAGAGTACTACCTGGAGGTCATCCATCACCATCGTGATGCTATTCGATGCACACGACCGGGCATGTGGATAACCCGAACTTGGCAGTTCTGTCTTGACAACTCATCCGTCTATTCTTCACATCTGATTCATACTTTCTTGGCCAAACACAACCTTCTTCTTCTTATTGACATGACTGCGTGCGATTGTTGCCTGTTCTCCAAGCTGCAAAAGACCGCAATTTGAGTCACGAAAAGACATTATCCAAAATGCAACGACCAAGCTGTACCCTAACCCTATAGAGGCCTTCCTGAAATGTTTCAAACGATGGGGGGACCGCTGGGATTAGTGTGTGGAGTCATAAGGAGATTATGTTGAAGGGGATTATGGTTTTGAAGCTCCAGGTGACTAATTGTATTTCTCTGGGCATGAGTCGGATACTTTTTAAACACACCTCGTGAATATATACATATATATATATATATATATATATATATATATATATATATATATATATATATATGTGCACGTTGCCTAGTATATCAGTGGGTTTTTAATGAATGGACATGGATATGTATATCTGTTAACCTGTATAGGGCAGAAGATTCACCACTTTATCAATCATGTCACTCATAAATACAAGATAACTATAGAATGTCGGGGTAGCTTTCTCAATTCTAAAGAAAGGTACAGACATATTACCTCAACAAAGAAACAGAAATGAAAAACTGCATTCCCGGGTATTTGAAAAAATATATATATATATAATGGAAGGCAAAGGAAAAAGAAGTTAGACACCACAAAGCTGCAAAGCATGATGATCACAGAAGGACTTTTAAGGGACCTAAATTGAAAACGAAATAATATGCAGTTCGGTCAGACCAATGTGGAGGAAGACTGGGCCGCCATTAGAGCATCTGTGTACTCATCCGCCTGTGAACAAATTGGATACACGACACGTAAACATCAAGACTGGTTGAGAACGACGCAGAAATCATGTCCCTTTTTAAGGAAAGAAACGAGCTATTTAGAGCTCATCAAAGGGACACATCGTATGCAGTCAAAAAGATAGCACTCACAAACATATGAAGAGTGGTCCAGCGAAAGCTCAGGAAAATGAAGGACATGCGGCTGGGAAACAAGGCAGATGAAACCCTACTTTATGCAGACAGAAACGACACAAAACGCTTCTTTGACGTTTTAATGACTGTTTGTGGCCCTTAACCGTCATATGGAACTCCAATTCTGAATGCAGATGTCTCAGAACTGCTGACAGACAAACCGAGAGTACTGGAACGAATGGCAGAACACTACCGCACGGTCTTCAACCAACCATCCTTCGTCTGCGATGAGGCAATAGAATGCCTGCTTCAGACACACCTGAACAATGAACTAGACGTTCCTCCAAATATCGAGCAGATCAGAGCTGCAATGAACCAGCTATCAAATGGGAAGGCTGCAGGTACGGACCTCATACCAGCTGAGATCTACAAAGTAGGTAGTTGTGTCCTAACACAGAGACTGAATTGTTCAACACAATATGGACCACAGAGACTGGCCCACAACACATTATGGACCACTGAGACTGGCCCACAACACAATATGGACCACAGAGACTGTCCCACGACACAATATGGGACACTTAGACTGTCCCACAACACAATATGGACCACTGAGACTGTCCCACAACACAATATGGACCACTGAGACTGTTTTACAACACAATATGGACCACTGAGACTGGCCCACAAGAACTGAAGGCTGCTACCATCGTCCACTTATTCAAGCGAAAGGGAAACCACCAATCCTGCATAAACCACAGAGGAATTTCCCTCATATCGACTGCTGGCAAAATACTGGCACGAGTTCTCCTCAACAGATTGATTGCTCACCTAGAACATGGTCTTCTTCCAGAGAGCCAGTGTGGCATCAGGTCGGGTCGCGGAACTGTGGATATGATATTCGCGACTCAGCAACTTCAGGTGAAATGCCAAGAGCAGCAGCGTGGGCTGTACATGACTTTTGTGGGCTGTACATGACTTTCGTGGACCTGACTAAGGCTTTTGTGGGCTGTACATGACTTTCGTGGACCTGACTAAGGCTTTCGTGGGCTGTACATGACTTTCGTGGAAATGACCAAGGCTTTCATGGACCTGACCAAGGTGTTCGTGGACCTGACCAAGGCTTTCGTGGACCTGACCAAGGTTTTCATGGACCTGACCGAGGCGTTCGTGGACCTCACAAAGGCTTTCGTGGACCTGACCAAGGCTTTCGTGGACCTGACCAAGGCTTTCGTGGACCCGATAAAGCACTTTCGATACCGTCCACAGAGATGAACTTTGCAAGGTCATGGGGACATTCGGATGTCCAAGCAGATTCACCAAGATCGTCCAAATATTTCACGAAGGTATGAATGCTCATGTGCTGTGTGATGGGATAATGCCAAGTGCCTTTCCTGGGACAAATGGCGTCAAGCAGGGTTGTGTACTAGCCCCAGCACTCTTCATCATAATGGTTCCTGTCATGCTCAGCGTTAGCTATCAGGGTTGTAACCAAAATGGAGTGGAAATAAAATGCAGGACTAACGGAAAACTCTTCAGTCACAAGCGACTAGAGGCACACAGCAAGGTAAAGGACACAACCATCTGAAACTTGCTTTTTGCTGATGACTTTGCCCTCGCTGGCAGCACTGAAAGAGACATGCAGACATATGTGGACAAGTTCTCTACAGCTTGCGACATGTTCGGTTTTACAATTAATACCAAAAAACGGTCAGCTCCAAACTCGCTGGTGAGGTGCAGCACAACATATCTGACTTTTGTTGTCATCATCGCTTGCGATGGACTGTTATTATATATATACACATAAATATATATTTATGTATATACGTAAATGATCACTCCGATAACCTGACTTTCCAATTTTCCAAGCAATTTGCAAAGCGGTTTTGGGCCACCCAGGCGACTTATGAACCAACTCAAATCATTCAAATGGGACGTCAGACGACTCAGTGAGTCTCGTGGACGGATCAAATCACACCCAAAAGTGGTTCCAAAATGGAAACGAACTACATATTGCTGCCAATGAACGTCAGTGCAACATTGACGGTGTTGGCTTTATCAAAGTTAGTAGATCTACACCAAACATCCAGCCTGTTCAAATTGTCAACCCCAGAATTCTTTCGCTCTATGAGTGAGAGACGAGGCAAAACCACGCCTGCTGCCCAATGATATGCTGCCATTTCCTCCACCGCCACCGTGCGACACCCCCCCCCCCCCTCCAGCCAATCCCATAGTGTTTAAGACGAAGGGTAGGTATGATTTTTTTATGAAGAGAGTGGCACATTCAATAGCCTGCATACACTCAAAAATCATCATTGGAGATTTCAAAGGACCTGTCTGCTCAGAGCGGGAAATCAAAACCCACTTGTACAGCTTCTCAGAATACAAAAGAAACGATAGAGTTGATCGCGTAATGATCTTTTCTTCGATGCGCAAGCTACACGATTTGAACAATTACTTTTTTTTTAAAACTCCTGATAGGAAGCGAATGACATCGCACTGACTAAACTGGGAAAGCAAGAATAAAATCTAATACGGGCTCAGTAGCGACATGAAGTTTTGTTATCAATGTAGAGGCACTGCATCGACTTGATATAGGCAGCGGCCACAGGCCGATTAGGGTCACAATGAACCGGAACATTCCTCCCCTCAAACGGCGCTTCCCGTTACACTAAATGCTGGAAACACCGTATTCAAAACCAGAATTGGCAATGCGCAAGATCTCCTACCGGACACCTGGAACAACTGATGCACGTTCTGCATCACCACCACTAAAATTCCCACAATCCAAAAGCAGGTAACAGTATCAGTGTATCATCTTCTTGCAACTAAAAAAATGCTCAAGATCAGAGGTGGACGGATAGGATGGCCTTCTGCGCACTAACCAAGAAGATCAGACACGGGCCCAAAGAAGATTATGAGTAGTATACCTTACAGCGTCTGATAAATGCCGCTGATACAAGAAGTAAAGTAAAGTAATCCACAGCTTTACTGCCGTAGGGGTATGAAGTGTTAGCGATCTCACATTTCAAAGGCTCGGCTATGTGAGGGCGGTAGCCATCTCCTCTCCCTCGCCGCTTTTACTTCCTGGACTGAACCGGTACCCATTTAAGGCTGGGTCGACCCGGGAGCCATTGTGGTCTGAAAAAAACATTTCCGCCTCAACTGAGGAATGAACCGAGGACCACTCAGATGCGAAGCCACCGCGCTAACCACTGCGATACGCTACAAGAATTAGAATGATAAAATGGAGGAAGACACTACAACAAAAAGAAGAGCTTCGTGAAAATCCTTGAGGAAGGAAGATAGTGCAAGATTGACCGATGGAGAACAAATCGAGGATTAATGCACACAGTTCTGCACGGGTCTCTTCGCATTAAAAACAGTAGTGACCAACAAAGCACTAAATATAGATTCAGAGAACTTATCCTATATGGGTAGCAGCGAGGTCCAGCACGACACCCAGCACCTGATGTCAGACAAATCAACTGGTCTGGACGGAATCACTGCAGCAATGATCAACGCTGGCTACACTTTTCAACATCTGCCTCCATACAAAACAAATTCATGACCAGTGTAAAAGCTCCAACACAATCCTGATCCACAAAAATGGTTACAGAGAAGAAATTATGGAGACCAACCACCCAATCTGCTTGATATCAACTATTTCTACACTGTTCACAAACACCATTACCTATAAATTATAAAGGTAACTCGACGAGAACCAACCAGGAGAACAGGCAGGTTTCTGGATGGTCTATTCATCCAATCACCATCTCCACACAATCAACCAGTTGATGGAGAGATCGCGGAAAGTCTGTATGCCTCTATGCATTGTGTTTGTCGACTACGAAAAGGTTTTTGGTAGCATATAAATAATTGCAGTTGAAAATACGTTCAGAAACCAAGGTATCGACGAAAAATAGGCCCAGCTTATAGAGAAGATAAACGAAGTCGGTTCAATTGCGGTCACTCGTTTCCACAAGCCACTATTCAAACTTAACACCACGAAGTACAATAAGGAGATGTCATCTTCCTAAATCTGTTCACAACTGACCTTCAAGAAGTTTTTAGATCCCTAAACTGGCAGGATCAAGGTGTCAACAGACATGGCGAGATACTTTCACATCTACGTTTGAGTGCGACATTGTGATCTTCAACCACAGAGTAATCTTAATTAAGCCTAAACGAGCTAAATGACGCATACAAGGCTGTTGGCCTGAATAATAATAGAAAAAAGGCTCAATTTTTACTGAACACTTTCTGCCCGACGGAGGCTCAGCCATTGCAAGATGAGCCCATCGATAATGTCAAAGCGTATGTCGAGCTATGCCAAAAATCACAACATTGATAAGAAGATTTACACAGGATGTCGGTAGTTTTTCTCTCAGTTTCAACTGCATTAAATTGATACTGCAGCTGATGACGGAGATGGTTCACAACTTCAATAGTATGGTTATCCTAGAACTGGTATATGGGTGTGAGGCTTGAAGTCTACACAAATCAGACGCAGAGAAGCTCCAAATTGCCGGAAGAGCAATGGTGCGAAGAGTCCTAAATATCTCCCTAGAAACCACATCCGAAATACCGACATAAGCCACCAAAGTTCCAGAATGTTGTCGACTCTGCATCAATTTGAAAGTATAGATGGCTCGGCCATGTGGGTTTGCACGACTTACGATAGATGAAATGGAGCCCGTCTTTCTGGGGTTATACAACTACAATCACCCGTATAGTCGCCGGACATCGAGATAGAGAAATGATTTTCACCACCTCTGTGGACTGTCATGATACTCCAGGATGATGGACATACACATTTTCTACAGCTTTTTGGCTACCTGGCATTTTTTAAACTTGTCTGAATGAAGACCAGGATTCAAGTATTCAAGCTAGTATACACGGATATATATATATATATATATATTTATATATATATATATATATATATATATATATATATATATATATATATATATATATATATATATATATATATATATATATATATATATATATATATATATACACAAACAGTCATTGTGTGTATGGAACTAAATTTTTATTCATACGTTATCATCTTGTCTTCTGTTACGTAGAATTCTTTAATATTATATCCGCTTTAATAAAAGAAGTTTTTCAACAAAATATTTAATTCTCCCTTTCTTGCATTGTTTTTTTCTTTGTTCTCTCACTTTCCCTCCTTTTTCTTTGATAGGGTCTGTATTTCTATTACCAAAGAAAGCAATATTTTCAAGCAATATTGCTATTAGGAAAGTTAATTTGAAAAAATATTTGTGGTTGCTAAATTAATACATTAATTATTGTTAATGGTCTCGACATCCCTTCGTCAGAATTCAGATGTTGCATATTTTATTAGGAAATTATGGACAATAGCAGTGGGCTTTAAACAAAGCTAGTGTTGTCATTCTGCTTTTCTTCGCCTGCATACTGCTTTGTTTGTTCATTAGTGTTATTGTTTAACGTTTGTTTTTACTTACAAATTACGGGAACATTTTGCAGAGAACAGTGAGAAGAAAAAGTGAAATTAATTCCGTAGCAGCTTGCTTTTCACAACAAGGGCACGCTCAGGTAGATCCAGCTGTAATTATGTAAATTGGAGTGCTTTTAATGAAGGCACCGAGGAGAGGAATTGTCCCCCCTGACCTTATAATTAAGGTACTGTCACGCATTGTTAAGTCTCTAATACTAGATCCCGACAGGACTTTCTGCTATGGGGCTAGATTGAGTTTTATAAAACGCGGAAGGGGATGAAGTGAAAGAGATTTCGTTGTACTTCGTCTAATTTTTTCTCAGAGTATTTATTCAGTTCTTTTCGCCGTTGCTTGACCTTTGCTAAATATAAGGAAAGAACCCATTAGCAGCCAGGTAGATTAGAACCTTCCGATATCGAGAATCGAACCTAAGCCCATCGATGCGAGAGAGCAGAACTACAACAGCTCTGTCACTTAGCATCATCTCTTTAAGTGCACGGCGCTCAACGATGTTAGGAATGCTTCTTCCTCCTACACCAGATAAATGGAACACTTTGTATTTCCCTAAACAACAATTGGCACACACGTGCATATATTAATACATGACATTGGGCCAAAGGGCGAGAGCCAGGATGCTCATGGATCCATAACAACAACACCATAGCCTCTCAGAGCACAGGCAACGAGAAAAAGGACAGGCGATTGTCTGTTCACTTTTCGGGTCGCTAACATTTGTCACGGGGGTAAAACTTCTAAATTTAAAGTAAAAGATAATGCACTTTTGTAATTTAAAAAGATTATTCGTTGACGTGTGACTGAATGATCATCACTCGTTGAGATTATAAAAACCCTCCATTATGGTGAATGTGAAAAATGCATAGTTAATATTTCATGTTGGCATTAATACAGCAAGCTAGTATGACTAATATTGTCTGGTGCGTTCTTCTCTAAACGGGAATTCATTGTGTCGTACGCTGACCCACTCTGCTACATCTTCTCTCAAGCGAGCAGACTATTTACAGTACTCTAACTCTGGAACAGATTTTCACCAGTTATAAATGATTGACTTGGAGAGAGGAGGCATATTTCTGATAAGAAAAAAATCATGCTGATCAGACATGTAAGTTAGGTTGGGTCAGGTCATCCCGTAACCGGAGAGATCCTTGGGATATACAGGAAGACATGATCACGAACCCACGTCATCCTTCTCTGTCAGCCGCCGCTGTCTATGCCTTGGTAAGTTAGGGACAGGGGAAATACACTGACCAAGACCCACACTTCATTTCCATGCAGTTCTCCGTGGAGGGTCTTTTTGGCTGTTTTTGCGCTCTAGTCTGGATAACTAGATGGGGAATCGACGTAATCCCTGCAGTAGTGAGCAACGCGCAGATGCAGTCAAGCATATAAAATGCATGGGTGACCCCGGTCCACTTTTATCAGCACGCTTGAGATGCGAGGAAAGCAACTGAAACACGCCACTGAACGCCCTATTCAAGACGCACGAGAGAGAAAACTTACTCATTGTGGCCATTCTTTTAACATGGACATATTTGATTGACTTGACATATCGATTTAGCTCCCCACGGAGCATAGTGCTGCAACCGAATATCTCCACTGTTCGCTATTTTGGACCACTTTCGTGAGTTCTGCACATGAGGTTTCAAATGCTCTGGCCTTCTCGTTCATTGTCCTTCGTCAGATAGCTTTTTTATTCCCCCCCCCTTCCCCAGCTCTTTTTTTAACTGTGGTTCAATGAAGCGCATGTCTGGTTGTATTGTCATGCTTTACTCTGAAAGTGTGTTACGTCACTCTATTTTGTCTCTCCTATCTCCGGTTGTATTATCTGGTGTTGATTTCCGCTATCTCAGTAGTGGTGAGCTTACTGAAGAGCCTCATATTGCACTATATCCAGGATACCCGTCCACTTTTTCGATTACGCCTCCGGATATTTGGAGAGCAACTGTAACCTGCCACGAAAGATGGTCGTCAAGAGTACACAACTGAAACACGAGTGGCATTAGCAACAACAATAACTAAGATAAAGCACATTAAGGAGACATCTGGTTGGTGAAGATATGTCTAGATGTGTTGCTCTGAATTTCATGATGCCAAGCCATACAGCATAAATGCACATACGTTCAACACTAGACGAAAGATAGTCCTTATTTCATGGTCTCGATCATAGGAGTAATTCCTTTTAGCTTTCTCTCAAACATTTGTACGATTCTTCCAACAAATGAATGCTCTTTTGGTGGTCTAACTTTAAGATTTGCCGCGTTTTTCTGTGTATGTCCATGGTGTGATAGCGGAGATCCGTTCGAGCAATCAAAATCAGATGTATCGTTGAACAAATAGGAAAATCTTGCACCAATTTTCGGGAAGAATTTCCTAATTGCGGTCTCGGTTGATGTTCCTCTTTCGTGTCTTGCAATTACAGGTGATGTCTGACACGAATGCATTGCTTCTAGTGACGTGTTTGGACTTGGGTACGGTGAACATACGTCACATCGGAAACCATCATTTAAAGGCCAGGTTTTCACAATGTCTGGACTCTCTGTTGGCGTTTCAACTGAAACAGGTGCACAGTTGTCGCTGACCAGAGTGAAGCTGCAATTTCTGGTGTCTGACCACATCTTTTTTGCATCCAAATAACCTACGCATTCATTTGTAAATATGTTTGTTGACAATTCTTCTCCTCCCGTTGTGCAATCTTCTTCGTCATGTGGTTGTTGCTCAGTATGCACATTGTAACAATCCCTTGAAGAAACATTTGACATCGGTTGAAATGAATAAGAGTTGCGTACAGAACATTGGTAAAACGATTTATCAATAGATGACTTCGCTGACAAAAATGGATCAGATTTGGAACCAGCATGCGTACATTCCCCTTTGCTTGTAAACATACATTCATAATCTTCGTTATCACAAATCGCTGCTCCCGTTTGAAATTCTAATTCTTTCTCTACATTTGTATTTTTGTCTCTGGTTGTAACATTAGAAGAATTTACTTTCTTATTAATGAAATGCCTGGCATTATCATCCGCTCGATCCTGATGGTTGGTTGAAGAGGCGTAATGAAAATGAGGCGATTTTAATGGTTTGTACCAGTCACAACTGAGTGTGCTTTCGAGTGAGAATCCAAATTGAGGGTTTTCTTTATTGATTTGTGTGCGTTTGAGGTCATCGTTGTTGTTGTCCAGTAGATTCTCTTGACCGTGAACAGTTTTTGAGTACAACGGTTTAGATAAATGAAAGTGTTTCTGTAAATAGGGTCTGCGTGTTGAGTCGCGTGAAGGTCTGCCGGAATCCAGTGCGGAGTAGTTTCGTAATCGATAGTTCTGGATTGTAGATGCACGTGGGTTCGCCAAGGTTGTCTTGCTATTATTCTTTGTAGTATTTTGGACGTACTTCAAGCTGCTTATTCTTGGAACACATGTTCTGTTTTGTATTGTTTGTTTTCCTAATGGTTTTGTATTCATTTCAGTTTTCAGATTCAATGTCTTTGTGTTTTGGTTTCTTGAACAGTAAACAGGTAGAGACAATTTGCTTTTGCTATTTTTGTTCGAATAACAACCAGCGATGTTTGTCATATTTTGTTTCCAGGTGGTGTGTCTGCTTGTGTGATCAATTGCTACTTTGTTTGTGTTAACTTCAGTTGCTTGTGGTTTGCCATTTCCCTCAGCAGTACTTTGTTTTCGTAAATGATTGTACAAATCTTTATTAACCTCATCATATGAATACATGCTATTTTTCTGCACATTGAATCCTTCTTGCACCGTTGTAAGTTCCGACTGACCACAATCAGAGCTCATCAATTCTAAGTTAATAGTCCACGCTTGTGCAGCCGGCCAATTCATTTTCTTCGTAACACTCTGTTTTTTGTGTTCTCTGCCCTGTCCTGCAAATTGTTGCCATTTAGCCATGCGATCAAAACTATAGCCACTAGTGAGGGATTGCGAATTATTAACTGCTCTATTAACGTTATCTTTGTCATTGAGCGCTTTATGAGAGAGTTTGTGCACGTTTTCAGATACCAATTCTCTAGCGCTTCTATGTCTAGATGTTGGCATATCTGTAGTGGATCTTCTATGACCTCTCGCTTTATCGCTAATATTTGCGGTCGCACTGGTCATGTTTTCTTTACATTCGTTTACTAGTTTTGAAGTAGTATGCACAGCAGAGGGCAAATAAGTCGCATCATTTTGAAACTCATTGATGTACTCTGGAGAATAAGTTTGAAGTGAATGTTGTGAAGTATTCCTAACCTGTGGATCGTATCTCTTTCTGTGTTTTCCAAACATCCAATCATTTGTAATAACCCTTTTACGTGTCTTCATTGTTAACTGCCCTTTCCTCTGTTGAGACTTATATACCTGGTGGTGTCGTTCCTGTTGTATGGCCGATATTGAAATCATTTCAGACTGACTTGAATTAAGTGGCTTATTATAAGATATGTCTGTACTTGAACTGACTGAAATGTTGGAAAAATTACCGCTGTTATTGCCACCAAATTCAACAAATGATCTCTTTCTTCTCTGAACATCGCGTGCATGTAGATCATTTGACTTGATCTGACGATTACATTTAGATCCTGGCTGTAGTTGCTGGTCTGAAGATATGTGTTGAGTAGTATGCGAGTGACATCTATTGTGTGTCTTTCTGGGAAACAGATTCTTAGCACCCACAGGTTTACAACCAGTTTTTTTCTTCGGCTGTGACGACGTTACGTCATCTCTACTCTGAAAATGGGTCAACTGGCTCGCAGTTGGTTTTGTGAGAAGACCACACTTATTGGGGCACGTTTTTTCCATTGATGTCGTTTCCTGCTTCCTGGAATCAGTTGATGAATTTGATGGACGTATTTTCAACGTATTCAGCCAGATTGAGCCAGTTCGCTTAGATTCAAAGTCGCTGAGTCTATTTCTTGAGAAATTGTTACCACTGACACTATCATCTCTAACTGAAGAAAGGCCGCACAGCGAAAATGTATTGCCCACGCTTATCTCAGCAGCAGAATCCAAGCCTTCGGTTAGTAATGTATCCTCACAACTATTGACGAATTGGTTACTATCTTGTTTGCATCTTTCCACAGTTAAAACGCTACTTGTGACACCATTATCTTTAATTTTAGCGCATGGTTTCGTTCTTGACTTCAAATCGCGTTCATTTATACTCTCTGATAGGTGTCCGAGTTTGACATTCCCGTTCGAGGTATTATTCAAACGTTTGTTCCGATTTGCATCGCCTCCTTTTTTCCCTTCATGATATCGATTTTCATCCCGTATCTGCGCTGGAATCGTCCCAAGCTCTACAATTTTTTCTTGTGTAGTGTTGTTTTCATTCTTAGATGCTTTGTTAGCAAATCCAGAAATCCCACATTTTTCTCCTCCCGCTTTCTGTAAACCGTAATTAGCCAAACGATGCTGAGATGTGCTTGATACGAACTTGTTTCTAACCTTTGTTATCTCATCAGTTTGTAAACTACCACTTTGATGCATGCATTTCTGGTTAAGTTCAGTACTTCTCGAATCACTGAGCTGCTCAGTGATATTAATCTCCCTGGTCATGTCTAACTTCTCAGATACATTATCATCATGTTCAGTACAATCTACGCAGGGTTTATTTGTTGGCTCTGAAATAGAAACATCGTTCCGTGCAATACGGACAAGCTTTGTCCTTCGACACAATTTTTCGTTTGGACATTCTACCTCCGCAAAGTGATAAGCTGTGCTTTCTTGGCTAACTTTTGATTGAGAATAGCCACTTTTGAGCGGGCTATTTGAACATGCGCTCTTTTTTGATTTCATGGAGCACGTGCTTTGTTTTGACGAAGGGAAAACCATCTTAGAATGTTTAGAACCATGCCTTCTCTGTTTACTTTTTTTAAAATTGATTCGTACAGGGCTCATGCTGGTTACAAATAAATTGGAATTGGAGAGACATTCGTTAGATGTTTCTGCATCGCTGTTTGCTGCGCCTTCCTTATAGTTTGTAATACGGTTCTTGACAGCTTTGTTATCTACATTTAGTTTGTTTGATAGAGTGGAACTGTTTCTTGAATCACAGCGCTCTTTTTTGTTGTTGAAACTAACAAGCGCGCTATCCTGTAATGTTGACTTCGTGCAATTCAACTGGCAAGTATCGTAGTTAAATCTACCTTTCGCTTCTATGTTTCTCTCCTCATTACTGCATTTCACTTTTTGTTCCCTTTCTGGTTTGAAATATTGTCTACTGGAATTGCATTGATTATAACCTGCGTTAGAGTTTGATAATTTCAAGTCCTTTCGTTTCAGGAAGCGCGGTATGTTATCCTCGATAGGAACTATCACATTCATTTGAGATCTGGCCACCTCTCGCTTAACACAGGGAATTGGAACACCACTGCGCAGTGTACTACGGTTATGTGCTGTGCCTGTCTTACTGCCAGACGTGCTGCGGTCAGTTACGCAGTATTGAGAACTGTTATAAAGTGTCTTATCAGAATCATTTAAAGCCATACTGCCCCCCTGCATGTTTGCTGCGTCCCCTTGCTTAACAATTACAAGTTTTGTTTTAGGAATGGAAACACTATTTTGACAGTAAGCAAGGTTCCTTGATAAATTGTAAATATGAGGCCTGTCTTGGGAATTCCTGCGATCGTCAAATGACCTTTTAACACTAGCAATTGGTTGTTTCTTCGTTGGTGGATCTCTGTCCGCACGACATGTCAACAGAGGCTTGCTGGCGCCCATTTCATAATACGTGTTCAAAGTGGGCCTTTTACAAGTCTGTGAAAGAATCACTGGTTCCATTGGCGTATCTGTTGAAGGACCTAAAGGCCTTTTGTTGACTTGTTTAACTTCATATTTTGTTCTCTGATTTGATGCAACTGTGTCGTATACGCTTCTAATAGTTAACGCGTGATCATTTCCTTTGCTTTCTCCATTTTCATGTACATGTTTTTCTTTCTCGATTAATGGCGTTTGTGAGTAGCAGACGCCAATTCTGTCTGCTTGTGATACACACTGGGTGTGTGTATTGGAGAGCAGTTCCTTTTGATGACATATCAGAGAATCAGAGAGTCTACTCCTTGCAATCCCCAAAGGTACAGTTGGCCCATCTTGCTTGATGCCTTTTATATAGTCATATCCTGAGGACAGATTGTTCGCTACATGTAACATTTTACCTCTCGAAAGACCTGTCAGTCTATGTGTGTTAAAGCCATCGCTGCCGTAGATTGACGATGGTTTTAAAGCATATTTTGGAGGTTCCACGATAGTAGTTAGCACATCGACAGGCGTGTTTCGCTCAGCATTCACAGTTCTTGCGCAGTGCAATTCCGCAACATTGCTATACTGTGCTTCTTTACCATATTCGTTTATGTTTTCCTCTGTCGTCTTTGTCAGTCTATCACTTGCGACCGCTGTGTGACGAGCCATCGTGTCCTGCTTGTGTTTAGTCATCTGTCCGACCTTCCACCTCTCATCGTTCCGGGAATGATCGTTAGATGCCCTACATGCTATAGGGCTGTTTGACATCAGTCTATGTCTTAAGGTAGTCGCGGTAAGCAAAGAGATGTCGTCGCTTGTGGAGCTCATTTTCCGAGAGTCTGCATGAAGTGATTCTCCTGTTGTTGACCTGACATCATTGCAGCCGTGCACAACGTCTCTTGATTCAGTTCTCTTTTCATTCTTGTGCCAACACATATCGTTGATAATATCAACTTCTGCCTGCCCACCCGCTTCTCCTTTCGCTAATCTGAACAACTGAATCCCCCCCTTTAGGGAAGTGGATTTTCCCAAATCTGGCTCATGGTTGATGTGATGCGACGCAGCACCATTGACAGGGTCGTTAGACATCAACTCACGCAAGTGGTCTAAACGTGCTAAGGATGGATTTCTGCTCACCCTTCCTAGTTCCTCCATTCCAGAAGCATGTATGCGTAACTTATTGAATTCCTGTGACCTGCCCGTTTTGGGTTCCATTTTTCCGGACTCGATACTGCTTACGTGTTTCTGGTCGACAGGCACACTTCCTTTCATTTTCTGGGTAAGGCATATGGCTTGTGTGCCACTAGTATGTTTCTGTACTGCACATTGTGTGTTTTCATCATCACGCTGAACCGCACTATGTATTAGTCCATTATGACTTTCACGATGTCTTTTATAAAGATCTAGAGCTTTACCTGTTGGTGTTGCAGATATCCTTTCTAGCCACGAGAACTGACCTGGCCTGGCTGCCGGGACTTGCTTTGAATCGGTGCGTTTGTAAAAATAACTAGGTTTACCTAAATATTGAGTGTTACTGCCACTTTCCCATCCATGAATTTCATTGTATTCTGAACGAAGCAATTTGTTCTGAGAATTGTTTTTACGTTCCATGATTGTTTGCTTAGCTTCACCCGATGTCGCAATGTTTCGCCGTGGAATCAAGCTCTTACGCCGAAGTCGGCTTTGTTCTTGAATAGCTTCTGAATGCTGTGTTTTAAGCCCACATCTATGTCGTCCATTCTCTTTTTCTGGGACACGAAGAACACCTGGATCTTGATGAGTAATGTCTGTCTCAGTGAATTTAGCTTGAGCATCCTGTTTAGTAAGATACACATTCATAGAAGTTGTTGTCGCTGATGTGGATTCTGGATTTATTATTACCTGATCATTATGGCTTTGGACATTTTCAACTCTATAACCAGTACTTCTACACACATCTTTATATGGTTTGTTAGATTCTACGCGATGAAATGTTCCCGATATGTTATTGTATGTAGGTTTGTTCTCCTCATTAGCGAAAATGGCTCTATTCATACATCCGTCTATGCCATCCTCAATTTCGACTTCTTCTAAGATTGAATTTAAAGTGTGTGCCACGGTGCGACAGCTTATTCCATTGTTTGTTTCATGTGTGGATGCTCGTAAATTCTTTCCTGGCTCCATCTTTGTAGAAATGCCTACGGGCGATTCGGTTTGAGATTTCACGCCCTGTGTGTCCTCGTCTAAACACAGCATTCCACTGCGAATCGTGTCCGTCTTTGATACATGACGCGTACACCTATACGGAAATTCTACTCTGTGTCCATACTTGCGATTCTGCCATTTTTGCGTTGAGTGTACACTTTTGGCCATCTCAGGAAATTGCTGATCAAGCTGTGCAAGATCACTAGAGGCCTGTCTCATGCCAGTCTTTTGATTCCAAGGTTTGACCACATTTTGGGGTTGAACATCGTGTACTGTAACAGATGTACATTTAGTGTTATCCTTTGTTGTATCTACAGCCAGCTTATTAATGTCACTTGCACTTGAGAATTGATTTTTTGTATTAGAACAGACATTGATCTGCGAATACGGAGTGAAAACCCCCTCTGGTCCATTATGCTTTCCTTCTGATGCCCTCTTTTCAGCAGAAATGTTGTATGTCCGGATTTTCTCCACAAATGACGTTCCACTCAGGACGTCATGCCAGTCTTTTGAATCTACGCATTTGCTTCTAAGACCTATCCTGTTGACCAACGTTGCCTTTGAATGACCGAAACAATGAATTGGCGTGTGACGCACTGCATCATCTTTACACAAAGTGGTGTAAGTTCCAATAGAATGCATTGATTCTTTTCTAGGGTCATATGGAGTTTGATCGGACGTCCTTTCAATAGATTGTATCTGAGGGATCTCTGACAAATTTGGTTGTTCATCCTTGCCTTCGTATATACTTCTCTGACCATCTTTGAAATTAGGATTTGACAGTTTGCGTATCTCAGATACAGCACTTGAAAACTTGCCTTTTCCATCACATGGTTGGGGCATTTCTCTTTGAGTATTAACAATCGTATTGGCTGTAATATTATCTTTGTGCGTTTGTGAAAGGCCCTTTGTGGATTTTCTGTTTGAATGACGTCTTTGCCGGATGTTTTCTTTTGGGACAATGCTTGCTCTAAACGCTTGTGTCGCAGCACTTCTATCCGAATTCGTATATTTCATTTTATGTACCCACGGTGGAGTCAGGGACGTAGACCAAGACGAAGTAGAGGTTATGAGATCATCGTCTTGCGCTGCTGCGTTTAGTGATGTTACTTTTTCTGTAATCTCTGTGTTGTTTTCACATCCATGACGCATTTTCTGATTCAGAATACTGGCAGAACGCAACCTTTTGTTACCGCTGATATTTACAGGTTTTGGTGTCTCAAGATTTTCCCCAGATAGACCCCTTTTTTGTCTTTGAAACGAGCTATTCCCATGACTTGTCGTCCAATTATTAGCTAAGGTTTTTCTTTTATTTCTCATCGTCTTCATTGTCGGAGTTATCTCAGCGATACTGTCAGGATCGTTGTAGGGATACTTATTTAAAATCACACATAAATCTCCATAAAGAAGGTCAGAAGCAGCCTCATCGACGTTCACATTGGAATATACTTCCGGGAAGACTTTCTCGGCCACATAATTCAATGTACTTCCAGGGGAAAATCTTTTCTGTTCGCCGCTGGATGTGGATTGTCTAGTATTGCCACCAATTGGACGCAGTAATGCATCTATTTTGTCGATATTGTTTGACAACTTCTTTTCTACAGGAAATTGTTTGTTCGCGTGACTATCTGGTGCTGATGGAGAGATTGTGGTCTTTTTTTCATTGCAGCACTGTAAGTCTTGATAGATATCAACTAATTGGTTGGCATTGGTTGGCGCTTGACCTATTTTTAACATGTTGAACTTCCGTTGTCTGCTGAGTTTGCTTTGTATGTTTTTTGGAACACTATTTGGGTCTAAGCCATCGGCAATCATATTCGCACAGCTTGAAGGGCGAGGGTCAAGAACACTGTCCATGAAATTATGTTTGCAAGGTACACTCTGATGATGTTTCATGGGACTAATCTCATTGTCGCTTCCATCATTGTGACTTGATCCTTTTTCGAATGGTTTGCACTTCGGGATAAAAGAGATGCTTCCATATAATTGATGAGCCGCATTAGCGGAACGGTGAACCTGATACGAAAACCTGTTAATGGCATACAGATTATTTGTCTTAAGAACAATAGTTTGTCATTTATTAAAGATAGACATGCTGATGACTGAATTTTTTTTTTTAAATTTCAAATTCCTTTACAAGGGACGGCATGGCCTAGTGATTAAGTGGCACGGCTCACAACTCGAAGGTGCTGGGTTCGATCCCCATCCTAGCACCGGCCGTTACCCCGGGGAAAAAAACCCTTAGAAAAATGCAGAAGGAAGCAGACCCTTACATAAAATGAATGCTGAAGTCGGATGCACTGGGCCGACAGGCGCAAAATAAAAACCACAGTGCAACGCACACCCGCCTTGGGGAAAAGAGAAATGAGGCGAACGCAACAAAAAAACAAATTCTTTTGCGACTCAGAATACTTGAAAGTAATGTAATGCAATTGCTAAAATCGGTGATAGATAATAGCAATAATAACAATAATACGAGACGCGTTTTTTAAAATAAGTTCCGTTTTGGCATTACCGCTAACGGAAGTTGGAAAGCGGAAACGTGCATGTGAACTATGTTAATGTGGATCATTAGGTAACGGTTTACTACGTTTTCCATGTTGAATTCTTGTTCCAAGACGCGTGTGAGTGATTTATAATGTGCAAATATGATAACCTCGCCAGCTGTGTTCGTGGAGTGATCAGTTTTTTGTTATTGCTAGCAAAGGGCAACAGTGCTGCATACATTCGCAGACAATTCGGTGAGATTTATGGACGGCAGGTGTTATGACTGATAGTATGGTTAGGAAATAGTGTCAAATGTTTCAAGGACGACGATCAAATTTCTATAATCAAAATCGCAACGATCGGTCCAGTGTGCTGATAGACAATTTAGTGCATGAAATAAGCACACACATTTAAGAAAATCGTCGTTAAACAATATCTGCATTGTAAATGTTTGCAAGTTTCATGTTCAGTGATATATGAAATTGTCACAAGAAACCTTGGTTACATAAAACTGTGTTCCAGACGGCAGCTGAAAATGTTAATTGGTGAATACAGCAGAAACTAGGTTTTTGCTGAAGAATATTTGCAGCGCTATCGCAGTGAAGGTGATGGATTTTGTGGCCGCATTGCTACTGGATATGACACCTGCAACATGCAACACAGATAAGCGAAAAGTTAGCGTCGCAGGGACAAGAGAAATCAAAAACTCAGTAGAGAGTTTATACTCCAATGTCGCATCATGTCAGACATGCCTGATAGGGGGCTGCTTATTTAGTTTTTGTCTCTATAAATAGAATGAAATAGCGTTCAAGAAAACGGATTAATGATCGGGATGTTGCTACTGACGTGGCTCTTCTCTCTTACAGCCACAACCAGGTGCAAAATAAAATAAGTTAATGTAATAAATGGGAAAAGACGGGGTATGTGGATATACAAGGATGAAAACAAAAGATAATGAGAATAAGACGATTAATTGCAATCACATTGTGTTAGAGGACAAGATACTACAAGAATATCTGTCTTTTCAGGAATATAGACAACGTAGGAGATACAGAGAGAGATATCAAGAATATCTGTCTTGGCAGCAATATAGACAACGTAGGAGATACAGACAGAGATATCAAATTTAAAATGACTAGATTGTGCTGCTGTAGAGAATTTATGGAAATTTACAAAAGATAATAAGTGCAGGCACAGAAATTCAGATCTTCAACTCCATTGTCAAGTCGGTCCTATTGTACGGGTCTGTGACGTGTGGAACAACAACTACAACGACGAAGGTTCCAGGTGACATCAATTCGTGACTGTGTCATATATAAAGATTGTTGTTCTTCGTCGTTCGCTCTCAAATTCCCGCTACCAAGCCCTAGAAAGTGTTTTGCAAGTAACAGGATGTAGTCAGGAGAACTGAATAGGCTGTGTCGTAGCTTACAGCTGGACTGCGATATTTACACCTTTCGGTCCGACACATCCGACTTCAGCGTGACATTTGTGGGTACCAGGTAAGCCAACCCTCTTCGATCCCTTCTCCTTAGTCAGTCTTGGTACCAGGTAAGCCAACCCTCTTCCATCCCTTCCCCTTAGCCAGTCTGGGTACCAGGTAAGCCAACCCTCTTCCATCCCTTCCCCTTAGCCAGTCTTGGTACTAGGTAAGCCAACCCTCTTCGATCCCTTCCCCTTAGCCAGTCTTGGTAACAGGTAAGCCAACCCTCTTCGATCCCTTCTCCTTAGTCAGTCTTGGTAACAGGTAAGCCAACACTCTTCGATCCCTTCCCCTTAGCCAGTCTTGGTAACAGGTAAGCCAACCCTCTTCGATCCCTTCTCCTTAGTCAGTCTTGGTACCAGGTAAGCCAACCCTCTTCCATCCCTTCCCCTTAGCCAGTCTTGGTACTAGGTAAGCCAACCCTCTTCGATCCCTTCCCCTTAGTCAGTCTTGGTACCAGGTAAGCCAACCCTCTTCCATCCCTTCCCCTTAGCCAGTCTTGGTACTAGGTAAGCCAACCCTCTTCGATCCCTTCCCCTTAGCCAGTCTGGGTACCAGGTAAGCCAACCCTCTTCCATCTCTTCCCCTTAGCCAGTCTTGGTACTAGGTAAGCCAACCCTCTTCGATCCCTTCCCCTTAGCCAGTCTTGGTAACAGGTAAGCCAACCCTCTTCGATCCCTTCTCCTTAGTCAGTCTTGGTAACAGGTAAGCCAACACTCTTCGATCCCTTCCCCTTAGCCAGTCTTGGTAACAGGTAAGCCAACCCTCTTCGATCCCTTCTCCTTAGTCAGTCTTGGTACCAGGTAAGCCAACCCTCTTCCATCCCTTCCCCTTAGCCAGTCTTGGTACTAGGTAAGCCAACCCTCTTCGATCCCTTCCCCTTAGCCAGTCTTGGTACTAGGTAAGCCAACCCTCTTCGATCCCTTCCCCTTAGCCAGTCTTGGTAACAGGTAAGCCAACCCTCTTCGATCCCTTCTCCTTAGTCAGTCTTGGTAACAGGTAAGCCAACACTCTTCGATCCCTTCCCCTTAGTCAGTCTTGGTACCAGGTAAGCCAACGCTCTTCGATCCCTTCCCCTTAGCCAGTCTGGGTACCTGGTTAGCCTCCCCTTTTCGATCCCTTCTTCTTAGCCAGTCTGGGTACTGGGTTAGCCTTCCCGCTTCGGTCCCTTCCTCTTAGCCAGTCTTGGTACCAGGTAAGCCTCTCCTCTTCGATCCCTTCTCCTTAGCCAGTCTGGGTACCAGGTAAGCCAACCCTCTTCTATCCATTCTTCTAAGCCAGTCTGGATACCGGGCTAGCATCTCCTCTTCGATCCCTTCTTCTTAGCCAGTCTGCAGGATTACCGAGTGAAGGTGTAGAAGGGTCTTTGCAGATCTGGTTCGCTGGCCTTGACATTTGCAGTAAGCGATTGTATGCTGGCCGTTGCAGCTCGTTAACTGCACATGATCTTGATTCCGTAATGGCTCAATGACAGTGCCAGAACAAAAATAAACGACACATAGGTTACGGCCGGATGGCCTTTTTCAGGGACAATAAACGAAAGAAAACAACTAACAAATGACAACAAACTTCAACATTATGTATAAAGAGCGATTTCAGTAGACACCGTAAGGACTATTAACATCCCTTTCCTAATCTGCTTTGTTGCAGCCTGTGATCCAGAATCACCACGTGAAAGCGGAGAAGGACAGACCTGGGTATCTGGCAGAAACGCTAGCATTCAGCTTTGGGTCGTTGAACCGCTACATCTCATGCAATGTACAGCATCTTGATCCCTTATTATAGGATTAAAATGGTTTGATAAAGTCACTGATATGAAACTGGGAAGATGCCAATGGAACTTGACGTAAAGAAAAGAGCACTGACGTTTGAAAGGAGAAACCACGGAAAATAGCTGATAGTATATGGGAATCCCCAAGGTAAGTAAAGCAGACTTAGACCTAAACACTCGCGGAGAAGAGAGTTTGCCATGAGCATTAAGTCGTTGGGGAAGAAGTGGACAGGTCTGGAAAAAGTCAGCACAGGTCAGGAAGACTTGGCGAGGATTGTTGTAGGTGTTTCACATACACCTGATTGATCGAACACGGAAATAATTCACATGTCAGTATTAACTTATCTGCATGAAGTACTCACAGCTCGTCTGTTCTTGTGGAATGCGGCATTGATGCTCCAACTTCAGTGATTGATCCTGTTAAAATAAAGGTGATTTCACAGCAAAGATTGCCGTCTAGGATGAAGTGTTAGGGATTTGATTGTATGGGTTTCAGTTTTATTTAAAAGTTGTAGAGACCAGTTTCCTCTTCCCTAACTGCAAGGTGCCCATTTATAACTGGGTAAGCTAAGAGTGTCGAGACCGGGGATTTAAACTATTACCTTTGTCACATGAAGCAAGTAGCGAAACCACTGCCACGCTGACGCTCAATCACCTTCCTTGCAATTCAAACTACAGTTCTCAGCCCACAAATAATGGACTGACTAAACAGTGTGCGATCTAAGTCTCCTTCGTCTGATCCCGTAGAAAAACCAGCTCTCAATATTCTATTCCTCGTCAGGTCTATGCTTGTCTCTTTCCTGTACATAAATGGAAGTTGTTGTTTCGAATGCCCACGATGAGGAGGTTACTTTTATATGCGCCCTGAAAAGGGCTATAAGTGACGGGTTGCAGTAGCTTTCCTTACATCCCAAGCGTGCTGATGAAGGTGCTGAGGTGGTTGTGCTATGCTTGACCTCATCTGCGTGTCGCTCACTACTACGGAGATCACGTCGAATCTTACCTTGTTAGCCAGACTGTTGTCCTCGACAACAGCCTGTTTCCAGATTAACGAGGAGCTCAGGTGAGGGTCTCGGCCAGTACATTTCTACTGACCGTGGCTAACATTCCTTGACCAGACGTTTCGCCTGACCAGACGTTAGCCTCATCGTCCCATATACATATATGGAAGACATCGTCTTTCTATGTCCTTTGCGTTTAGGATCTTTGGTGTTGCTATGTACTCTGGCCAATCACCATGATGAGGTCTGTAGTCTTCACCAGATCAGAGCCGCGGTCTCACAGCTTTTGTCTCAGCTACGCACCCTCTGTACAGATCTGGCATCTCGTTTACCTATAAAGTGAGCATTCCTGTAGAATATGTTCAGGATTCTGTCGCCCTGTTTCTATTCGGCATTTTTCGGTGTGAGATCTTTAGTCTGTAAAGATGTTCTAGTAGTCTGTAGTGACCAGTTCTCGGGCGAGATAAAGTAGGTTGTTGGTTTCTTTTGAGTTGGTGAGCTGGAACTGGTCCACCTCTTATGTTAACGATGGAACGAGAACTGGTATTCAGTGGACACTATGATCACAATAGGAGGACCTTGGACTACGTAGATGATCTGATACTTTTGTTCCGCAGTCATAGCCAAATGCAAGAGAAATTAGGCAGAGAGAAACAAGATGTTACCTAATCGAGTCTGAAAGTCCACATGAAAAAAACAAGCTCCTTAAAGTTAACCCGATCAGCAAAGAACCAATCATGCTAGAGGGAGAGTCGTTGGAAGAGGTGGATGTCTTTACCTATTTGAACAGCACGTTTGACACGTCAGATGGTACAGATGGTACAGATGGTACAGATGGTACAGATGGTACAGATGGTACTTATGGTACAGATGGTACTTATGGTACAGATGGTACTTATGGTACAGATGGTACTTATGGTACAGATGGTACTTATGGTACAGATGGTACAGATGGTACAGATGGTACAGATGGTACAGATGGTACAGATGCCGATGTAAAGAAAGGAATTGCAAAGGCAAGAGTGGCATACTAAACAACATATGGAGATCTAAAAATTTCAAATTAGAATATTTGATGAGATTGTCAAGTCGGTGGTGTTCTATGGAGCAGACACATGGATACAAGACAGGAGTAAACAATCCGTATGGTGTCTAACTGAAACGGTTCTTTTTACACAATGTTCAAGTAAATTGTCATTTGTTAGTTGTTTTCTTTCGTTTATTGTCCCTGACAAAAACTTTCTAGTTGTAACTTATGTGTCGATCTATTTTTGCTCTGGCGCTGTCACAGAGTCATTACGGGATTACGATGCTGAGTAGTGCATGCGCTGCAGTGGTCAGCATCCCTTAGATGACGGCTAACGGCAGCCGTCAGGGCAACCAGACCTGCCAAGACCCTTCTACACCACCACGCAGTGATCCTGGATAGCATGCTGCAAAAGAGCAGACTAGCTAAGGAGAAGAGATCAAAGAGGGAAGGCTAACCTGGTACTAATAAATGCCTGCTGAACTGGGATGTGTCGGACCGAAAAGTGCAAATATCGCATTCCGGCTTTAAACTTCGACACAGCGCATTCCGCTCTCCTGACAACATCCTGCTACTCGCAATGCATTATTCAGGATTAGAAAGCGGAAGTTTGAGAACAAACGACGAAGAAGCAGAAAAATCGTGTACGCCTGTTTCTGAGATTTAAGTTGAAAAATATGTCCATCAGACACGAGATTTCCTCCTACCTTTATATAATATTTATGATTTTACCATGCAGACAGGTGTAGTTAACCAGATTTCATTCTATTTTGCTACCTATTGGGTTCAAGGTGCAGCTCCAACACTATGTATACTGTCATCATCGGAAGATTTAGAACGAACGAAGAAGAAGAAGAAGATGAAGGAGTCATTATTATCAATATTCTTCTTCACACTGCCGTCAGTATCGCTTTCAGCCTCGGTCTTTTTATGCCAAAATAAAACCAGTTATTGACTCTTGATTCTTTTATTTCTGAAACACATATGAGACATTGTTTCCAGTGTGTTTTTTCAAACGCACAAGTTTGATCCACACGCAGTAGGCTTTCTTAGCCTGTCTTAGTGGCGAGGTGTGGGAAACCAGGATTTGGAGTGTTTTCATTACTATTGACATCACATGTTAGTCGCCTCATATGGCATGCAGGAAGTGTGGATGTAGCCAAAATCTAACCACGTCTAGTCATGTAAGACATACTGGCCAAGACCCTCACCTTGGCTTCCTAGTAGCCCTTCCTGGAAACGCGCTGTTGCCATGGCAGACTGACTGACAAGATGAGGGATTGACGTGATTCCCGTAGTAGTGAGCGATACGCAGATTAGGCAAAGCGTAGCACAACCCTCTGGAGGACTCCGATCCAACTTCATCAGCACGCTCGGGATGTGAGAAAAGCTACTGCAAACCACAACTAAACGTCCTTTTCCAGGGAGCTCAAAAGAGTAACCTACTGATTGCGGGCATTCAAAACAACGAGAATAACATCAGTCATACATCGTCCACCTGGATACCACACATGTGATCTATATAGCTCAATGCTCCACTCTGTGGTCAGGAAGGAGCCAAATATATTTCTGATTTCTGTCCGGTGTGGGAAGGCAAGCCACACGATTTATAGCCGTGTTAACTAGAATATTAAAACGTTAATCGCTCAGAGAAGCTGAATACAAAGAAAAAGACGATATAGTTCAAAATAATGTCCTTCACAGCTGGCTTTCTTGCAATTGTAGTTTAACCGTTTCCAATTGGTTTGAATAAAAGAAGCAGGTTGCTACTATCCTTGAGGGGTTCTGTTGAACACCCCAATCAGATGCCAATTTCCCAATTGTGTTTAGTGCAGTCTGCAATATACCGGGTAATTCCATGCACATTTCAAGGAGGAGTGTCGTGACCAAAGAGTTGTTGGTTCAACTTAAAAATCGAGCGAATCATGTTCAAACTACGTCGGGTAGGTTTGGCAAGCAGGTAATATAGTTGTTTTTTCTTTATGATATTACCGATTCTCCAAGTTGACACAGCAGTAAATGGGCACCTAACGAATGCACGGGACATATAAGAGCCGCCACGGGAGATACGAAGTTTGCGCTCTGTCATCGGCACTTTCATAAATGAAAGATACTGAGCAGATATGGCGGCGCCCAAAGGCAAAGATTTCGGTTCTTTGAGCCATTGTTAATTTATTTCCTGTAGTTGTCCCACTAGCAAACAGTACATATGGTTTAGAGCAGCTAACTGTCGCCATAAGCAGATGCAGCGAAGATCCAAACCGCTTTGACAACATAAAGAAAGCAAAGATAATGACTACCGACAGAACAGGAAATCAACATAAATTGAAGTTCTGATTGGGGAAATTGGATAAGTCACGAACTTTGAGTATCTGAGCTCCAGAAGTGACAACAATGGCGACGGCTCAAAAGAAATCAGAATGAGATTGACAACGACAATGCAGAGAAAATTATGGCAGAGTGCCAACAAAGCAGCAGAAGTGAAAACTAAGAGAACATGTGTTTTTTCCCGTAGCAGCATACAGCTGCGAAACATGGACACTTACCCAAACATCAAGGAAGAGAATCGAATCTTTCTAGTCGAAATGTTAGAGAACGTTTCTCAGAATACCATGGGCTAAAGAAAAGAGGAATGCAGACATTCAACGAGAGTTGAACATCTCTTGGGAGAACGATAATAAAAGGTTTAGTGTCCGGCAAGAGAGGTATCCCAACAATGCGATGTCATCAAGATGTCAAGGAATGATTGGACATGACTTTGGAACTAGTTTGAGGTTTGGCTAGAGAGGCAGAGGCAGACCAAGAAGGCGATGTCATCAAGATGTCAAAGAATAGATAGACCAACAAGGCTATGTCATCAAGATGTCAAAGAATAGATAGACCAACAATGCGATGTCATAAAGATGTCAAGGAATGATTGGATATGACTTTGGAACTAGTTTTAGGTTTGGCTAGAGAGGCAGAGGTATCCCAACAAGGCTATGTCATCAAGATGTCAAAGAATAGATAGACCAACAATGCGATGTCATCAAGATGTCAAGGAATGATTGGACATGACTTTGGAACTAGTTTGAGGTTTGGCTAGAGAGGCAGAGGCAGACCAAGAAGGCGATGTCATCAAGATGTCAAAGAATAGATAGACCAACAAAGCTATGTCATCAAGATGTCAAAGAATAGATAGACCAACAATGCGATGTCATCAAGATGTCAAGGAATGATTGGATGTGACTTTGGAACCAGTTTTAGGTTTGGCTAGAGAGGCAGAGGTATCCCAACAAGGCTATGTCATCAAGATGTCAAAGAATAGATAGACCAACAATGCGATGTCATCAAGATGTCAAGGAATGATTGGATATGACTTTGGAACTAGTTTTAGGTTTGGCTAGAGAGGCAGAGGCAGACCAAGAAGGCGATGTCATCAAGATGTCAAAGAATAGATAGACCAACAAGGCTATGTCATCAAGATGTCAAAGAATAGAGAGACCAACAATGCGATGTCATCAAGATGTCAAGGAATGATTGGATATGACTTTGGAACTAGTTTTAGGTTTGGCTAGAGAGGCAGAGGTATCCCAACAAGGCTATGTCATCAAGATGTCAAAGAATAGATAGACCAACAATGCGATGTCATCAAGATGTCAAGGAATGATTGGATATGACTTTGGAACTAGTTTTAGGTTTGGCTAGAGAGGCAGAGGCAGACCAAGAAGGCGATTTCATCAAGATGTCAAAGAATAGATAGACCAACAAGGCTATGTCATCAAGATGTCAAAGAATAGATAGACCAACAATGCGATGTCATCAAGATGTCAAGGAATGATTGGATATGACTTTGGAACTAGTTTTAGGTTTGGCTAGAGAGGCAGAGGCAGACCAAGAAGGCTATGTCATCAAGATGTCAAAGAATAGATAGACCAACAATGCGATGTCATCAAGATGTCAAGGAATGATTGGATATGACTTTGGAACTAGTTTTAGGTTTGGCTAGAGAGGCAGAGGCAGACCAAGAAGGCGATGTCATCAAGATGTCAAAGAATAGATAGACCAACAAGGCTATGTCATCAAGATGTCAAAGAATAGATAGACCAACAATGCGATGTCATCAAGATGTCAAGGAATGATTGGACATCACTTTGGAACTAGTTTGAGGTTTGGCTAGAGAGGCAGAGGCAGACCAAGAAGGCGATGTCATTAAGATATCAAAGAATAGATAGACCAACAATGCGATGTCATCAAGATGTCAAGGAATGATTGGATATGACTTTGGAACTAGTTTTAGGTTTGGCTAGATAGGCAGAGGCAGACCAAGAAGACGATGTCATCAAGATGTCAAAGAATAGATAGACCAACAAGGCTATGTCATCAAGATGTCAAAGAATAGATAGACTAACAATGCGATGTCATCAAGATGTCAAGGAATGATTGGACATCACTTTGGAACTAGTTTGAGGTTTGGCTAGAGAGGCAGAGACAGACCAAGAAGGCGATGTCATCAAGATATCAAAGAATAGATAGACCAACAATGCGATGTCATCAAGATGTCAAGGAATGATTGGATATGACTTTGGAACTAGTTTTAGGTTTGGCTAGAGAGGCAGAGGCAGACCAAGAAGGCGATGTCATCAAGATATCAAAGAATAGATAGACCAACAAGGCTATGTCATCAAGATGTCAAAGAATAGATAGACCAACAATGCGATGTCATCAAGATGTCAAGGAATGATTGGACATCACTTTGGAACTAGTTTGAGGTTTGGCTAGAGAGGCAGAGGCAGACCAAGAAGGCGATGTCATCAAGATATCAAAGAATAGATAGACCAACAATGCGATGTCATCAAGATGTCAAGGAATGATTGGACATGACTTTGGAACTAGTTTGAGGTTTGGCTATAGAGGCAGAGGCAGACCAAGAAGGCAATGTCATCAAGATGTCAAAGAATAGATAGACCAATAATGCGATGTCATCAAGATGTCAAGGAATGATTGGACATGACTTTGGAACTAGTTTGAGGTTTGGCTAGAGATCGGGTTTCATTCAGACGGTCTGTGGCAGGAGCGACGTTCATTAAGAAACATGCTTCATGATGATGAATTGTAACTATACAAATTACTTGCCCCCTTTTTCATTGCTCTAGATCTTCTACGTACAAATTGCATTTCTCGTTTCATTTTAATATTTAATTCACTTTTTTAATTTTTTAGTGGAAGATGTCGTGGTCTGAACATGTACCAGAACAGTTGCTACTAATATATCGGATATATGCTACAATCGGTACACATCGCCCTCTTCCTCCTGCAGTGATAGCTCAGCAATACTACAGTCATTTTCTGTTTGTCTCTTTATGTTACCCTCACAATAATAGCGTTGTTTTGTGATCGAAATGTCACCAGAGTCAGGTGAAACACACTCACCAAGCCCCCCATCTCCCGTCAGGGTCAGGTGAAACACACTGACCAAGCCCCCTCCCCCCCCCCCCATTTCCTCTCAGGGTCAGGTGAAACACACTGACCAAGCCCCCCATCTCCCGTCAGGGTCAGGTGAAACACACTGACCAAGACCCATATCTCAGGTCCTTCTTTGTGCTCCTCCACGCTCGCTATGTCGCAGCAGTTTGGTCAATGAGCAAGAGATATATACTGTATTCCTCACAATGTCAAAGCTTACTTAGGAACCAAGCAATGCACTACAGCTAGGAAGATCCCTGTACACCGTCTCACTTACGCACCGATATTTAAAAAGCACTACTGTAACCAGCTACCAAAGATACGTTTTCCAGGGATAACTGAGCACTGGTAGCTTCCAACAACAAAATAGAGCTGTCTTCCCTTGTCACTTTTGCACTCTACTTGTCCGTCCAGTACTGTTTCTACTACTGTGTTCTTTCTGCATCTTGATACGACCAAAATATCTTAACTCTGATTTCGCTCAATAACTCCATTTACCTTCAACTTCTTCAATAGTTCTCTAATTGTTTTCTTCTAATTGATGATTTCCATTCTTCGAAATGTCTTCATTTCAGAACCCCTCAGTCTTCTTATGCATCTTCTTTGTCCTAGTTCATTTTCTTCACCTTACAGTAATGACGAATGTGTATGCACCTGCATAAATTTAATTTAAATTGCATTTGTTTAAAGTACTGGGCGCTGGGGTGGGCGAAATGGTTGGATCACTTGACACCCACATATATAGGACCGTGTTTACTTCACGATCACATCCAAGGCTGTCGATATATATGTAAATGAATTACCACAAAATCCAGTGTTAGAATTGGACTACCCAGTCACCTCTTGACTCACCTGTGAGGTGCACCTTAACATATCCGACTACTGTTGTCTTCATTGCTCCGAATTGATGGCTACAATTGCTCTTATTTTTATTTGTATTATTATTATTATTATTATTATTAAATGGGTAACTACTGCTTGTTCAGGAAAACACGGAATGAGTAAATATGATCTGTCAGGAAATGCGTGTTGAAGAATAAACGGTTAACTGCTGTCTGATAGGAAAGACACGGTAGTGAGTAAACGGTTAACTGCTGTCTGATAGGAAAGACACGGTAGTGAGTAAACGGGTAACTGCTGTCTGATAGGGAAGACACGGTAGTGAGTAAACTGGTAACTGCTGTCTGATAGGGAAGACAAGGTAGTGAATAAACGGGTAAATGCTGTCTGTAAAGGAAGACACCGTAGTGAGTAAACAGTTAACTACAGTCTCTTAGGGAAGACTTGTTAGGGAATACATGGGTGACTACAATCTGTTATTGAAGACTTGTTAGGGAGTAAATGGGTCACTACTATTTGTAAAGGAAGACAAGGTAGTAAGTAAATGCGTAACTACTGACTGATAGGGAAGACAACGTGGCGACGAAGGCATAAGGAAGATAAGGGACGGATGCATGCATAGGGAAGCAAGATGGTCCGACAGAGGAATAGGAAAGAAAAAGATGGTGACGAACCCAGTTTTCAACACAAAGTCACAAAAGCTCAGAAATCGTACAGGGATGCCTCATACAGGTCATCTCATAAAACAGAACCTGGTTTTTATCAACAAGAACAGTTTTAGAGTTTGGCGCACACCATTCTGTCAGTTCAGAAAATGCAATCCGATTAAGAGAAAAAAATATACTCTTTGAATGACATAACAGTTATTTAGATATCTCTTTCTTTCTTTTTCTCTATCTCTCTCTCTTTCTTTCTCTCACTGTATCATTAAGACAGTCCTGCAGGACATGTTCTGGAGTTTGTTTGATTGCTCCGCAATCGCACCAGACAATGTCTCTGAGACCCATTCTGCGGAGGTTGGCTTTGAGTCTGCAATATCCCGTTCTGAGTCTGAAGATCTGTGTCTGCCCATCTCTGTCAAGCTTGTCTATGTTGTTCATTTCTGGTTTGCATTCTTTGTGCTGGTCTCTCCTTTCCGACCTCATGGATCGTTTGATAAGTGTCTTAGCTTCTTTATAGCTCTGATGGTTTTCCCGTCACATATCCTGGATTTCTAAATTGGTTTCATGACTTCAAAGGCGATCCTGGAATTATTTAAGCGAGATTTGATGTCTACTTTAGTGTCTCCTTGGAGTGAAACCACATTTTTGGGATAAATAAACTATTCTCCATTATTTAGAGACACTAGTTGTTGGTTTGCACTATTGGTTATATTGTCTTCCTCGTATCTTCAAACCTACATGTTTTGCATTTGTGTCTTACTTGGTGCATTATCCTGGATATTCTCATATTGAAGAATCAAATTCTTCTAACATGGCCAATGGTGTCCATTTTAAACATCTCTGATCTTCACAATAGTGTTATTTTTTATATAAATGGTTCCGAAATAAAGGTAGATTGTCACCGCAGTCGCCACACGGTGTGCATATTAAGTTTGCATCTTAAACTCAACTCACATGTTCAGGAGACAAGTATCCAAACAACGCTGACACTTGCTATTTAAAAGCCGATATGCTGGCCTCAAAAGTGGGGTTCGAACAGACATACAGCACACAACCACACACACAGATACTCACACAGACAGAGATATACGCATTGACACAGACACACACACACATACATACACTAAGTTGATATGCAAGGCTAAAAGACGAATCACTAACACACATGCCACAAACACATACAAACAAACACAAACAGACACACGCCCAGGCACGTGCACAAACACAGACACACATACAGACACAGACAGATACTCTCAGACAGACAGAGAGATAGAGAGTGAAGAGTGATATATATATATATATATATATATATATATATATATATATATATATATATATATATAGAGAGAGAGAGAGAGAGAGAGAGAAATACAAATGCACAGCTATAAACACACACAAGGGGAGACACGCAAACACACAGAGACATATACAGCCAGATGCAGACAGAGAGGGAGAGAGTGAGAGAGAGAGATACACACAAACAGACATATTCACACACATTCACATAGACAGACAGGCAGATAACACACACAGACAGATCACACAGACAGACAGATCACACACACACAGACACATTACACGCACACAGATAGATCATACACACACACACACACACACACAGACACATCACAAACACACACAGACAGATCACAAACACACACACACAGACAGATCACAAACACACACACACAGACAGAACACACACACAGACAGATCACACACACATATATTAATGTATGTGCATAAGAGCAGCCGTTAAATAATTGCGCTGCGTGCGAGAAAATCAACATTCCACATACTGCATCAAGGTGCAATCAAGCGTTCTATGTGTGCAGCGAGTGATCATTGATGTGTGTAACCAGCGAGCTACATAAACCATCACTATACACTCATTGCTTCTACTTCTCAAATAGCTGACATGTGAGTCTGCCCAGATTAAATCAATACGAAAACTGCTAAAAACTAAAGAAATGTTCACCTCTTTAGTCTTCCTTCTATCCTCGTATATCTCCACTCTCATCAGTTTCCTCTGTTACTTTAATGTGCTCGAAATTTCCTGTCCGTACTCTCGAGCATATACCACTTTTTCCTAATATCTTAAATGAACTTTCCTGTCTCTACATGACCTCCCTCGTTAGTATTTGTTGCATGTTTATGAAAAGTGCACAATTCATTTGGGAAACTGCGGACCCTCAAATAAGGTTTCTTCTTTTATTTATTCATTGTCCATGACTTGATTTCATACGACAATACGGTATCTATGCAACTTTTCATTCTTAGTTATGTGGGTCACATAGGCTTCTGAAGTTTGATAGAAGGGTATTGAAAACAGCTTCGATTGAGAAGAACTATAATGCAAATATGTTTCAACAACTAAGTGGAGAAGAAAATAGGTTTATATATAACATCACAAGAAAGAAGTTTGATTACATCAGTTGAATGGCATGACACAATGGCTTGGAGGGGCAGTTAGTTGAAGGCGCGGTTCGTGGGAAAAAGGGAGGAGGTCAT
Organism: Ariolimax columbianus; assembly: GCA_036924085.1. Classification (NCBI taxonomy): domain Eukaryota; kingdom Metazoa; phylum Mollusca; class Gastropoda; order Stylommatophora; family Arionidae; genus Ariolimax; species Ariolimax columbianus. Next base: position 27,909,983 of record JAVGWX010000005.1, read on the forward strand.
CCTAAGAGAGGATGACACCAGGACATTACTAACAGTCTGAAAGAGTACGGGTATCTTTTGTTTCTTCTTCTTCGTTCGTTCTCGAACTACCATTACCAAGCCCAGAAAAGGGTTTTGCATGTAGCAGGATGTAGTCTGGAGAACGGATAGCTTTGTGCCGTAGTTTACAGTTTGACTGCGATGGTTGCATCTTTTGGTCCAACACATCCGACTTCAACAGCATGTTATCCATGATCATCGCGTGGAGGTGGATAAGGGTTTTGGTAGATCTGGATCGCTGGTCATAACGCAAGCAGTCAGCTTTGAGACGCTAACCCGTCAGCTCATGCACTGCCTTGCATCTTAATGACAAGAAGAAGTTTGTGCCATGACATTTCTGTCCGTGTGTTGAAATGGTCGTATCGTGTTCAAGGCTCCTGTGAAGGAGACTGCTTTGTGGATAGAATATGTCACGTGACATGAAATGAGATAACATGACATATATATTTCCGTTTAGTTTAGATTGTTTTAAAGATGTTTTGATGAATAGTTTCCAGACTATTTTGTATTTAGAACACTCCACACAACCCTAATATTCTTCTATCCTCATATAATGTTCGATTTGGACAGAGAAAAAGCAAAGTAATGAAAATGTGTGATAAACATAAAGTATAAATGCTCAAAAAAATTGTCTCCATAAGCAGCCAAACAGCTGAACAATCGTTAAAGCTGCAAAAGATGATTCCCTGTTAATTATCCGATTCTTTGTCGACGAATTCGCCAATCCAATAACGTCTTCTGGTCTCTAATAGAGCAGCAAGAAACTTTCTCCACATCACTCGGAATGAGACCATCATTAGGAAGACGGCTCAGCTCTGGTTCATGATTTCCATTTCCCCATACACGATTCAGCATTCGACGAGTTGATCTGGCCGCCAACTCAATGAATGTCTTTGAACCATCAGAGGATTTCACTGAAAAGCAAGTTAGGGATTTACATATTCTGTGTCGCTCTAATCCTGCATTACGGTTCCGAAGCGTGGACTATTATGCGGAGTAATCAGAGATGCATTGAAGGCTTCCACATGCGATACCACGCACGATTCGCTGATGTGATCGTGTCTCAAGCAACGATGTCACCAGACCGACAAGCCTTGAAAGCACATTTACTATGTTAAACCGCTGCTGTTTAATTAATCTATAATCTTGTTGTAACATGTGACGCGTCTTGCCATAAACGACCCCGTCCGCAAGCTCTTAACGCAGGCCAATGACATGAACGATGGTAAACGCCAACCCACCGCACCCCCCCCCCCTCCCTCACCCAACCCCACCCCAGCCGCCAATCATTGTTCCGCCCTTACTGCGTCTACGCGCCACCTATATAGGTCAAATCGGAATATCATCCGCATTATATACAGCCTGGAACTCAGCCGCTTATCATTTGTATGGACTTTTCTTTTGCATGGGGATTGTTGCATAAGCGGACTGCCCACCACACTTCAGTCGTTCTTCGTGAAGTTCCTTTAAGCGGCATGTTGTTTATATTCCTGTTGTTTCAGCATAATTCTCTCGCGACTGTATCGGTGTCTAATTTGAGGACATACCCGATCTTCTTTCACCAATGCGTTATTTTCAACGCCAAGCGATATTTAACAATAATAGTATTGAAAGCGACAATATACGGGTGCAGATCTTGGTGGTAGTAGCAAATACTTAACCAGCCAACTGTGAATGCGAGCTGCTGAGACAGCCTTTACTGGGAAATTTGTTCGAATACAGACCATCAATATCTGTCTCGTCCATTTCATTCACTAATTGCACACACAAACAGATGGCATTGTTTCCATTCCAGCAAGTTGAATGGCGACTAAAGAAGATTGTGCATGACGCTGTCATCTTCGCCATGTGAAAACTGCTGCTGTTGAGATAACAATACACAAAAACTCACTTAATTCTCGAAAAAAAAATGATTATAGTAAACCAAATGCACGCTTACTCCACCACCTGGAGTGACAGGCAAATGATGATGATGAATTATGACATTTTACTAGTTTTACATTGTATGTGAAGCGTGCAGCCCAGATGACAGTGCGCTGGCTTGCTAGACTGACATTGCCTTGTGCCAAGATTCTAATTCACGGATGACCAGAAAACAAATCCGTGCCATTGTTCATACCTGGTACGACTTATCCTCGGTATGCGTTGGGAAAGGTAAAAACAGCAAGAAATGGAGCTGGCCACAATCCACACATATCTTCATCCTTGACGGCAACTGTTGCCATGTGACTGAGTTTTATCTGTTTCTGTTTGTAAGAATCGACGTCATTGCATAGTCCGGGGATAACCAATAAGTGCTTAGTCTCTCTCGGCAAATGACGCAAGGTATGGATGCTGATGATGCCTGTAACTCGTTGGTTGTACACTGTCTTGCTGCGTCCGTCTCTGCTCGAACCTCGTTTAATGTTGAAACTTTGCAGCTTGTGGATTGCTGCTTGGACTATTGCAGTGTACTTATCTAACAGGCGGTCATTGATCGATTTCAAAATTTCGTTTCTATTCATCAGTAACTTGCCCACGATGGGAACTTCTTAATTCAAGATGCTAGTTCTTTCGTTGCCCTTAATCCCAGCATGACCAAGACAGTAGATTCATGTCAACCCCTGGAGGTTAGAGGCCGCAACAGCTGCTATCCACTCATACCAAAGCCACCCCGTCTGTACCTTCTGGAGTCCTGCTTGCGCGTCTGTCACTACTCTTTTCTGTACATCGTAAGGTCATGTGTTTATCAACATTGCTAAGCAAGTGGGTCTCTGTGGCGAAGTAGTCAAGCCGTTTGCCTCGTATTCAGACGGTCGGGGTTTGAATTCGAGCTGCTACGCCCAGTTCATGATGTCTATTTTTCCGGAGATCCCTGGGTTCATCGCTGGAGCTACGGAGTTCGTGCTTTTGGGCAATGCTCGCCGCAGGCGAAATACCTTTCTGCTAAGAGAGACCAAGCCATATGGGAAAACCCGATCGAGCCCTTGCCTTTAACCTTTAACCGACTAAGCAGAAAAGTTAGGGTCCTGGGACCTCTAAATGTAAATTAATGAATATCCCATACACACTATACTAATAATTTCGATAAAGGTGACTATTTAGGGTTGTGAATATGGCTGGCAAACTGGTTACTCAAAAACAGAAATACAAAAAGAGCGACAAAACTAATAGTGGGATTATAGAAAGACAGTTATGAGGAAAGACTCAGAAAAACCGGCCTACAGTTTCTAGAAAATTGACTAATTCGAGATGACAATACAGGTTTATAAAATAATCGATGGAAAGGAGAAATTAGAATATAACAACTTCTTTTTTTAAATCTAAACATTTTTAACCTATAAAAACAAGAGAGCACAGCTACAAATTAACTAAATAAAGGTCCAGATTAGATATTAGGAAATATCTTTTTAGTCAGAGAGTGTTGAATGCTTGGCATGCATTGCCACGGAAAGTAGTGGAAGAAAGGACACTTATTGCATTTAAGAATAGATTGGTTGGGAATAGCTTTCAGAGCAAGGAAATGCAAATGAAACTGGTTGTATATAGACTCTACAGAGTCTTCTAAACCAGGATAAAGACGTTAAGTGTACGTTTTAAGCGACCTATTTTATGAATGCTTCCTGTAATGAGGTCAGTTTTAATAGCGGATCGATACTCCGTCTCGATTGATATATGGCATGGGATATGAAATGGCATAGTTTTCATCCAACCTTATAATCTTACCGTCTGGGGACGATTTGCAGAATGTACTTTTAGATCCTCGTGGCGACTGAAATGACACAAGAAAGTTGTTTGGTATCTTTAGTTTATCTAGTGTACCATGGGACATGATTGAAAATTGTGTATACCAGGTTCATTGTAATAGTAAGATACGTGCTTTTGTCGTAAAGAAATCCTTTATTATTATGAGGGATTAAGGGTCATATGCGCATACTGCAGCAATGGCATCAATATTCAACAACACGTAATATCCACGTCCTAAAACATGAAAAACCATGTCCTGCAACACGTAAAATCCACGTCCTACAACATGTAAAATCCATGTCCTGCAACATGAGTATCGGTGTCCTAAAACGTATAATATATATGTCCTTTAACATGTAAAATTCATGTTCTGCAATACGTAATATCATTTCCTACAACATATAATCTCCATGTCCTACAACATATTCGTGAAACGTCTCCCGCCAAATAAAGTTTCTAGTGCACCAAAGAGGGGAGTATCGCTCAGGGTTAAGTCTGGAATGTAAGGTAAATATTAGCCCGAATCACCTGATGCACATATGCTTCTACTGCATTCTGATCAGGACGACCCGATTGGATGTCATGTTGTTTTTATTGTTGTTGTTGCTGTTGTTGTTGTTGTTATTTCGAATGCACACCATGAGCAGGTTTACTCTGTTGTGCGCCCTGAAAAGGACGCTAAGTGGCGGGCTGAGGTAGCTTTCCTCACATCCCGAGCGTGCTGACGAAGGTGGACCGGGGTCATCCAGCTGGTTATGCTATGCTTGGCTTCATCTGCGTGTCGCTCAGGCTCCCATGAAAACATTCCGTGTCCGTTGAGGGCTACTGGGAACCCGAGGTGACGATCTTGGCCAATATATTTTGCCTGACCTTGACTAACATGTCTGATCAGTATGTTGTGCCTGCATTGGATTTCATCGGCAATAATTTTAGTGTCCTTGAGAAAATATATCGACCTAGTTTTGACTACTCTTCTCAACAAACATTTCTCACCGTACGCAGGAAACAATTTTCTATTGATTATTTTGTTTAGTCTTTTTTTTTCACACACAAAAAATGCACAACAGAGTGCTGTTCTTAGATTATGTACTTTGTGAGCATTAGAAACTACCAGCTACATTTTTATATGAAACCCACATTAGTTTGTGTCATACTTACTGACTTACGCTCTGTAACTTACTGTTCATGCTAGAAGACGTGTGTCTATAAATAAACTTTTTAAAAATACATCAGGTACCTCAGTCAGTTGAAAACTTGTCTTTACGTTTGTTGAAGCATAAATCCAACACTGCATTTTCTTATACTAACCAGCTTTTAATGAAAGCCGTATCCAAGTCACATTTAGTACCATTTGGTAGTAATGCTTTTTTTTACATAGCTAGGTGGGAAGGAAGACTAACGTTTGGTCATGCAAAATATACTGATCTGACATGTTAGTCAGGGTCAGGCGAAGTACACTGGCCAAGACCCTCACCTTGACTTCCCAGCAGTCCTCCTGGAACCGGGCTGTTTTCATGGCAGTCTGGCTAATAAGTTGATGGATCGATGTGATCCCCGTAGTAGCGAGCGACACGAAGTTGACGCCAAGCCTAGCACAACCGCCTTGGGGACTCCGGTCCAACCTTCATCTGCACGCTTGGGATGTGAGGAAGTCAACTGCAACATGTCACTTAACGTCCTTTTCAGATTTCACAAACGAAAAAACCTACTCATTGTGGGCATTCATTCGCAAACAACAATGACAACAACACCACCACCACCAACAACACCACCAACAACAACAACACCACATACAACAACACCACATACAACACCACCACCACCAACAACACCACCAACAACAACACCAACAACAACAACACCACCACTAACAACACCACCAACAACAACAACACCACCACCAACAACACCACCAACAACAACAACACCACCACCAACAACACCACCACCAACACCACCACCAACAACACCACCAACAACAACAACAACAACACCACCACCAACAACACCATCAACAACAACACCAACAACACCACCACCACCAACAACACCACCACCCCCAACAACAACAACAAGAACAACACCAACAACAACACCACCAACAACAACACCAACAACAGCACCCCCAACAACACCACCAACAACAACAACACCACCACCAACAACACCACTTACAACAACACCAACAACACCACCAACAACAACAACATCACCAACAACAACACCACCAACAACACCACCAACAACACCACGAACAACACCAACACCACCAACAACACCACCAACAACACCACCAACAACAACAACATCACCAACAACAGAAACAACACCACCACCACCAACAACAACAACACCACCACCAACAACACCACCAACAACAACACCAACAAAACCACCACCACCAACAACACCAACACCAACAACAACAACAACAACACCACCAACAACAACACCACCAACAACAACACCAACAACACCACCACCAACAACACCACCAACAACAACAACACCACCACCAACAACACCACCAACAACAACACCAACAACAACACCAACAACAACACCAACAACACCACCAACAACAACAACACCCCCAACAACAACACCACCAACTACACCACCAACAACACCACGAATAACACCAACACCACAAACAACACCACCAACAACAACAACAGAAACAACACCACCACCACCAACAACAACAACAAAGCACCAACAACAACAACAACAACAACACCACCACTAACAACAACAACAACACCACCACCAGCTACAACAACAACAACAACAACGCCACCAACAACAACAAAACCACCACCAGCAACAACAACAACAACAACAACAACACCACCACCAACAACAACAACAACACCACCACCAGCTACAACAACAACAACAACAACAACGCCACCAACAACAACAACACCACCACCAGCAACAACAACAACAACACCACCAACAACAACAACACCACCACCAACAACAACAACAACACCACCAGCAACAACAACAACAACAATACCACTACCAACAACAACAACAACAATAACAGCACCACCACCAACAACAACAACACCAACAACAACAACACCAACAACAACAAGAACACCACCACCAGCAACAACAACAACACCACCAACAACAACAACAGCACCACCACCAACAACAAGAACAACACCACCACCAACAACAACAACACCACCACCAACAACAACAACACCACCAACAACAACAACAACACCACCACCAACAACAACAACACCAACAACAACAACAACACCACCACCAACAATAACAACACCAACAACAACAACAACACCACCACCAGCTACAACAACAACAACAGCACCACCACCAACAACAACAGCACCACCACCAACAACAACAACACCACCAACAACAAGAACAACACCACCACCAACAACAACAACACTAACAGCAACAACATCTACAAGCTTAGGTTGCCAACCCTATTCACTACAATTCGTAATCTCCTTTTACTGAGTATTATTTCAAAGTGTTCCTCAAGCACAAGTTTAAGAAATGCTTGTCGTAGATGGACAAGTCTAATAAAAGGTGCAAAACCAAGAAAATACAGGCCAATTTAAAAAGCTAGACAGTATCGACACATCTGTTGAAATTGTGTTCACCTGTCAACAGGTATATCGACACAGGGAAATTAATTTCTTTTGAATAAACGTGACTAATAGAATGTAGGCCACGCGAGTGACTCATGTGGTAAGCAGAATAGAATCAGTGTTTCCGTCCCTGCATGTCGTAAGAGACGACTTAAAAAGGGTTTATATGGGGGTGGCAATCTCATTATTTAACATGAGAAGTTATTTCATTTCTTCATAATACTCAGTTACTTCAAGCTGCACTTAAGAATATTTAAAAAATTTAAACATTTATTTGGATCGGCTTATGTGTGTGTGTGTAATATGCAACTTACACACACAGTAACGTACTCACGCTTATACACATACAAGCGCACACACACGTAAGTACGCATATATATACACCCACACAACACAATTATACATCCTTTTGCACACGAATACACAGATCAACAGCATTTAGGGAATTTCAAATAATTATCCCAAATCGTCTCAAATTTGTCCCAATATTGTCCCAAAAATAACATTAAAATGTAAGGTCAACTGGTTTGTACCTGTCCCGAAGTTTCAGCTTTATAATTTATCAGAAAGTATTTGGATTTTCTAGTACAAGATTTGTGGTCTCAAGTGGTCTGCGGATGGTCTTTGTGTATGACATAGACAAGAATAGTACCACTGCTCCACAGAGAGCATGTCGTAAGAGGCGACTGACTGTATGACATGGCATAACATCGGCCATGGTTAGGTGGTTTGTTTAGAGCAGCATAGATGGCACATAACAGGCTGCGGGTCTGCTTTGCTGAAGTGTTTTAATCTATTAAAATAGGCTCGCACATCGGTTAACCACCCGTCATAAGCGCTTGTGCCAACACAGCGGAGTAATAAGCTGCTCGAGCCTAGCCCGCTATGCAGGAAACTCTTCTCCAGGCTACACCCAGCCCACATCAGAGCTGGCACCTGCACAATGGCATCTGCCCCTGTAGAAGCACAGGTCGACTAAGTGGGACCTGCACAATGACATCTGCCCCTGTAGAAGCACAGGTCGACTAAGTGGGACCTGCACAATGGCATCTGCCCCTGTAGAAGCACAGGTCGACTAAGTGGGACCTGCACAATGGCATCTGCCCCTGTAGAAGCACAGGTCGACTAAGTGGGACCTGCACAATGGCATCTGCCCCTGTAGAAGCACAGGTCGACTGAGAACTAAGAACTAAGTTCAAGATTTGACCCAAACTATCAAGTGAATTCAAATAAAAACGTTAAAGAACCTTTGCAATGAACTGTGAATGGCTGGAACCGGGCTTTCCTAAAACCTGGTTAAGGTAAGCAAACTGTAGTGTTCGATCACATCCTACGGACAGGATGATTAAAGTCTGGTCATGCAAAATATACTGATCAGACATATTAGACTGGTTTAGGCAAAATATACTGATCAGACAAATTAGACTGGGTTAGGCAAAATATACTGATCAGACATATTAGACTGGTTTAGGCAAAGTATACTGATCAGACATATTAGACTGGCTTAGGCAAAATATACTGATCAGACATATTAGACTGGGTTAGACAAAATATACGGATCAGACATATTAGACTGGGTTAGGCAAAATATACTGATCAGACATATTAGACTGGACTAGGCAATATATAAAGATCAGACATATTAGACTGGGTTAGGCAATATATAAAGATCAAACATATTAGACTGGGTTGGGCAAAATATACTGATGAGACATATCAGACTGGGTTGAGCAAAATATACTGGCAAAGACCCTCACCTCGACTTCCTCGTAGCCCTTCCTGGAAGCGGGCTGTCATGGCAGCCTGGGTAGCAAGGTGAGGGATCGACCTTATCCCCGTAGTAGTGAGTGACATGTAGATGAGGCAAAGCATAGCAGTACCGCATGAAAGACCCTGTCCACCATCAACAGCATGCTTGGGATGTGAGGAAAGCTACTGCAACCCGCTACTTAACGTCTTTTTCAGGACGTACAAAAGAGTAAACGTACTCATTGTGGGCATTCGAAACAACAACAACATCTAGCCTACTTTAGATACAAGCCTGCAGACTCACAGGGAAATTTCTTTGCCACGTCACATTCCAAGGCCGACTATATAACGGAACTCATATTGTGCCAATGTTTATAATCAATCTATGCTCCACACAGAGAAATACAACAAATTCACAATACAAAACACAACAAATCACTGTAGAGAGTGATCCTTTTATAGAATCCTGCCCTGTAGCTAACTGTATTTTCATCTTTATTTCCCGAAAATGTTATTTATATGCACTGATAGTTTACACACGTAAGTCCCATTAATTAGTCAGCCTTAGAATATGACGTTTAAAGTGGATTTACAGTATGGCCGGCGTGGGCTAGTGGTTAAGCTACACGGCTCACAATCCGAAGGTGCTTGGTTCGATCCCCATCATATAACCGGCCGTAACCCTTAGAAAATTCGGTAGGAAGCAGACCCTTACATAAAATGCATGCTGAAGTCGGATGCACAAGGCCAACAGGTGCAAAATAAAAACCACAGTGCAAGCCACACCACCTTGGGGAATATAAACATAAGGCAAACGCAAATAATTTTTTTATTTAAAAAAGAAGGGATTTTCTATTTGAGCCAGAATTCATGTATCTACAGTAGGCTGTGGTTCGACCTATTCTTCAACAGATGACTAGACTCGGGCTTGGGTAAGCCAAATGCAGTATTGGAAATAATCTTTCAAAAAAAGACTGAAATCACGTCTTCCTCAAAACTGGTTGGATTAATCCAAATGCATTGTTGGTCCTATGCTTCAATAAATGGAATGATGAGAAAATTAATAATAGAATATAGGCAATATGGATCTGATGATATGGGGTGCAGTCCCACTAATGTGCTGCAGAGTGTGCTTCTTTATTCGTACTGCATGTGCCCATCTGATACCACGCTGCTCTCTGTCTCAAAGTGTTGGGAACATTTAAATAAAAACAACATATGTGCAAGTTCAGTTCAGCTGTCATGAGAGCGACGTTGTACAGAAGACTGCATGATAATGATGATGATGATGGTGGTGATGTGCATTGTGTAGTCTGTGCTGCTTCGATTTTTTGCATGTGTGCATTTAGTCTTCAATGACCTGTTCTGAGGCGGAAAATTGTGGTATACTGCTTCCTATTTAGTCTATTGATTGCGTTATGTGGGTATTTGTTTGTTCTCTCTATCCACTGTTGTATATAATTTTAGCCACCTCGTTGCTGTTTCATCAGAAATTTGAATTGATTTGGTTGTTAATTCCGTCTAAATATGGTGACTTATTTTGGAGGGTTGCTTTTTATTTTTATTTGTATTGTTTTAAACAATATAGTGACACCCAGTGTCACTGCCAGAAGTCAATGCATCCAAGTTCAATGGAAATGCCAAAAACCTCTTTCGACATTTCTGAAAACAGTATTTCTTGTTCAAGTTTATTTCTGAAATTCTTAGAATGTGGAAGGAAGGTCAACTTGTAGATCGAATTACATATTGCTTACGTTTTTAAATCCCTAGTTTCATTTATTCTCCATGGTCGAAATTTCAGCACAGCGAATGAGTAGACAGCAGCTAGCGAACAATAAATGGCTGTTTACTTCAGTGTTAGCGAACAATAAATGGCTGTTTACTTCAGTATTAGCGAACAATAAATGGCTGTTTACTTCAGTGTCAGCGAACAATAAATGGCTGTTTACTTCAGTGTCAGCGAACAATAAATGGCTGTTTACTTCAATGTCAGCGAACAATAAATGGCTGTTTACTTCAGTGTCAGCGAACAATAAATGGCTGTTTACTTCAGTGTCAGCGAACAATAAATGGCTGTTTACTTCAGTGTCAGCGAACAATAAATGGCTGTTTACTTCCTCTGACCTAGACCGTTTTCCGCCTCCAAACGGTGGCCCTGAAAACAGTCTATTCTTTTGTAGTCTAGCTAAGAGGATGGAGTTCGCCGCGAGAAGGCAAACTCGGTACTCAAAAAAGCCAGTGGAAATCGGATGTGTCGAGCAGATAGGTACATATATTGCAGCCTCGCTGTAAACAAAGACTCGGCGTTACAACGTCCTTTTCCTGGACGAACAAAGAAGAAGAAAGAAGAATAAGATGAAGTAGAAGAACAGCAATTTGAACAAGAACTAGAAGAAGAAGAAAGAAAAAATAGAGGACGAAAAGGAACATTCTCACATATTCATCACCATTTGTCTCCACCAAACATAAGAATCACCTACATCGACATTCATTCATTTAACGATCTACCAAACATTATCTTGTTTTGCTACCTACCAAATGCCATGTCGTTGCATATCCAATGGTTCTGTATCTGAGAATTTCATCCACGCAAACCCATATCCTGCACAAAGATAGTATCAAAGAATGACAAATATGAGAATATTCTAATCCCCATTGACCACACAGTACAACATATACGCCAATAATGGCTTTACTCAAATGCCTTCTGAACAGTTTTCTCATTAATTTCGCCGCATTGAATTGCCTGCACCGAAACGCTCAACCTAGTGCATTGCCATAACACAGGGTGCTCACATCGCTGAGTAGAGAGTCATTGCTACATTGCAGAAAAATCAAGTTACACGATAGGACGGGATTCATGACGCTCCAATCACATACGCGCTCCACGTGCGTCCAAAATGCGGTACAGTTTGTCTCTCATAGATCGGACTCTACAGTCGTTTCAGTTCACATCTGAGGACGCTGCCGAAAACTTCGCCTGCGATATGCAACCATCTACTACTCAAAGTCAAATGTATCACGGTATGTATAATGTGATGATTCACGTCTGTGTTCCGAGTGAACAACAGGGCCACCACTACAGCTCGCTGTTTTACAGGAAGACTGCATGTGAGCATGTGCAGTGGTGGTTTAAGTTGCAGTGATGTTACATGATGAGGCTGCTAGTCCGATGCCAAACATTGTACAATGGTGCGTGAATATATATATTCACATTCATACATAAATATATATATTCACATTCATACATAAATATATATATTCACATTCATACATAAATATATATATTCTTCTTCTTCTTCTTCTTCTTCTGCGTACGCATTAAGACAGTAACCATTATTTTTTCGAAAAAAGCGGCGGTCATCCTGAGGCTCTCGCCACTGCCATAGAGCTTGTCTTGCAGTTCCACTGGTAATGGCCACATCTGCTCTCTCTGATCCTCGTATGTCGGGCAGTTCTGCAGCAGATGTTCAGCCGTCATTTTACCAGTACCGCACGGGCATTCGTCGGTACACCCTATCTTCAATTTGTTGAATAGGTGGTACCTCAGTCTGTTGTGGCCAGTGCGAAGTCTGAAGACAACGACCTGCTCTCTTCGGTTCAACTGGTAATAGGCATCGTTTTTCGGTGTAACCAGTATGTTCGGTTTCCCATTTGGTCAGGTATCTGGCTTTGATAAGCCGTTTTGACTCTTCGTACGTTATACTGGTATCTGTTTGTGGTAGTCTTGCACCTTCTTTTGCCAGTCTGTCTGCCTCCTCGTTGCCTTGGATGTTGCATTGTGACGGAACCCACTGTACCACTACCCTTTTTGGTGCGGACTGCTGGCACAGTTTGCAGAGTGCTGCTCTTAAGTCATCAAGCTCAGTGTTTTTCTGGCTTTTTAGCGCTGTGACTACGGCGAGAGCATCTGTCAGCAGGACTATATGGCTCTCATTTTCACTGTGTGTCACCATTTCTTCCACTGCCACCCTCAGTGCCTCTGCCTCCGCTCTGAAATTGCTTGTGTACTTACCAGTAGCGAATGACAGTGTTATTTTTCTGCCATTTTGTAGGTTCAGGAGTGCTCCTGCCCCTCCGTTCTGTGTAGTGTTTGTTACAGAACCGTCGGTGTATGCATGGGTCCAGTCCATGCTTGGGTAGCTTTTCGTTATGAAGCTTAGGGTAGTATCTCTCCTTTCTTTTTCAGTCTGGCAGTTTTTGTTTGCAATACCTGGTATATTTTCTACCACCTCTGGAAATATATCCTGCCTCCAGGTAGGTTTTCGTACATTAGTGATGGGTTTTGGTGTTGTTAGTGCGTTTATGGGATCCTCGTGCATCTTTGCTTTGGCTATTTCTGCAAAGTTTCTCCGCTTTAGTTTCCCATTTTCCAAATTGTTTAGTCTATGGTGCACTGGGTGGTCGGTCAGTCTTCGGAGTTTCTCTGACTGCAGCTGGGCTCTGCAGTCTCTTCTATCGGTCATGGATTGCAGTTTTGTAATCTTTTCAAGTTCTACAATTGGCGTTGACTTCATGCCACCTGTTATAATTCTCATGGCTTGGTTTTGAAGTTTGTTAACTTTATCGAAGTTCGCCTTCGCTGCTGTTGTCCATGCCGCAATGCCATATTCGAGAACTGGTCTCACTCTTCCAGTATACAGTTTCTTTAGTATGCCTTCGTCTGCTCCCCAGCTTGGGCCAGCAAGTTTCCTCATGATTGCCATTCTTTCTCTGGCTTTCATTCGGTTTCTCTCAATCTGACTTTTCCATGTCATGCGCCGATCAAATGTGACTCCCAGATAGGTTGGGTTGTCGTTTGGCTGCATGATTTTGCCATTTAGACTTAATTTGGTACTTTGGGGTTTTAATGAAAGCGAGAATATTGTGCATGTTGTTTTCTCCTCGTTTATTTTGACCAGCCATGAGTTCGCCCACTCTTCCAGCGATGTTAGGGCCGTCTGCATCCGATTTCTTGCTATGGTGAGATTCTTTTCAGAGGTCCACAGCCAGATCGTCTGCAAACATGGAGCTATGGACTCTTCTTGGTATATTCTCTGTAATATCTTTTATATATACCAGGAAGAGTGTGGGTGACAATACTCCCCCTTGGGGTACTCCCTGCTCGAGTGTCACCTTTTTGCTCATCTGCCCTTGTACTTGGACTCTGGCCGTTCTTTGTTTGAGGTAGTGGTTGATCCACTTGTACATCTTCCCACAGACATCACTTCTTCTTAGCTTGACTCTAAGTCCGTCTTTCCAGACTTTGTCAAATGCCTTTTCCAGGTCCACCCAAACCGCTACTGTGTGTTTCTGTGCCTGGTAGGCATCTTCTATCTCCTGGGCTATGAGGATGACCTGGTCCTCAGTGGATCTGTGCTGTCTAAAGCCGGCTTGCTGTGGAATTAGTATTCGTTTTTCTTCCAGATGCCACATCAGTCTGGTGTTTATCATCCGTTCAATCAGCTTGCCGACACAGCTCAGTAGGCTTATGGGCCTGTATCCATTTGGATCTGTTTTGTCCTTTCCTGTTTTTGGTACTGGTACCAGTATTGCATCTTTCCATGCCTGTCGTACAATTCCCCTTTTCCAGCTTTGGTTCAGAACCGATAGCAGTTTCTTCTTCGCTGTTTGGCCCAGCCCCATCAGCATTTCGTTTGTTATCCCGTTTTTTCTGGGAGATTTCCTTTTCTTTAGTGTTCTCATAGCCTCTTCCATTTCGCGCATTGTTAGTTTGGCCATCATGTGCTCTTCAGGAGCCGTATTCATGTTTTTGTGTCCCTTTAGTTCTTCGCTAATGTATGTATGCTTATCTGCAGGGACCTCGATGTGGTTTGCTCTGGCATAGTGATCGACAAAGGCGTTTGCGGCTTTCTTACCTGTGATCAAGTTCTCGCCCTGCTTGATAGTAATTTGTTTATTTGACGGGGTTTCGTCGTTCATGGCTCTGACTAGCTTCCATAGCTTGTTCCCGTCTTTGTCCAGGTTTAGACTTTCCGTTTTGTTTTTCATATATATATATTCACATTCATACATAAATATATATATATTCACATTCATACATAAATATATTTATATATATATATATATATATATATATATATATATATATATATATATATATATATATATATATATATATATTTATGTATATGTTTGTATGTTGTGTGTATGCATGTATGTACATATAAGTACATACACGCATATATTTGTGTAGTTATAAATTTCCGAGGAGTGTTCAGAAAGTAATGCATCACATCGTTTTTATAAGCTAATAATGAAAGTTAGAAGCATGCAGTTTTGCAAACTTTAAATATGGAACGTGTCGATTGTATGTACTAATTTGCACAGCAATCGGCTAAATAATACGACTTCACTAAACGTTTAAATGGAGCATGTTAGCAACTTCCGTTATAAACAGTGGATTGTGATAGAATTTCTCGTTACAGAGAAGGAACCGGTTGGGAACATTCACAATCGTCTATGTAATGTGTACGGTAGTTTTTTAGTCGACAGGAGTACAGTTAGTCGCTGGGTTCAGAGAATAAAAGAATCAGGAAGTGTAGACACGGAGCTGATTGATCGGCTGCGTAGTGGACGCAATCAACGCATAAATGTTAAAATGCGCTAAGAGCATTATTCTTACTAATAGGCGAATCACTACACGACAATTAGCCTTACAGTTGTCAAACAGCATTGGTAGCGCAAGTGCAGTTATAAGAACTGTCGGATTTTCAAAGGTTTGCGCAAAATGGGTTACTCGAAGTCACACAAATAACCACCAATTGCAAAAGAAAACAATTTCTTCTGAGTTGTTTGAGCGTGTTAATGCTGATGAATAGAACTGTTTAGCTAATTTCGTTACAGGTGACGAAACCTGGGTACATCATTTTGAACCTGAGACGAAAAAGACAGTCCATGGAGTGGCGTCACCAGCAATTACCACGAAGAAAAATATTCAAGACAACTCCTTCAGCTGGAAAGGTCATGATAACTTCCATTTGGGACGTTGAAAGTGTGATTCTTGTGGATGTTATGCCAAGAGAAGAGAAAATCAATTCGCAAGCTTCCATTAAGACATTGAAAAAAACTTCCGCTGAGTATGACCGCACAAGAATCCAGCAGACGTGATTCTCCTTCACGACAAGGCGCGCCTTCCCACAAGTGTCACAACACAGGAAGCAATAGCCAAATTGAGTTGCACTGTACTACCCGATCCGCCCTATAGTCCCGATTTGGAACCCTCTGATTTTCATATGTTCAGTCCATTCAAAGATGCACTCCGCGGACAAGGTTTGAAGATGATGAGGAATTGAATCATGCAAGAAATTGATATATGATCAAAATCTGGTAGGGCTAGAAATACATGCACTTGTTTCCCGCTGGCACGAAGCTGTACAAGTTGATGGGAATTATGTTGAATAATACAGATGTGTACATGCCATATCCATGTAAATTGTGTAGAAATGTCATGCCTTTTGAATAAACAGCTCCTGGGTAAAACGATGTGGTGCATTACTTTCTGAACACGCCTTGTGTGATTCATGTTGATGAAAACACATTTGGATACTGATGACTCCTGCAGCTCTCTGATCTATCTATACTTCGGCCGGTCCTTGGTGGTTTTACTGCCAGCTTGATCAATGTATGATTTCAAACAACAATTTTTGTTTGTGGTGCTATCAAGTTATAGGTGATCATTCTTTGATATCAATACGTCCTTCTCCCTCTCTCTCTCTCTCTCTTTATCTCTCTCTGTTTCTATCTCTCTCTCTCTGTCTGTCTCTCTCTCTCATGCTATCTCTCTTTCTCTCGTCTCATCCATTTGTACTGTGAGGCGTCGTGGTCAGCCACAAGTGTACATCTAGGGCCAGAAGCTTCGATATAGTTGTCTACATCCCATGGCGGTTTATGATTTCAATAACATTTCCTGTCCATCTAGTTCTCGGTTTTCCTGATTACCTTACGATTTAAACTCTCACGGGTAGCCTGGAAGATTCCCTCCTCCTAGGGTGACCGAATCCTTTGATTTTCTCCCTATCACTGTAATACATGCATGGATTTCTTTCAACAACCTTTAGGATGCCATCGTTCCTCATTCTGTCTCTTACACGGAGGTTGGCGATCTTTTCTTCTTCTTCTTCTTCTGCGTACGCAGTCAGACAGTAACCATGACGATCTTTTATTAAACATCTCGTTCGTAATCTTTTTCACGTGGATATTTGATAATGTTCACGTTTCGCACTGATAATATAGTATTGACACGAAAACACCGTTAATAAAAAATCTGTTAGTTGACATTTTGGTGTTCTTGTTATTCCTCCTCATCAATAGTATCTAACGTTCCTGCTTCTAGTGCTTTCGAAGCCAGAATATCAACTCCTGGGAATGATGTTATCCGAAAAATCTCTAATCATGGTTTTCAATACTAGATATTGCAAGTTTATCATACGATGTCACCATAGGGACAGACGAGCCATGATAACCCGGCTTGCCTGAAACGAAAAGGAGGAAGGGAGGTTTTGGTAACAAAGCCAAATTGTGATGATGTGCTCGAACCAAAGACTCAAGTCACACAATTGTCATCCATGACAAGATCATCTGAACAACTAGTCGGTTGTTGCTGGTAATCTATTTGTGCCATCTTGACCATGAAATGTCACACGATAAAAGGATGACAAGTTTCACGGATCAAGTATCAGCGTTACAGCAGACAACCGTCAAATCCACACAATCGATATGTTCATATCATATATCACAGGAAAATCATTTCAAACGCGTTAATCCTTCTGCCCTATATGACGAAAAACACATTAACTGATAATAGCACGCTTCCAGCCATCAAACACACACGCAGCATGTGCCAGGACACTCTAATTGAAGGTTGGATCAAATCCAGTTTATAACTCATGATAAACCAGAAAGATGATTTTCATCCGTCATTTTTGGAGTGCCCAAAAATATACCGCCATCTTGATCGCTATGGGACGTCATACAAGGAAAAATGTGCAGGGGCCAGCTGCACAGAAAGCACACGTACCGTATCCAATATGGAGAATATTAAATAGAATTCGGTCTGTGTTGACGAGATGAAGAAAGAACAAACTTCATGTAATGGGATACAGCGACGACGACACCTGCAAGCGCGGGGGTGCCCGCGACCAAGAACGCGTCATGACATGTCCAAACCTGCAACACTTGTATACGATGGAAGATCTGACTGAGGAAAACGACACAGCAGTGAGGGTGGTTGAATACTAGGGACCAACATGCTTAACGTTGCATGATCTGGAGCGGTCAGCGAGCTGAAGCTGAATGCTAGCATCAGGGCCAGCGTCCCTGAACTGTCAGGACCCTTCTCCGCCTTCACGTGGTGATCATGAATCGCAAGCTGCAATATGGTAAACTGGCTAATGAGAACGAATCGACGAAGGTAGGCTAACACAGTACCCAAATGAATGATGCTGAAGTCTGATCTGTCAAACCGAAAGGTGCATGTATCGCAATTAAGCTGTAAACTACAACGCAGTCCGTTCTCCGGACTACATCCTGCTACTTGCAAAGCACTTTTCAGGGTTTGGTGGCGGGAGATTGAAAACGAACGACGAAAAAGCTGAATACTGTACCTTTGACCAACAACGCAAGGTAATTGACAGAGAAAGTAACTAAATGCTTTCCTATACAAATATAACCTAGTGTTGTTTAGACAACTTACAAGGAAACCAAGAAGGAGCAGCAGAGAACACACATCTGAAGCTGGCCAACACAGGATTGTTGCGGCTCTTCCAAATCGACTAGTTCATATATCGGATCATCCAGGTACACATTGTGCTCGTAATTCTCCCTAAAATTGAGTAGTTCTAGGAGATACTCGTCTGGTAGTGTCATCTCGATGCTCTCTAGATAGGTAAGGTCATAGTATTGGGTCTGAAATTCAGGATACATGTTTAATTACGTTGCGAGTATCGTTCGAGGAGGTCTATAAAAATGACTTTTATATTGTAGATTTCGTTAATAAATCATATAACAATGGTACTTTTAATAATGTCAAACAGTAAGGATGTCCTACAGTACGTCAACCATTCAAAACACCGCTGAGCAGGTCATATAGCTAGACGACAAGACGAAAGACCGAGTACCATAACCACTATGTGGTACGCAAGCGATTAAAATCGACCTCGGAGACGGCCCCCAACTCGCTGGCGTGATTAACTAGGAAAGCACAACACACACGACCCCACAACAGACAGAATACTATCCCACTGAACGACACGCGCCCGCGACAGAAATGACTTGATCCTGAGTTGGGACCCGTTTAGGGGTGACCACCCCTTGACAAAGAACGGAGGGGTCGAACTAAAGGCTAAGAATTCTAATAATACTTATAATAATACTAATAATAATACTAATAATAATCATAAAACATGGGTTGGGGGGGGGGGGGGGTGTTGCCCTTACTGCGAAGAACGGACGATCGATGGATCACGGCGGCAGCAATATGATATCCCAGAAACAAGATACGATCACGGAGACGACCACCAACACGTCGTCCGACTCCCATGCGTTCCGTAACAACATTCACCATGCCACAGATGGGCGACTCATTATCCACTGGCCCACCGTGGCCCAAGACAGAGACCGTTAGAAGAGAAATTGGAATCGCCTCGGATTTTTTCCCCTATTTTAGCTCGATCTCTCTCGGCAGATGGGTACACAATATGTTAAGAGCATCGCACGAACCACGAACTCCGTAGCTCCAGCGATGAACCCAGGGATCTCGGGAAAAATTGACATCATGTACCAACCGTCGCAGCTCGAATTCGAACCACGACTGTCTGAACACGAGGCAAACGGCTCGATCACTTAGCCACAGACACCCCCTAATAACTGCTCAACATCTGCTAAAAGGGTATACAATGTGCGAGGAACGAAGAAAGCACGCACGACCATCACCGATGCAATTTCTTGACAAGGTTTATTAAGGTCAAGCTAACCACCACCTTCTTTAGATATATTCAAGTTGACGTATGGAAAAGAAGAAGAATAAGAAGAAATGTTAGGTTGTTCAACACTAATGTGACATTAGTTTGTGTGCATAACTGCTATTGTTGCCTTCATTGTCACCAGTACCATACTACAGTCTCCATTGGCTTATTGTGCACTCAGTACTCGCTGTATATCGTTCAATTTGCGTGAAAAACGAATGATGGCTAAACGATTTTGCGAGAGACTGTTGGTTTTTATGTTTCGTCTATATTCAACAGCTGACTAATACAGATGTTCCCCTTTGCTATTAAATGGTGTTGTTTTGTCTCTGAATGCTCCAGCGTCTGCCCCTATTTTTGTCTACTGCGTTGTTTTCTCCCATTATTTGGATCGCAGTTGTCAAGTCATCTTCACAGCTGCGGATAATGCCCCAAGAACAGCAGCAATGGTGATCACGGGAAACAATGGTCATGATAGAGACGAGATAGGTGCCATTATGTATTCATTATCAGCCACACTGACCCTCAAAAACAAATACCCCACAAACAAATAACTGTACACTTTTTCCGTGGCAACCATGAATAACTGTCGTACGACTGTAAATTCTCACTGCTGGGGTAGTCAAGGGGTTTTTGGACAGAAGACTACAGGCCGCTTCGCCACTAATTTCAACAGGTACGAAGTATTCCCGCACACTGGCATGAAATTCAAATCGTGAACCAGAGCCGAGGCACCCTACGCAGCATGACCTCAGAACAATCGAAATAAACACCGTTATCACATCCAATGGGCACTGACTGTTTCGTCAGTCAACGGACAAGGATTCAAGAAAAGGAAGACGCACTAATATAGCCGAGAACACAACTATCGTGCAAAGAGGGGTACCTCTCAACAGAAAGGTTTATTGACAAGCATCACCATGAGTTGGTAAAACATGTACTGAGTTGTATAGAGAGCAGTGTCAGATATTAATATGCAGCTTAAAAAAGGATAGAATCTTCATAAGAAGGGGACATTTAACAGTAACTAAACAAATGACCCGTCAAACTTATACGCAGCAAGGTTATCTAATGTGCTCTAAAATTAGTGAACTTAACTTAACGTTTTGAACTGGTTTAGAAGATTATACAGAGTATGTATTCAGCCATTTTCTTTTACATTAAATTGATTAAAAAAATACAATTCTTTGCTCTAAACGCTATGCGCATCCAAAATATTCTGAATGTATTAATTGATCCAGCCTCCACTATTTCCTGCGGTAATACATTCCAAGCCCTCACCAATCTCTAAGTAAAAAAAAGTCCTTGAATTTAAATCTGGACCTGTCGTTAATTAATTTGAGGCTGTGTCATCTGTCTCTTGTAGGCGGCTGTGTTTTGAAAACAAAACTTGTTATAGTTTAATTTATCCTTTCTATTGAATATCTTATAAACCTGTATTTAAGTCACCTCGAATTCTTCTCTTTTCTAGACACAGCAGGACGGTTTTTCTGAATTATTTCTAACTATAATTCTAAAATCGCACTATCAGCTTTGTCGCTCTTTTGTGTATCTTTTTCAGCATGTTTATACACCCTCTACGATAAGGACTCCACACCTGTGTCTAACTAATGCGTTATACAGTTTGACTATCACTTCCTTGCTCCTATGTTTAATATTTCTTTTTATCATACCTAACATTGCGATTTGCCTTTTAACTACTCCCTGACTGCCGAAGACGGATGTGTCGGTCCGAAAGGTGCAAATATCGCAGTCAAATTGTAAACTAGCGATACAACGCATTCCGTTCTCCGGACTACATGCTGCTACTTACAAAGCCCTAGTCAGGGCTTAGTAGCGGGAGATTGAGAACGAACGAAGACAAAGAAGAAGATCAACTGCTACCTGGATTTGTGTGTAGGAACATGTGTTGAGTTGTATAGAGTGCAGTGCTAGATGCTACTGTGTAGCTAGAGAAAGGATATAATCTTCATAAGAAGGAGAAATATAACAGTAATTACACAAATGCTCCGTCAAATACCGAGAAGAAGCAATGTAGACGTGCTAAGACCAAGATGGCAGGCCACGTTAACTAATCTGGCCTATAAGTGTCAAATTCTGGGAAGTTGGCAAGCACTCTGGTACAACGAGGACCAACATGAAGGTGGGTTATAGGCACGGTGGAGAGTGGAAAATTCGGTTTAGGGCGAGTTATTTTTCCTTTTTAAATTAATGTTTCACACTTTAATTGCTGGAAATCTTTTTAGATTGCATTCCTAACACAGAATGATATTCCACACTCAGCAAGTTGTTGGTTTGTGTGGATGACAATATGTACGATGGGTGTTCAGGTCAAAGCGGAACTGTTTTGTGAGACCTTTTATTTTTTTCAAGTAGTCTACATTTATTCAAGAAGTCATTAATTTTGTTATATAATCTCCTGCAACGTTTATACACTTATCCCAGCGTTTGAGTATTGCTTAAAAATGTTCAGAGTAGAAAAATGTGTAACTATGTCTGAACCAATCTAGGTAAATCTGTTTCACTGTGATCAGTGTTGAAATGCTGACCTCCAATGAATTCTTTTAGGGGTCCAAACAGCTGGAAATCACATGGAGCCAAGTCTGAGCTGTACGGTGGATGTGGCAATACTTCCCAGCCGAGCTGGTGCAGATGGCACATAGTGCGGTGAGCCGTATGAGATCTAGCGTTATCATGCATGAGCAGTTATCCCTATGTGATCAAACCCAATTCCGAAAAAGCAAATGTTTATAAATAATAGTGTTCATCGCACTCAGTGAAAGACTTGCCCCTAGTGCAATTTCGCGACAGATTATGCGTTGATTTTTCAGGATAAGGCGTTCCACGATGTGGATACACGAATGACTTTTGTGGGTTGAAAGTCATCATGGCCGGTATAATCCCTCACGGATGCACGTCTTTCTCCAAAATGTTTACACCATTCATACACTTTACTGCGGCTGTGTGTCCCCTTCTTCACCGTATTGTGAGCAAAGGCATCTGTAAATTTCCGCAAGTTTCACGCCTCCTATCACAAGAAACGTCATCACAACGAACTGTTCCATGCAAGCATTACCAGTGTTTTTCGCTAATTTGTATTTATCTGTGTGATTGACCTATGGCAAGTGGGCTACCTAGCAGCAATAGGGCACAAGTAGCCCCTAACTAATGATAATAGCTCCAGCACGCTATAGCCCATTCAGGCAGAACTAGAACAAAAAGTCCGGATTTGAATTGAACGCCCCTATATACACTTAAAATAAAAAGAAAACATCAGCATGCAAAATAATGGAATAGATATACCCTAAAGAAGCATGAATACAGGTATACTCTGATGAATCAGCACCCACAGGCGAGAAAAATAGAGAATTATAAATCTTTGTTGTCTACCCAGATTTAGAAAACGAAACCACTAGGCGGGAAGAATAGAGAATTATACATCTTTGTTGTCTACCCAGATTTAGAATACGAAACCACTAGGCGGGAAGAAAAGAGAATTATAAATCTTTGTTGTCTACCCAGATTTAGAAAACGAAACCACTAGGCGGGAAGAATAGAAAATTATAAATCTTTGTTGTCTACCCAGATTTAGAAAACGAAACCATTAGGCGGGAAGAATAGAGAATTATACATCTTTGTTGTCTACCCAGATTTAGAGTTCGAAACCACTAGGCAGGAAGAATAGAGAATTAGAAATCTGTGTTGTCTACCCAGATTTAAAAAACGAAACCAGTAGTTCGCCCACTAGACATTTCTGTTCAACTATTCAGCTGAAGCACAGTAATTATAGCAATCCTGAAGAAACTATAAACATCATAACAAGTCAATATCAGCAGGTTGTATTTGTTACATATGCAATATCAGCTCTGCAAGCCCTGAAAAATGACAAACTATCAAAGCTTACAACATATTAATAAGCAAACCGAAATGCAAGTGCTGTAGTGGATGCCGTCACAATGTTGCATACTAGTAAAGGAGAGTGCAGACAAGCTAGTAAAAGAAACAGCAACAGGAGAACGAAAAGAATAAACAATCAAGTGCCAGGAAAAGAAAACCCTTTTCCCAGCCAAACAGGTCAGTCTGTTCCGCATGAGAACAAGACATAACAGATATAATATCAACTTAATCAGATTAAAAGTGCCCCTATCCCTCGTGTGTACGTGCGGACAAGCCGCACTGACAGCATAACTTTGCGAATAAAGCTAATATATGCTTAAGCAACTGCGTACTGATCACTAGCCCACACAGATGAACCTCATCACGTACCAGTGTTGGAGGGTCTTCAAGAACGCTTCACTATAGGAACCTTTATCCAAAGATCTGAACTTCAGGCTTAGAGATAATACACACAAACAAAAAAAACAACACGGTGAACAAATTGAGGAAGAAGATGAAGAAGAAGAAGAATGAGAAGAAGAAAAAGAAAAAGAAGAAAAAGACGAAGAATAAGAAGTGAAAAAGAAGAAAAAAAAGAAGAAGGAGAAGAAAAAGAAAAAGAGAAAGAAGAAGAAGAAGAAGCAGAAGACAACCAAGAAGAAGAAGAAGAAAAAGAAGAAGAAGAAGAAGAAGAAGAAGATGGCAAAGAGAAAGAAGAAGCAGAAGACGGCAAAGAGAAAGAAGAAACAGATAAAGAAAAAGAAAAATTAAACTAAAAAAAAGAAAGGGAAGGAAAAAAAAGAAAAAGAAAACGAAAAAAGAAGAAGAAAAACCAGAAGAGGAAAAAAGGAAAAAAAGAAGAAAAAGAAGAAGGAGAAGACGGTAAGCAATGTCTGACTAACGTTAGACAACCTATCCTGTGTATATTAGCTGAACATTAATTATATTAATGATAATTATTATTATTATTTATTACCCTGATATATCGGAAGTAACAAAATACAAATATTTATTGGCGGTAATAACTACAGTTGTTTTACATATGGCGGAAAAGCCAACAAGAAAGCCCTGGAATACCTGAGAGGAATTCGGTTATCCTGATTGGTAATCCACTTAAGAGAAGGGAAACGATACAAACCAGGGAAGGGTAGACCCAGTTGTCTTCGAAATGAGCTTTCCTATGCGAGACAATTCTCACCTCACACAACTGCCGCACTGTATGTAGGCTTAGGACAGACAAGGGCTTCGAGGGTAGTCCCGAACAAATATATGCTGAAGATGGTTGCACGGAGCCGTGAAGCGCACAATACAGTGCAACGCAATGCGTTTGATCTTGGCACGCTTAAACGTGCGTCATATTTCACGGTCGAGTTCACACGGCTGAACTTCGCGAGATTGGTGCCCTTCGTCCTAACTGAAGACAGTGTCAGCTTTGTTGTATGAAATTTAGACACAAATATAATCAGCTGCCACCTGGTGAGAGATGGACTCCGTCAGGTGTGTAGCGGTACAAGACACACCGTTGTTGTATGGCGTTAGCTGGTACTACAAACTGCAATAACGGTGTCTTGACGACCTTCTAGGTTATGGGACTGATGATGATGATTATGATGATGATGATGATTATGATGATGAAGAAAAGAAAGTATATCCCACAACACAAGTTTAATGCAGTCGCCATCTTTGTTTACGTAGGCAAAGAATACGAATTAATACTATGGTTCATTTTACACGTAAATAAAATGTACAGAAAAGTTACGATCTCTTAGACTTTAAACCAAAAAACATAAGCTAAGATTACAACTATTTCTGAGCCCTAGATATCATGTTACGTTTATATTACTCAGGCGTGAATTGGCTGTGGTCTTGCTCTTCACGGCTCTAACTGCCTTGAGGAACTGATGCTGTCATTCACTGCAAGATGAAACTGACCGTAAAAAGCTGCAGCCATGATTGTAACCACGCGAAGGAACATCTAAGCATACAAAGATGCTGGACATGAAACGGCTTGGTCCACACTTCGATGAATTCGCTAGTCAACAAGACTTCCTGCTTGCGGCGTACAACACTAGAGCGCGTCTGCTCAGTAATTGTGGGGATTCCCTAAAGGTACGCGTCGTTCAGTGCTAGAAAATATTTGCAATAATCATAGCACAAATAGCTGTGTTGTCGTTATTCTTGCTTGGACGTGATCAGTTGTTGAGCAGTTCCCCATGAATAATGCATACTTTGATGGTTGATTTTCATCAAGTTGCTTCTCTAGTCTGTCCGCAATCACTCTTGTGAAATATGTTTACGAGGTACATTGATGAAAGCAAACAGATCGGATGGTACTTCGCCAGTTTTTCTGCGCCTCCTTTTTTGTGAATAACAATTATTTTTGTATGTTGTCCATTAGTAAGATATTTTGAGGTCATCAACGTAGACGACGTCATACGGGGTCGCGATTCTCATGCTCTGATAGGCCGTCTAGAGGCCCTGGATTAGGCTGTTACCCACCTAGCCTTGCATATCTCCTGGACGAAGATTAAAATTCAAAACCTCAGCAAGGACCTCTCTGCGTTCAGCATCACCGTGAACGACAAGCCTGTTGCAGCCACCGAGGAATTCGTCTACCTCGGCAACAGACAGTCCTCTGGGGCATGCAGCAGTCACAACATAACTCGTAAAATGGGCCAGGTGGTTTCATCCAAGTATTCGCTCCGCAGAGTCTGGTCCCGGTGGAGGCTCTCCCTGGAGATCGGACTTCGTATTTACTGGTCCTGCATCGTCCACGTCCTTCTATAGTCCTGGACCGTTCACGTCTTTCTATAGTACTGGACACAACTGCAGCAGGACCTGAGGCCTTCCGCCTGCGCTACCAGAGACGCATCCTAGGGATCCACTGGCACAGCCTGATTATCAACAATAAAGCAGGCGTTGAATCAACGATTGATCGCATTCGTCTCTCCCTCTTAGGTCATGTTGTCTGCCTTCCCCGGAAAATCTCAGTCCACGAGATTCTACGCTAAGTTGTGGGGTCTAGGGACGGGAAAAGGCCGTGCTCAACCTGGAGACGCCATCGAGGCTGCCCTCGCATCATCTGGTTAAAACAGATCGCCACCTACTCAACAGAACTTCAGACCACCTATGATGTGGACATGGACATCGCCATTCGACGCGTCGATCCCTGGTCGCCTATGCGTACTTCTGTATCACTTATAGATTCGACCATCACTAAGACATTTATTAGATAGTTCCGCTAGCTGTGGTACTTAATTTTCTCCTGAATTACGGCTGGGGTGATTCCATCTACTCGCGTTACGTTTCCTGATTTGAAAAGTTTAATCGCATGCAAATCTAATCCATTTTGTTCTTCAATAAGACACATTTCGTATTCAGTATTTTTTTGTGTGTGTTAACTTCGGTCTTTGATACGAAGAGGTCGGTCTAATAGCTCTTACATGCTTCCTCTATTGCCTTTATATACGTCAAGGTGGTATCTTCTCTATTCTTTAAATATTTAATAAGATACTTAGACTGATGAAGATCTTTTCAACATTTAATTATACTTCGTCCTGTATCAGTTGATGTGATCATTTTTTGCAATCTATTCTGCTCGTAGTTTACTTTGAGATTGCATCTGATTTGTTTATTCAATTCCTTTGGCTCCCACATTTTAAAATCTTTTTTCTCTACTTTTTTGTCAAGGTTGATCGGACTATCTGCATCTGCTATGCACGACCTTCGACGTGTGTGGAGTAATGGTAAGATCTCCTTTGGCAAAAACATCCGAATCTACCAATCCTGCGTGGTCCGAAACCTGGACATTGCTGAAACAAGAGACGTCGAGACTGGAGGGCTTCCACATGAGCAACCAGCGGAGTATCCTGGGCATCCGATGGCGTGATTACATCCGCAAACATGGAGGTCTCTGCTAAAACAGACCTCCACCCAATCTCAGAAACACTTGACCGACGCCGAGTTTCTTTGTTCGGTCATGTTGTACGGCTGGACCAGGAAAAACCTGATCGGCGCCTCCGTCCTTTGACGATACCAAGAAGTCTACTAATCCCGTCTCTTTGCGACATTTCATGGTAAAGGCTGAAGGACTAAAGAAGAATAGAAAAAGATGAAGAAGAAGAAGTCCCAATTAACAGGTTGTTTCGAATGTCCACAATGAGTAGGTCTACTCTTATGTGCGTCCTGATAAGTACGATACGTGACGGGATGTAGTAGATTACCTCACATCCCGAACGTTCTGATGATGGTGGGCCGGAGTGCTTCCGGTGGCTGTGCTATGCTTGGATTCATTAGCGTGTCGCTCACTACTACGGCCATTACATCGACTCCTCACCTTGGTAGCCCGGCTGCCAAGAAAACAGCTAGTTTCCTGGAAGGAGGGGGGAGGGTGGTCTGGAATTGCCTTTTGTGGTAAAGTATTCACATCCATCGCTGCTCTAGCGGGCCCGTGGTAGATGTCTTTAGCTGATCTAGCGTTAATACGTTAGTAACACATTTTATATCATTTCTCAACTTGTAGTAAATCTCGACCTTTGTTTCCCAGTTAAGGGTGAGCCAAGTCCATCGTCCATATGTCGTTTAGTTATTTCAGCAGGGACGGTTATAGGCGATCCTCTTTCATTCCTTGTGTTGTTAAAGGAAATTGAATGGCAGCTTTCGTTTGACCGTTTTGTCCTGACTCTTGAGTTGAAGTCTCCCGTGAGATATTGTGTGTACCTCTGCTGTCGCAGCTGCTGTAAATTTTCATAGAAG
Organism: Ariolimax columbianus; assembly: GCA_036924085.1. Lineage (NCBI taxonomy): Eukaryota > Metazoa > Mollusca > Gastropoda > Stylommatophora > Arionidae > Ariolimax > Ariolimax columbianus. The sequence continues at coordinate 27,938,733 of JAVGWX010000005.1, forward strand.
ATCGCAATATCGTCATTGGCATACTGTGTGGAGAGAGCAGCCTAGATGGCACCTAACAGACTATGAGTCTAACTTTGCTCTCGTGTTTCAGATCACTATAGATGCCGTCAGGTCATGGATTTGACTGGGACTTATACCAGTTGACGGCTTATACTTTTGTCCACCGAAACGTGATGTGGTTTTCCATTTGGATTAATTAGTCCTCTATTGTGTGGTATTTTTCCGATAATTTTTCTGGCAAAGTCATCGGCAATTTTAAATAGTATTTCGGCTACACTGTGTCTTATTTTCCAATATTTAAAATAATATATTTCATCAAATGGACCCTTCTTCTGTACTGGACAGTTCTTCAAGGCTCAGAAATAACTAAGTAAAGTTTTTCGTTTCTGCGGTCTAGTGCCCAGTAGGCATTTGCTTTAGCATATAACATGCCAAGTAGGACATGTTCGTCCCTCTGTGCTGATTATTCGCATGTACACACGAGGTATTTGGTTCATTTGAGTCTGTGTTGGTGGCTATAGAATCTGTTAAGTCCTATACTCATCCGAAATAGGATCACCTATTCTGCTCGATTAATGCTGTGATAGTTATCTCTCGTTTTTATCGACTTTCCTAACGACTTGGACACATGTCTTTTGAGTGGAAGGTGATTATTTGTGTTTCTTCTTCTTCTTCTGCGTACACAGTCAGACAGTAACCATTATTTTCTCGAAAAAAGCGGCGGTCATCCTGAGACTCTCGCCACTACCATAGAGCTTGTCTTGCAGTTCCACTGGCAATGGCCACATCTGCTCTCTCTGATCCTCGTATGTCGGGCAGTTCTGCAGCAGATGTTCAGTGGTCATTTTACCAGTACCGCACGGGCATTCGTCGGTACACCCTATCTTCAATTTGTTGAATAGGTGGTACCTCAGTCTGTTGTGGCCAGTGCGAAGTCTGAAGACAACGACCTGCTCTCTTCGGTTCAACTGGTAATAGGCATCGTTTTTGGTGTAACCAGTATGTTCGGTTTCCCATTTGGTCATGTATCTGGCTTTGATAAGCCGTTTTGACTATTCGTACGTCATACTGGTATCTGTTTGTGGTAGCCTTGCACCTTCTTTTGCCAGTCTGTCTGCCTCCTCGTTGCCTTGGATGTTGCAGTGTGACGGAACCCACTGTACCACTACCCTTTTTGGTGCGGACTGCTGGCACAGTTTGCAGAGTGCTGCTCTTAAGTCATTAAGCTCAGTGTTTTTCTGGCTTTTTAGCGCTGTGACTACTTCGAGAGCATCTGTCAGCAGGACTATATGGCTCTCATTTTCACTGTGTGTTACCATTTCTTCCACTGCCACCCTCAGTGCCTCTGCCTCCGCTCTGAAATTCCTTGTGTACTTACCAGTAGTGAATGACAGTGTTATTTTTCTGCCATTTGGTAGGTTCAGGAATGCTCCTGCCCCTCCGTTCTGTGTAGTGTTTGTTACAGAACCGTCGGTGTATGCATGGGTCCAGTCCATGCTTGGGTAGCTTTTCGTTATGAAGCTTAGGGTAGTATCTCTCCTTTCTTTTTCACTCTGGCAGTTTTTGTTTGCAATACCTGGTATATTTTCTACCACCTCTGGAAATATATCCTGCCTCCAAGTAGGTATTCGTACAGTAGTGATGGGTTTTGGTGTTGTTAGTGCGTTTATGGGATCTTCGTGCATCTTTGCTTTGGCTATTTCTGCAAAGTTTCTCCGCTTTAGTTTCCCAGTTCCCAAATTGTTAGTCTCTGGTACATTGGATGGTCCGTCAGTCTTCTGAGTTTCTCTGACTGCAGCTGGGCTCTGCAGTCTCTTCTATCGGTCATGGATTGCAGTTTTGTAATCTTTTCAAGTTCTACAATTGGCGTTGACTTCATGCCACCTGTTATAATTCTCATGGCTTGGTTTTGAAGTTTGTTAACTTTATCGAAGTTCGCCTTCGCTGCGGTTGTCCATGCCGCAATGCCATACTCGAGAACTGGTCTCACTCTTCCAGTGTACAGTTTCTTTAGTATGCCTTCGTCTGCTCCCCAGCTTGTGCCAGGAAGTTTCCTCATGATCGCCATTCTTTCTCTGGCTTTCATTCGGTTTCTCTCAATCTGACTTTTCCATGTCATGCGCCGATCAAATGTGACTCCCAGATAGGTTGGGATGTCGTTTGGCTGCAGGATTTTGCCATTTAGCCTTAATTTGGTACTTTGGGGTTTTAATGAGAGCGAGAATATTGTGCACGTGGTTTTCTCCTCGTTTATTTTGACCAGCCATGAGTTCGCCCATTCTTCCAGCGATGTTAGGGCCGTCTGCATCCGATTTCTTGCTATGGTGAGATTCTTTTCAGAGGTCCACATAGCCAGATCGTCTGCAAACATTGAGCTATGGACTCTTCTTGGTATATTCTCTGTAATATCGTTTATATATACCAGGAAGAGTGTGGGTGACAAAACTCCCCTTTGGGGTACTCCCTGCTCGAGTGTCACCTTTTTGCTCATCTGCCCTTGTACTTGGACTCTGGCCGTTCTTTGTTTGAGGTAGTGGTTGATCCACTTGTACATCTTCCCACAGACATCACTTCTTCTTAGCTTGACTCTAAGTCCATCCTTCCAGACTTTGTCAAATGCCTTTTCCAGATCCACCCAAACAGCTACTGTGTGTTTCTGTGCCTGGTAGGCATCTTCTATCTCCTGGGCTATGAGGATGACCTGGTCCTCAGTGGATCTGTGCTGTCTAAAGCCGGCTTGCTGTGGAATTAGTATTCGTTTTTCTTCCAGATGCCACATCAGTCTGGTGTTTATCATCCGTTCCATCAGCTTGCCGACACAGCTCAGTAGGCTTATGGGCCTGTATCCATTTGGATCTGTTTTGTCCTTTCCTGTTTTTGGTACTGGTACCAGTATTGCATCTTTCCATGCCTGGGGTACAATACCCCTTTTCCAGCTTTGGTTCAGGACTGATAGTAGTTTTTTCTTCGCTGTTTGGCCCAGCCCCATCAGCATTTCGTTTGTTATCCCGTCTTTTCCGGGAGATTTCCTTTTCTTTAGTGTTCTCATAGCCTCTTCCATTTCGCGCATTGTTAGTTTGGCCATCATGTGCTCTTCAGGAGCCGTATTTATGTTTTCGTGTCCCTTTGTGTTTATGTTGCTCTTTCTTCTGCTAACTTGTCTGCACTCTCGTTTCTGTTATCCCACAATGTGACGGTATCCACTGTATGACTACCCTTGATTTGGCTTATATTTCGACTAAACTTTTCTTTAGCTTCAACAGTTTATCATTTTTGAAAACTTGCAGAATTGACATTTCATCTGTAGTCTGTTACAACAACCTTGACCTTTGTTTTTACTTTGAAACGCAAGTGCCACAAACTAACCACTTTTGCATTTCGAAAGTTCTCGCAAATAACTTCATTTTCATACGCTCTAACTCATCAATAAATGTAGTCCAAGGACAAACTCCGGTCGCGTTGCATTATTTTGACCGCAATATGAATGCATATCCCGTCCCAGTCCCTCTAATGACATTTCCATAGTGTTCAGCTTAACATATCTGGAATTCCCCAGCGCACTAGGTTAATCAACTAATGTAAATCTACTCGTGTTGCAAAAGGATAGACAAAGCATGTCAACAGCTAATCTTCCATGACATACATCTCATAGCCGCACCAACGTCTATTTTGGTTGCTCTTGCGCAATTATGGTCGTGGTAAGTGCGGATCGGCCACCAATCACGTGGGTAACAGCTTTCGTAGTGGGTCATCCTTGTAGGGTGTCCGATTTGGGGAGGCTGTTGTGGGAATTGATGTTTTAGATTTTTGTTTAAATGGGTAAGTCAAATACTTTTGTTTGAATGGTTCAGTAATTGCTGTTGTAGTTGTGTAATACCCACAACGAGTAAGTTTAATCTTTTGTGCGCCCTGAAGAGGACGTTAAGTGGCAGGTTGTAGTAGCTGTCCTTGTTTACTTTGTTTCTTAGATGTTTGCTTCACTAGTTTCTATTGGCGGAGGCTCGCCTATTCCACCCCAGACCGTAGTCAATTGGGCGATATCAGGACGCTTAAACCAGTGCTTAAATGCATGTATGTATCTGTATGTACCTAACCTAGTGTTTCAGTGATACAAAAGTGTTTCAAGTCATTTGTTGATCCTCTCGTTGATCCTTCTTTTCGTTGATAGGTGGTATCCATTATTATGGTTTTGTAAAATTTATTCCTCTCTTTTCCTTTGGTGTACCCTGTTCGGTTCCGGTGGTCAAACATGCTGACTTTGAAATCCAGAAATTGGGGTGCCAAAATTTGGGAATGGGCATATTTATTTCAGGTACATCCAACCTTTTATTTCTTTTTTCAAAAGTTGATAGGGACCTTTTTTTTTTTTTTTTACTTAATTTTTTTCTGCTCTCTTTCCTTTTTTTTTCTACAAATTATCATATATTTGAGAGAACAAAATTAAAATTTGAAAACATCATCTCCAGGGAACACTACTAGGAAGAAAGATGTGTGGTCTTGGCCAGTGTATTGTAGCTGGACCTGACGTGACGTTCTGGTCAGTATGTTGTGCTTGGCCGGACATGCGTCTCAGTTCCCCAACTATTGATGGTAGATCCCAAACATTCACTGACGTGTAATGTACATTATTCACATTGCAAATACAATACGTTAGACGAAACAAAAACCCATTTATTACCTTTACTAAAATACTGCAATGTACGAGGCGTGTTCAAATGAAACCAGACACAGCTGCACCAAGTAAAAATTCGTACGATGACGTCATTTATGATGTAAACAGCACATACCAAATGTCAAGTTTGCAAAATTCCATTATCTTCTGACTTGTAGTTTCCTCAGCAGACCGTTGAAAATATGGCGTGTGTAATATGGAATCAGCGAGCGGTGATTCGGTTTCTAACAACTTAAGGCTGTCGACTAGTTGACATTCATCGCAGAATGCAGGCAGTGTATGGTGACAAAAGTATGTCGAAGACAACAGTGAAGAATTGCACACCGATGTTTAAAGAAAGACGTGAGTTAACGCAACAATATGCACCTGACTTGGTCTCGGAAGATCTTTCGTTAACTCAAGTCCTTCTTTAAACATCGTTGTCCAGTTTTTCACTGTTGTCTTCGACACACTTTTGTCACCATACACTGCCTGCATTCTGCATTCAACTGGTCGACATACTTCAGCTGTTATAAACCGAATCACCGCTAGCTGATCAACTCTGGACGGATTATGTATCACTGCCGCCATGTTTTCAACGGTCTGCTGAGGAATCTATGAGTCTGAAAATAATGAATTTTTGCAAACTTGAGGGTTGGTATGTGCTGTTTATACCAGAAGTGACGTCAGCATGCGCATCGTACGTAGTATGTTCACTTGTTGCAGTTTGGTCCGGTTTCATTTGAACACGCCTCGTATGTTAACAATATATTGCCTATTTGCTCGATACAGGTACGCTATACTATCTCAAATACCTTTGCTACTCTCACCTCACTTCCATGCAGTTCTCTCTGGAAACAGCGTACATTTTCCTGGCTAACCACTTGGACACAAAAGCTGACCATTCCACTCAAGTTCATTGAATGTTAAGTCCATGTGATGCACTTCTTTTTTCGTTCGCTTGGAGTATGTCTACATCCTCAAAGTTGTTTCTTGTATGAACTTCAGTCTTCTGCCGCTTGGAGTATGTCTACATCCTCAAAGTTGTTTCTTGTATGAACTTCAGTCTTCTGCCGCTTGGAGTATGTCTACATCCTCAAAGTTGTTTCTTGTATGAACTTGAGTCTTCTGCCGCTTGGAGTATGTCTACATCCTCAAAGTTGTTTCTTGTATGAACCTCACTGTCTTCTGCCGCTTGGAGTATGTCTACATCCTCAAAGTTGTTTCTTGTATGAACCTCACTGTCTTCTGCCGCTTGGAGTATGTCTACATCCTCAAAGTTGTTTCTTGTATGAACCTCACTGTCTTCTGCCGCTTGGAGTATGTCTACATCCTCAAAGTTGTTTCTTGTATGAACTTCAGTCTTCTGCCGCTTGGAGTATGTCTACATCCTCAAAGTTGTTTCTTGTATGAACTTCAGTCTTCTGCCGCTTGGAGTATGTCTACATCCTCAAAGTTGTTTCTTGTATGAACTTCAGTCTTCTGCCGCTTGGAGTATGTCTACATCCTCAAAGTTGTTTCTTGTATGAACTTGAGTCTTCTGCCGCTTGGAGTATGTCTACATCCTCAAAGTTGTTTCTTGTATGAACCTCACTGTCTTCTGCCGGTTGGAGTATGTCTACATCCTCAAAGTTGTTTCTTGTATGAACTTCAGTCTTCTGCCGCTTGGAGTATGTTTACATCCTCAAAGTTGTTTCTTGTATGAACTTCAGTCTTCTGCCGCTTGGAGTATGTCTACATCCTCAAAGTTGTTTCTTGTATGAACTTCAGTCTTCTGCCGCTTGGATTATGTCTACATCCTCAAAGTTGTTTCTTGTATGAACCTCATTGTCTTCTGCCGCTTGGAGTATGTCTACATCCTCAAAGTTGTTTCTTGTATGAACCTCACTGTCTTCTGCCGCTTGGAGTATATCTACATCCTCAAAGTTGTTTCTTGTATGAACATCACTGTCTTCTGCCGCTTGGAGTATGTCTACATCCTCAAAGTTGTTTCTTGTATGAACCTCACTGTCTTCTGCCACTTGGAGTATGTCTACATCCTCAAAGTTGTTTCTTGTATGAACCTCACTGTCTTTTGCCGCTTGGAGTATGTCTACATCCTCAAAGTTGTTTCTTGTATGAACATCACTGTCTTCTGCCGATTGGAGTATGTCTACATTCCTCAAAGTTGTTTCTTGTATGAACTTCACTGTCTTCTGCAGTTCACACATAGGTCCATCTGGTTTCTCTTCCAGTGTTGTTTCTCTTGGCCAATATGTCTGCCTCAGTATCTCATACTCTAGACAGTCCTAACGTATATGCAATCTGGGGTGCATGTCCATATGTAAACATACTTGAGCTAACAATCCTACATTTCGCATACACGTGACTGCGGAGTCACTTCTGTCCCGTTCTGATGCGCAGAATGCCAAACTGCTCTTACTTATTTACTTAGTCGCTCCTCTTCTACCGTGAGGTGTAGAGGTTTGCCAAAGAGAACGCCACACTGCTCTATCCGCCGTCTTTTTCCTTGCATCTTTCCAATCCAGCCCTCTATCACTTTGGGACTGTCGTATGTTGTCTTCCCAACGTACTTTGGGACGTCCTCGGGGTCTGCGTCCTTGACTTTTGATGTCTCATGACCGCTTTGGTATCCGATCTTCTTCCATTCTACAGACATGGCCAAACCACTGTAGTTGGGACTGCTCCACTCGTGTCTGCAGGGATTGAACTTCAAGATTGCTACGTATTGTCTGGTTACGGGTCTTGTCCTTTTTCGTCACCTGAACCGCCTTTCTTAGGAACCTCATTTCTGAAGTTTGTAATTGCCTTTCTTGTGCTGTAGTCATTGCCCATAACTCACATCCATATGTCAGGACAGGCACATAGGTCGAGCAGTATACATCCATCTTTGTTTTCCTGCTTATTTCTCTTCTACTGAGGAAACCTCTGTTTATTGCATGGAACAGTCTACCTTCTGCTGCCCTTCGTGCAGTTAACTCCTCTTTGATTCCTGCCCTGCTGTCTATTACCACTCCTAGATATTTAAAGTTCCTGACCTGCTCCAGTGCTCGTGTTCCCAGGGTTATCTGATGTCTCTTTTCATCTCTGGCGATCACCATGGTTTTTGTTTTGGAGTTGCTGATGTGCATTCCTCTCTTCTTCAACTCTTCTTCCCAGACCTGCAAGTTGATCTAGAGATGTGCTCGGTTTTCGTGATCAGGGCCACATCGTCTGCAAATGCTAGTTCTGATATGTAACTTGGTCTCATCTTCCAGTACCATACTCCCTACTTTTTTGTCCGTTCCTTGCAGGCTTTGATGACTTCATCCATGAGGAGTATGAAAAAGTACGGTGATAGAATGTCCCCCTGTCTTACTCCGCTAGTGGTCTTGAACTCTCCTGACTTTTTATTTGATGTCCGCACATAATTTCTGCATGTTTTATAAAAACGCTGTATGGCAGAGATCAGTGGTTTTGGGATGTTCTTCCCTGTCAGGCACTCCCAGAGTTTGTCCAAGGAACTTTATCAAATGCTTTCTCCAAATCCAAAAAAGCAGAGATGCATCTCTTTATCATATTCAAGAGCCTTTTCACTTAGCTGTCTGAGTGTAAAGATAAGGTCTTGAGTACTTCTGTTTGCCCTAAACCCACATTGAGTTTCATCCATATTTGGCTCTGCTAGACCTCTTAATCGCCGTTTTAGAATCCTAGAGTAGACTTTCCCTGGGATACTGAGAAGGGAAATACCTCTGTGATTTTCACTTTGTCGATTGTCGCCCTTTTGAAATATTGGTATTATTATTGCAACCTCCCAGTCTCTTGGTATCTTCTTGTGGCGCCAAGCTGCCTTGAGAATCTTCATGAATAGCATCTCTCCTACCGCTCCCATGTATTTAACCATTTCTGGTGTTATACCATCATGTCCTGCTGCTTTACCAATCTTAATTTTTTTCCAATGCTGCCTTTAGTTCTTCCATTGTGATATTATCGTTTCCCTCCATGGCTCCCTCTTCTTGAATTGGGACTGTTACTTCCAGAGCTTGGTTTTCCTCCACTCCAAGGAGATCTGAGAAATATTCTTTCCATCTGTTCATTACCTCTTCTGGGGCGGTCAACAGCGCACCTTGTTTATCTTTAACAAATTTCAGGGGGCATTCCTTTTCCTTCCTCATGTTCTTTAAGGTCCTGTAGAACAGTTTCTGGTTTTCTCCAGTTTCTCTCCAAATTCTTCCCAGGATTTCTGTTTGGCCTTGAGCACAGTCTTCTTTGCTTCTGTTCTAAAATTGACATATTCTTTATATTTCTTTGTTTGTTCTTCTGTATTCCAAGCCCCTAGGTATTGCTTCCATGCCTTTTTCTTTTCTCGTATTATTGTTTTCACTTCTTCTGTCCACCATGGTGTACTCTTTCTCTTCCACCCTTCTTTGGTTTGACCGCATGCCTCTGCTGCAGCCTCTTTGAGGATGTCTTTGAATTGTATCCAAAGCATTTCCATATCTTCTTCAGATTGATATATCCTTTATATTGCTGTTGTTATGAGCCCTTGGTATCTCCTCTTAACATCTGGTTCTCGTAGTTTGTAAGCCTTAATTTTATTTTCTCCTTGTGTATTATGTTTCATGCTTGCTGATGGGTGTTGCCTAGCTGGATAGTGTTTTTAAATGTCTCTCTATATTTTAACTAGGTACCTACCGACATTCTATCAGGCGCGTCAGCAGGGTTGCGGATTGCTGAAAGGCCTCCTAATTTGGAGGTTAGCTGCGAATAAATAAGCAGCCGTGGACAAAAACGGGTCGGCAGGCATGGAGGCTGTAATGAGGCAGCCCCTCCACCATGAAAAGACACAACTGGCTAATCACCTGTTTGTCTTGAAAAACGATTACAAGTCAAAACATAGAGAAAACCGGACTGACCTCAACGGCGACGAACAGGCGAGAAATAAGGACCACGATTTACGGAACATGGAATGTACGCAGTATAAACGGAAAAGAACATGAACTAATAGAGGAGATGAAGAGAGCAAAATTGACAGTCCTGGCACTTACAGAAACAAAGAAAAAGGGACAGGGCGTTCTGCACCATGATGGCAACATGCTATACTACAGCGGAGTTCCCATGAGTGAACGAGCCAGGGCAGGAGTTGGCTGTATAGTGGATGGTAATAACAAAGCAAACATTAAAGGATGGAAGTTCATTTTAGAACGACTGATGGTTCTAAGTCTACAAGAGGAGGATAGTCAAATGGATATCGTCACTGTGTATGCACCAAACGAAGATGAGAGCACTGACATAAAAGATTAATTTTATGAGCTCCTTCAAAGGACCATTGACGATTGCCAGAATGAAATACTTCTCGTTGGAGACTTCAACGCAAGAGTTGGAAACGACTATTCTAGATGGGATGGAGTGATCGGTAGGTATGGAGAAGATGTCTTAAATGACAATGGAAAACGACTGCTGAGATTCTGCAAAGAACAAAACCTTGTTTTTACAAATACAAGGTTTCCACACAAGCGTATCCATGCCTGCACAAGATGTGAGCCGGCAAGAAATGAAAGATCCATAATTGACTATGCAATAGTGAGGGAAGCTGATTTCAAGTATGTAAAGGATGCTACAGTGTTCGGAGGACCAGAGATAGGAATCGAAAAACCCTTGCCTACTTATATTATTTTATTTTTTTTGTTTTTGTTTTTGTTGCGTTCGCCTTATTTCTCTATTCCACAAGGCAGTGTGCGTTGCACTGCGGCTTTTATTTTGCGCCTATCGGCCCAGTGCATCCGACTTCAGCATGCATTTTATGTAGGGTCTGCTTCCTCCTGCATTTTCTAAGGGTTTACTTCCCCGGGGTAACGGCCGTTACTGTGATGGGGACCGAAGCCAGCACCTTCGGATTGTGAGCCGTGTCACTTATCCACTATACCACGCCGTCCCCGTTACTTATATTATGATAGTCATCTTGTATTTGTGTAGGAAGCTCTCTCATTTATTTAATCATCTTTTTTCTTTTGATGGTATGTAACTGGTACATCTGTTTGCACGTCTGCGGTACCTTCCATCGCCAGCGTCAGCTCTCTCATTTCCTGGCATTCCGTAGTGATACGGTCTCCACTGCACTGGTTGCTCAATGTTGACAATAAAACATGTAGATCTGACAGCTTCCGGGATGATAATACTTGAAGTACTGATTGTACATGTCTCAGAAATACCACAGCATACTGGCCAAGGTTGGTGTTCAGAAATTTTTCCGTTGCCAAATTCATCGATTGTATCTCTGACATGATGTAATAATCTCAGCAGCGTTTTACATTTTTCGAGGGGATGATATCTCTTTTGATATCAAGGTAAATAAAATTGCAAAATTGTGAAATAAAATGCCTAAGAAAAGTCACCAGCGTTACCAGAAGAAACAGGATGAGAATTGATGACATCAGAAAATGATTATAACAAAACCCTCCCAAGATTGCATGCATAAACAAAAACAAAAAAGTGGTTTTAACTTCTCATAAAAATGAAACCAGATCAGCTGCCATTAAAAACGTGCAACAGTAGTAGGTCAAGGTTCAGAGTAAAGGAAGGATCACGAGGCAAACGAAAAGATAACATGAAAAATATAATGTACAATCGTGAGCGCACAACAACCACACTAGCACATTTGACCCAATACCAAGACCTACAGCTCTCCACTACACTCCACAACACATCTGGCCCAAGAATAAGACTTACAGCTCTCCACTACGCTCCACAACACATCTGGCCCAAGAACAAGACCTACAGCTCCCCACTACGCTCCACAACACATCTAGCCCAAGTACAATACCTACAGCTCTCCACAAAGCTACATGGCACATCTGGCCCAAGTACAATACCTACAGCTCCCCACAAAGCTACATGGCACATCTGGCCCAAGTACAATACCTACAGCTCCCCACAAAGCTACATGGCACATCTGGCCCAAGTACAATACCTACAGCTCCCCACAAAGCTACATGGCACATCTGGCCCAAGTACAATACCTACAGCTCCCCACAAAGCTACATGGCACATCTGGCCCAAGTACAATACCTACAGCTCCCCACAAAGCTACATGGCACATCTGGCCCAAGTACAATACCTTCAGCTCCCCACAAAGCTACATGGCACATCTGGCCCAAGTACAATACCTACAGCTCCCCACAAAGCTACATGGCACATCTGGCCCAAGTACAATACCTACAACTCCCCACAAAGCTACATGGCACATCTGGCCCAAGTACAATACCTACAGCTCCCCACAAAGCTACATGGCACATCTGGCCCAAGTACAATACCTACAGCTCCCCACAAAGCTACATGGCACATCTGGCCCAAGTACAATACCTACAGCTCCCCACAAAGCTACATGGCACATCTGGCCCAAGTACAATACGTATATTTCTCCACAATGCATCATGGCAAATATAGCCCAAGTACAATATCTACAGCTTCCCTATACGCCTCAAGACTTCAGTGGAAGGATTTTTAAGTAAGTAAGCAAATATATCTCTGTTTGATGTGTTCATCTATTCTTACGTGATGTATTAGTTTAAATGAATATTGACCTGTGTCTATGATGAAGACCTTTAGATCGTAACGCAATTTTGCTATTGTGTATGTTCTAGCAGACATTTTAATGTTTGTAAACAATATGTTACAGATTTCATAGTGATGGCGTCATGTATACCGATGATTCGGGGTGCTGGAAATTGATCAATCAGATCGGGACTTCTCTGCTAGAGCAAGAGGTCGGGTTGTTGCAGAGTGGGTCATATATGGCATCAACCTCTAATATGGAAATGAAAATGGAAGCCGGTTCAGCTTTGAGATGACTATCTTAGAAATCTTTACCTGGTCATACAGTGGATCCTATTCCACTGCAATATTGAAGGCATTAAAGCTGCAGACAAACTAGAAAAGGGTGGAGGAGCATCCCCACAAACAGACCTAAGTATCACATAAAATGAGTCCAAGACGATAATTAACTTCAGGGCAAAATGGGTTGATCAACACCCCGACTTCCGAAAAGAAGACAGCTACTACAACTTAACTAGAGAAGAGCAAGTCATCATCTTCAGACTAAGAACTGGGCATAACAGACTCAAGGGTCATCTTTACAACAAAATGAGGATTGGGACAGATGATAGAAGCCCATGTGGGGAGCATTTCATGACCGTTGAACACATCCTGCAAAGCTGCACGCTCACGCAAGAAGAGAGAGAACAATACTGGCCTCGTGAGACAGATATGAGACACAAGCTGTATGGAGACAGCTTTACAAATAAGGGTGTCCTTTGTAAGAGAAACCGGAAACTTGATCTGAGGATGAACGAAGAAGAAGAAGAAATCTTTACCAATGGCAGTCACCGTGTCAGACTACCTGTTCCTTCTTCAGAACATACGTGTAAGGGCAGGTTATGGAATGAATGGAAGGCAACAGTAGAGACCTCAAATCACCAGAGACTGGTATGGATCTACTGCGGCAGTCATGCATGAGTTCAGAGAAACAGAAGAACTGACAATTATGACATCATAGTCACCCAGTATTGATATATTGGATGTTAATAGGAGTGCCGTTGTGAAGTCTATCAATGACCGCCTGTTGGATGAGTACATTGCAGTAGAAAAATTGGCAGATTTGCATTTTTTGAAATCAAATGAGGTTCGAGCAGAGTCGCGAAGATGAGAGGACAGAGCAGACGTGAGTACCACTAACGAGTTTCATGGTCCGTGTCCACACTCTTCGCGATTTGCTGAGAGAGACTGAGCAGCTTTAGGAATTCCTGGAGTGCAGTGATATCGATTTTTAGGAACAGAACATAACAATAACTTCATTATGTCTCCAAGCCCTCAGCTCTACAAGGTTCAGATGACAAGTAGGTCGTAAACGAGGTTTTTTATTTTATTAGATCCTTAGGTTTATGAGGTTCAGATGGCAAGTAGGTCAGGACAGAACTTTTACTCTATTAGAGTCTCAGGTTAATGACGTTCAGGTGACAAGTAGGTCGTGGACGAGACTTTTACTCTATTAGAGTCTCAGGTTTATGAGGTTAAGATGACAAGTAGGCCGTGGACGAGACTTTTACTCTATTAGAGTCTCAGGTTTATGAGGTTCAGATGACAAGTAGGCCGTGGACGAGACTTTTACTCTATTAGAGTCTCAGGTTTATAATGTGCAGATGACAAGTAGGTGTTGGACATTCAGGTTTTTACACTATGAGGTTCATGAAGTTCATATGGTCGTTTCCACCCTCACCATCATTCCGCTCCTAACTCACAGAAGTGTGCAGTGCTGGTGTTTGTAGCCCAGTAAGCTAGAACGTACCGACACAGAGCTACCAGCCCGTTTAACTTGGAGAGACAAACTTTCCTATCCATCCGCTAATCCAGCAGTGAATTGTGCAGATAACTTGCTTGGCTATATTCCAAGTAAAATTGCATGGTCATCTCCCTTGGGTCAGGACGTATTTGAGTGATCTTGTCTACTACTAACACAGCAGATTACGTGAACTATGTGTAGGTGTGTATGTGTGCGTGTGTGTTCATGTGAGCGCGCACATGTGTGTGCGTACTCTGTCCAACAATCATATTCTTGCACAACTTTCACACATGCCTTTAAGGTGAGGCCCTTCCATTGCACTTTCGTTGGGCTGGCTTCTGAGAGCTCAATCATAGCATAGGTACATACAGAATCCCACATGCATCCGAGCACTGGCTTATGCGTCTTAATATCGCCCAATTGACTACGGTCTGGGGTGGAATAGGCGCTACTCCGCCAGTAGAAATTAGTGAGGCAAACGCGTATAATTTAAAATATCATTTCTGGAGCAAAGTGAATTTCAGTGATTGTTTCAGCGCAATTTAGAACTGGTCACCAAGTATTGCTACATAGTTCATGTGTTCTGATACAATTCCGGAACTGGTCACCAAGTATTGCTACATAGTTCATGTGTTCTGATACAATTCCGGAACTGGTCACCAAGTATTGCTACATAGTTCATGTGTTCTGATACAATTCCAGAACTGGTCACCTATTATTGCTACATAGTTCATGTATTCTGATACAATTCCAGAACTGGTCACCAAGTATAGTTACATAGTTCATGTGTTCTGATACAATTCCAGAACTGGTCACCGAGTATTGCTACATAGTTCATGTGTTCTGATACAATTCCAGAACTGGTCACCAAGTATAGTTACATAGTTCATGTGTTCTGATACAATTCCGGAACAACTGTCTGGCTCAAACGTGTGTAAGTTTCGTAATTTGACCAGGCATGACGCCATCAACACCAGAGCGTGTCCGTTTAATTATACCATGTCATGTTTACCGTTGGCGATAGAAGATTAAGCTTCGAAGAACAATTACGAATATTGGAGGTGAAGCGTTAGAGATGAATCGTTCTTCCTCCTCCTATTTTCCTTCTTGTTCTTCTTTTCCTTGGGTTTTTGTTCTGAAAAGACGTCCTGTCGTAGCTCACAGCGAGACTTCAATGTCTCCGCTTTTCTACCAACTTTAGCTGACTTTTTTGGGTCCCTGGTTTGTCTTCCTATTGCGATCCCTATTATCTTAGCCAGATTACACTAAAGGGGCACCCAGTGGTTTCTAGGTAAGGTGTTCGCCTCTGGTGCTGGAGGTCGCGGGTTCAAATCCCGGTGGAGACAAATATTTCCTCTGATCTCTGAGTAGTGAGATCAGACATCCGTGTGCAGTGGCGCGCACGTTAAAAATACTGTTGCAGTTGGAAATCGAAAAGAGTAGGCTTAATAGCCACTTCTCGGAAAACATTCAAGTTAAAAATCTACTCAAATTATTCTAGGGATTCTCGCCCCACAGAGAATATGTCGCAAAAAAGAGCGACTGTGGGGCTATAACAACAGGTCTTGGTTATGTGGTTTGCGGAGCGTTTTAGATTGTGTCTGGCAGGCTGAGGGTCTACCTTGCTCTAATTTTCGCTTCCACCACCACCAGTCTCAAAAATTGGCGATCGTATATTCCAAGGGCTATCATCATCATGTAGCATGTTCTTTGTCGACTGTCGCTCCCATCACAGTCTGTCTGAAAGAAACTCGTTCTCTTGCCAAAACTCCAGCCTCTGCCACAGTCATACCCAGGCATTCCTTGATATCTTGATGCCATCGTCTTCTTGGTCTACCCCTTCCTCCTTTGCCTGGCACCACACCTTCCATCACCGTTCTCTCAAGACGGTTGTGTCTCTTGATGTGACCAAAGTATTTGCATTTTCTAGCCAAAATGGAATTGATAAAACAAGTACTCCTCTATGCTCCACTCTTGCCGAATGTCTACATTTGTTTTTTTTTCTCTGTCCAGGGTATTTTGAGGATCTTTCTGTAACATTTTGACTCGAAGGATTCGATTCTTTGTCTAGAAGTTTTGCTAATCGTCCATGATTCACAGCCAGAAGCTGCCACATGAAAAACACAGGCTCTCAAGACTTTTACTTTTATCATTTTGTTGGTGCTCTGCCATAATTTCTTTAGTCTGTTCAGTCTCTGCATTGCCATAGCTAGTCTTCTTCTGATTTCTTTTGAGCAGTCGCCATTTTTGTCAATTCTGGAGCCCAGATATTCAGGGGCTAACAAGTGGATTTTCACCTGCCAAATAAATATGAAACAAGGGAGATCGCACCTCCCCACGACGTCAAACGACATAAGTGGACTGAAGATAGATAGCTACACTACACTAATGATTCGCGTTTCCAGGGTTGCTGCTTGGAGATGGAATATGATCTTGGTCAGCTCTCGTTCGCCGACCCTGATGCATGTAATTAGTTATCAGTCACTGTCAGCTGTCAGCTCATCTACTACGCTGCATCTTCGACCACGTTAGAGGTTTGATTGTGCATATTCCAAGCTTGAATGAGGTGGGTCACCAGTAACCACTTTGCCGTGTACGTGTCATGATTCTGAGACACGTACAAAGTTAAAATATGTGTAAAGTGGAATATCACCAGATTGTATCAGGGTAGACAATAGTATGACCAACGTAACGCTCAAATCAACCAGTCAGAAACTTAGAGCTCCGTGCGGAACACAGGTCATCAACAAATACAGGACGAACTTTAGTTCCAGATCTGTCCAGGTCTTGTCCGTTTTCTTTATGCTTGTCTCCAGCTCTCTTCTCCACGTGTGTGTTGGTCTTTCTTTGTTTCTCTTGCCATGAAGGTTCCAAAACAGAGTATGTCATAAAAAGCCATCAGCTTATTTCATTAATGTATCTCCTATCTAAGTCAAGAACAGAGTATGTCCTATAATGCCATCAGCTTATTTGGCTTGGCTTCGTTCGTTCTCAATCTCCCACTACCAAACCCTGAATGGGATTAAGTAGCAGAATGTAGTCCAGAGAACGGAATGCATTGTTCCAAAGTTTACAGCTTGACTGCGATATTTGCACCTTTCGGTCCAACACATCCGACTTCAGCAAGCATTTTTTGAGTACCGGGTTAGCATTCCCTCTTCGATATCTTCTCCTTAGCCAGTCTGCCCTGCTGCAGCCTGTTATCCAGGATCACCACGTGGAGGTGTAGAATGGTCTTGGCAGCTCTGGTTCGCTGGCCCTGACGGTAGCAGTCAGCTATGGGTCGCTGACCACTGCAGCTCATGCGCTGCTCAGCATCTTGATCCCATAAACGTATTTCATTAATGTATCTCCTATCTAAGTCAAGAACAGAGTATGTCATATAATGCCATCAGCTTATTTCATGAATATATCTCCTATCCAACTCCAGAACAGGGTATGTCATATAATGCCAACAGCTTATTTCATGAATATATCTCTTAGATAACTCCAGAATAGAGTATGTCATATAATGCCATCAGCTTATTTCATTAATGTATCTCCTATCCAACTCCAGAACAGAGTATGTCATATAATGCCATCAGCTTATTTCATGAATAACTCCTAGCTAACTCCAGAACCTTCATTGCATTATGTTCCACTGAAAATTCCCTTTTTCCAACAGCTCCACATTAGCGATCTTATCATAACCTTTAAATCACTGTTTTTGCCGTTTTTGTTGTTGTTGTTATTGTTGTTGTTTTTTTGCTATTTACGTTTCAGAGTCGTGCAATAGAAGGGAATATAAATGGGAATTGAACGATTTCCTTTTTTGCTTTGGACTTCATTTGTTTTTATTTCCAGAAGTTGTCAAATGCAATTCAAACTCAACTCTCCCTTTTGTATTATTTTGGTATGACGATTTCTCAGATACGTACGCTATTTACCCTTTTATATATTGATATCCCCCAAATATATATTCTACCCTTCCTCTATGATTTGCTAATTCATTAGTGTTGTTGTTCGTTGTCCCTGACAAAGGCTTTTTTTGGTCGTATGGTAGTTATCGTTTGTGTCTCAGTGCGGTATCAGACCATTCCTATTTTTTTAATTGTAATTGTAATTATAATTGTCACCACTTTGTACAACTTCTTTACAACTTTCTTTGTTTTACTTGTGTATTTTTGTTGGGATATCATTATATGTAACTTGTAGGAATAAGTTTCCCAGCAAAATCTGATTTTAGTTACAACTTTTAAAACATGTTTTATAAAGGCGACTAAAGAATACTGCAATATTATCTTCCCGGGAAAAATAAATTAGTACAGAAACAATCACTTTTAGGATTCTCAAAGGGTGTGCTTCCGTTATGGCTAACTGTAGTCTTAGTGGACTTGTACTTCTACAGGGATGGATACCCTTGTACAGGTTCCGTCTCTGGCGTGAGCTGGATGTAGCCAGGAGCAGACTTTCCTGCCTAGCAGGCTAGAGCAGCTTATTACTGTGCTGCATTGCAAAGATTCAAACACTAGAGCAAAGTGGACCCGCAGCCATTTACACGCTATCTTCGCTTCTCTTAACAAACCACCTAACCATGGCAGGTGGTATTCCAAGTAACACAATTAGTCGCTTCTTACAACATGCTCTCTGTGTGGCAGTGGTGCTATTCTTGTCCTTGTCATACACAAAGACCCTGACGGACCACTGCCGCTTGACGTGACTCGAATCAGGTGCGTTGGGATTGTGAAACAACGCTTCGCCCCTACGCCACACAAACTCCTAACTGTAGTAGTGATCATATTCTCCGTAAAGAACGAAACTGAAATTCGAAGAAGAAAACACACCGCAAATGCAGAGCGAACCTTATCCCTTTCCTGTAATTTACAGACAAGCAATCTACTACCCCACTCAGGTTGCGGTGTACGCTGAACGTTCCCTTCCGTTGTCAAGCACTCAGGTCGTCGACCTAATTCCTACGTGTAACCTTCTACCAGGTCACTGAAAACATTTGCGAGTGCTGGCGGTCGTATGCCCCCTAATGTACGTCTACCTACCACAATAACTTGCCAAATGTCTACTCTGTTCTATTATTTCTTGACTAAATTCTTGAAATATATTCAATTAATTTTTAGTATCCAAAATTGTTACTGTTAAAAGTTGAACTTCCTACCCTTAAATGATATTTATTCATTGTATTTACCAGTTAAAATGGGGGGAAAAGAGAAACAAACACCGGTAGATGACGCCGACAACGGTTTTTCTGTATCCTTGGGATCAAGCCCCGCCTCTAACCTAGTTCTCTCAGCCAATGAAAGAAGCCGATTCACAATTTGCTGCGCAGACTGTCGGGTCACCGTGGACTCTGGATGAACAAGAACGTCAAGAACAAGTTAAACATTATATAGATGACCTCCGTTTTGAAATGTATGAGTAATTTATAACTAATTTAAGACCCCTGCTATCTGCGATTTTTAAATAAATCAACAACGCCGGTCAACAACAACGAATAAAGGCTAAGGTCGTGCACGTGCCTTTGTCTGGCCAAGGTCATGACGTCAGCTCTAAATAGGGCAAGCTCCGCCCAGGTTCGTGTGTCTCCACCCCGTCAAGGGTTTGAACATTCTATTCTGACCTATATTCATTTAACGAGGTCGCAAAGGTATAGACAAACACACTGGGGAACGTAAAAACGGCTGTAGACCAGTAAACTAACTTGGCTGTGTTCTAATGTTGCCTAGCGTTGTTCTGGGCCTGGCGTAGGATGTATCAAAAGAAGTTACTACCAGAATTCTGATGGTAGCATACCGCACAAGCTGTTGCTGCCTGCTCGAGGTCAGGTACTGGGTTTGGATCTATGCCAGGCTGTACACAACACTACAGATAGAAGAAAATGTCTATCCCACACGCTCAGCAGGCAAATATCCTGTCTCAACAGACCGCATATTTTCCTGTCTCCTAGAATTGACTTTTGAATTTTCACTTCCTTTGAAAGTATTATTTGCCTAGTTAGTAAGTCAGTTCTTTAGTGGTTCAGTCAGTCACTTAAGTCAGCTGATCAGTCAGTTAGTTAGTCAGCTAGTTAGTTAGTCACGATCCTGCGTCAGATTCGCTTGCGGTGGCTTCGTCAAGTGTGCAGAATGAAGGATGGGCGAATGCCAAAAGATATCATATATGGAGAGCTGACCACGGGCAAGTGAAACAAAGGCATACCCATCCTCCGCTACAAAGATGTTTGCAAGCGTGACCTGAAACCGATGGATATGATATGAACACCTGCAACTGGGAGGACATACCTGGCTGGAGGCAGGCTTTGTGTGTTGGTCTGCAGCCAAGGGAAGACACGATGCGTGACGATGCAGACTCCAGACGTATGCGGCGAAAGCAAGGGCAACAGCTGACTGTCCTCTCTCTAGCGTGAAGTCCATTGTCTCTCGAGACTGACAGGATGTAAATCACAGTTGGTTAATCAGTTAGGTAGTCAGTTAGTTAATCAGTTAGTTTTTTAGTTAGTCAGCCAGTTAGTAAGAAAGCTAGTTAGTTATTCAGTAAGTTGGACAGTCGGCTAGTTAGTTTGTCAATCAGTCAGTCGATCAACCAGTTAGTCAGTTAGCATGTCAGTTAGTTATTTAGTTAGTCAGCCAGTTAGTAAATTAGTCAGTCAGCATGTCGGTTAGTTACTCAGTTAGTGATTTAGTCCGTTACGTTAGTCAGTTACTTAGTCAGTTACTTAGCCAGTCTGTAAGTTAGTCAGCCAACAAGTCAGTTAGTTACTTAGTCAGCTAATCTGCTCATGTTACTTACTTATTAGTGAATCTGCCAGTCAGTTAGTTAGTCAGTTATTTCGTCAACCAGTAGGAAAGTTAGTCAGTCAGCAAGTCAATTAGTTACTCAGTACTTAGTAAGCAGCCAGTCAGTCAATTAGTGAGTCATTCAGGAGCTAGTCAGTCAATTAGTGAGTCATTCAGGAGCCAGTCAGTCAAATTACTTAGATACTTATTTAGTTAGTCAGTCTGTCAATCAGTCTGACTTGCTTGTCTGCAAGTTACAAGCAAGGGATAAGATTGCTCTGCATTTGTGGTACGTTGTTTCTTCGAATCCAGTTTCGTTCCTAACAGAGAATGTGATCCCTCCTACAGTTAGTCCTAACGGAATGACACACTAAAAAGCTTTATATGGTTTCTAAACACATTTTTGATTTACCACGATTATGTTGCAGCCTTCTTTAGTCGTCTTTTAAGGCATGCTTTGAAAGTTTCAATGACAGAGAGAATATTGAGAGACCCATTCTACAAGATGTGCAATAATTCATATACCTTGGTAGGAGTAGCTAGTTATATATGCAGTTTGTTAGTTAGTTAGTTAATTAGTTTGTTACTGAGGATCGCAGTGGTCGAGAGCTAAGATACTCGCCTCGCAAACCGATGAACGGAACATATTTGTTTCAAGCCCTGCAGGTTTCAAGCGACTGCTGATTTCAAAGGAGGTGTGACCAGATTCCCTGCATCCTGAACTACCTCCAGTTGACTTGACTTATGTCTTGCCACTGGTCCAAGGTAGTTCAGGATCAGAGAGTGAGGCTGATGACCAGCGCAGCTTCTTACTTCAAATGCAGCTTAAGTAACATCATCAAGTCAAAACCGTTTGATGATGTCGCCATCATTGCTTGCGATGGGCAACTAACTTTTTAGTTATTTAACTAGTTAGTTATTTTGTTAGTTAGTTTGTTTATTTATTTGCTTGTGTATTTTTTTTAATTTTTTTTTTTTTTCTGTAAATTGGTTAGTTTTCTGTCCACTTGCGCCGTTGAGCGGCATAGCGAACTTATGTCGTCGAATCTGCGCCAAGTGCGTTACGTCGATCGTTTTGAGCCGATGTCGTTGCACAATCACTCAAACGGCATCTATCCATCTACCTCGCGGCCGTCCTCTTGCACTGTAGCCAGATCGTCCAGCCTTACAACCTATCACTGGCAGTTGATGAGGGTGCATTCTCAAGATGTGACAGAACCAGCTTATGTTTGTTTTGTCTCGAAATTTTCTTTGCTCAATATGTGTACCGACCATACCTCAAATGTTTTCCTTTGTCTTTCATGGTAACATCGATGGCCTTTCTCAAACACTTCATTTAACGTCTTAAAATTATGCTCTCATCATCCTTGGACAAAGGCAATGTTTGGCACTGGTAGCACAGAGGAGTTATAGATATACTGTTTATTATCTTATACTTCGTAGTCAATCTTCTTTCCTTGTTTATGTGTAGTGTTAAACATGAGAAATGCTAATTCGCATTTTACAATTGAATGGCAATTTTAGAGATCAAGTAACAGCGTTACCTACAGCAACTCAGATTCGCATCAGCCAAAACAGAACTACAAGGAAAACGGTCCTTCTTACAGACTCCAAGAGCGTACTCCAAATCATCTCAAGCCCCAAACGAAGATGACGTACACGAAATAAAATATAACATCATGTTGATGTCCCAAAGAACAGATTTAGTCAGCTTTTTTGAATTTTTTCATTTGCGTTGGCCTATTCCCCAAGGCGGTGTTCGTTGCTATATGGTTTTTATTTTGCGCCTGTCGACCCAGTGCATCCGACTTCGGCATGCATTTTATGTCAGGATCTGCTCCCTTCTGCATTTTCTAAGGGTTTTCTTTCCCGGGGTAACGTGCGGTGCTGTGATTGGGAATCGAACCCAGCACCTTCGGTTTGTGAGCCGTGTCAGTTAAACACTAGCTCACGCCATTGCCTCAGTCATACAGTAGATTACCACCCAATGTGGGCACCCTAGTTGGAAAGAAGAAGGCAGATGAGGTAGGAACATCATGAAGTTACGGCACACAAACTCACCATCCACAGAGCTATACAGTAGCAAAGACAATCATCAAGCGATCCACGAGGACGGAATGAAGAGACAAGCACACAAACTCACCATCCACAAAGCTATACATAAGTAAAAACAATCATCAAGCGATCCACGAGGACGGAATGAAGTAACAAGCGCACAGAATACAAGCCAGAAAATAACAGCTTAGACACATTTGGCAGAGATACTTTAAAAAAACTTAACGTCTTTATGCTGACTCTTCCCTTAAAATGCTGATTTTAAACAGCAACAATTTTTTCATGTTAATTTCACTCGCATTATACAAGAACAATGTTTGGCACATGTGGTCTTCAGTCGGAAAATACATACTGTTAACCATCTGTTGCTATATTCTCTCATTGATGCCTTGATGTCTAAGTGGTGTCGACGGCTTGCATGTTACACCGGTTGCTTTCTGACACACAATCTCAGTTTTCCTATCAAGTGTTCCGTCTGCTGGGAAAAATGGCCTTCTAGCTGCAGAGAGAAGAGGAAGACTCAAAGACTGGGTGACACGCCGGCAAGACAGACTACTCAGCATGGTTGTACGATCTGTGGCGAGGAATGGCATTACAGACTGTGTCAACAATACAGGAGACTCAGCTAGACAAACCTCACGGGAAGGACTAACGTGTGGTCAGGCTAAACATACTGATCAAATATGTGAGTCAGGATCAGGCAAAACATACTAATCAAACATGTGAGTCAGGATCAAGCAAAACATACTGATCAAACATGTTAGACAGGATCAGGCAAAATATTCTGATCAAACATGTTAGTCAGGATCAGGCATAATATAC
The DNA here is from genome assembly GCA_036924085.1 of Ariolimax columbianus. Classification (NCBI taxonomy): domain Eukaryota; kingdom Metazoa; phylum Mollusca; class Gastropoda; order Stylommatophora; family Arionidae; genus Ariolimax; species Ariolimax columbianus. The sequence goes on from JAVGWX010000005.1 coordinate 27,962,344, forward strand.
CGATCAAATGTGGGAGTCAGGATCAGGCAAAACATACCGATCAAACATGTGAGTCAGGATCAGGCAAAACATACTAATCAAACAGGAGAGTCAGGATCAGGCAAAACATACTGATCAAACATTTTAGACAGGATCAGGCAAAATATACTGATCAAACATGTTAGTTAAAATCAGACAAAATATACAGTCCAAGACCCGCATCTCGCTTTCCCCGTAGCCATTTTTTAAAAACGAGCTGTTTTCTTGACGGTCTGGCTAACCAGGTGAGGGATTGACGTGATCCTAGTAGTAGTGAGCGACACGCAGATGAAGCCAAGCATATCATAACTTCCTGGGCGAACCCGGTTCACCGTCATCAGCACGCTCGGGATGTGAGGAAATCTACGACAATCTGCCACTTAACGTCTTTTTCTGGACGAACAAAAGAGTTACGTTACTCATTATGGGCATTCAACAATAGCAACAACAGGAACAACACTAGCAGCAACAATAGCAACAACACTAGCAATAACAATAGAAACAACAACAGGAACAACAATAGCAACAACAACAGGAACAACAATAGCAACAACAACAGGAACAACAATAGCAACAACAGGAACAACACTAGCAGCAACAATAGCAACAACACTAGCAATAACAACAGGAACAACAATAGCAACAACAACAGGAACAACAATAGCAACAACAACAGGAACAACAATAGCAACAACAACAGGAACAACAATAGCAGCAACAATAGCAACAACAGGAACAACAATAGCAACAACAACAGGAACAACAATAGCAACAACAACAGGAACAACAATAGCAACAACACTAGCAATAACAACAGGAACAACAATAGCAGCAACAACAGGAACAACAATAGCAGCAACAATAGCAACTGCAGCTGGGCTCTGCAGTCTCTTCTATCGGTCATGGATTGCAGTTTTGTAATCTTTTCAAGTTCTACAATTGGCGTTGACTTCATGCCACCTGTTATAATTCTCATGGCTTGGTTTTGAAGTTTGTTAACTTTATCGAAGTTCGCCTTCGCTGCTGTTGTCCATGCCGCAATGCCATACTCGAGAACTGGTCTCACTCTTCCAGTGTACAGTTTCTTTAGTATGCCTTCGTCTGCTCCCCAGCTTGTGCCAGCAAGTTTCCTCATGATTGCCATTCTTTCTCTGGCTTTCATTCGGTTTCTCTCAATCTTCTTCTTCTTCTGCGTACACAGTCAGACAGTAACCATTATTTTCTCGAAAAAAGCGGCGGTCATCCTGAGACTCTCGCCACTACCATAGAGCTTGTCTTGCAGTTCCACTGGCAATGGCCACATCTGCTCTCTCTGATCCTCGTATGTCGGGCAGTTCTGCAGCAGATGTTCAGTGGTCATTTTACCAGTACCGCACGGGCATTCGTCGGTACACCCTATCTTCAATTTGTTGAATAGGTGGTACCTCAGTCTGTTGTGGCCAGTGCGAAGTCTGAAGACAACGACCTGCTCTCTTCGGTTCAACTGGTAATAGGCATCGTTTTTGGTGTAACCAGTATTTTCGGTTTCCCATTTGGTCATGTATCTGGCTTTGATAAGCCGTTATGACTCTTCGTACGTCATACTGGTATCTGTTTGTGGTAGTCTTGCACCTTCTTTTGCCAGTCTGTCTGCCTCCTCGTTGCCTTGGATGTTGCAGTGTGACGGAACCCACTGTACCACTACCCTTTTTGGTGCGGACTGCTGGCACAGTTTGCAGAGTGCTGCTCTTAAGTCATTAAACTCAGTGTTTTTCTGGCTTTTTAGCGCTGTGACTACTTCGAGAGCATCTGTCAGCAGGACTATATGGCTCTCATTTTCACTGTGTGTTACCATTTCTTCCACTGCCGCCCTCAGTGCCTCTGCCTCTGCTCTGAAATTGCTTGTGTACTTACCAGTAGCGAATGACAGTGTTATTTTTCTGCCATTTGGTAGGTTCAGGAATGCTCCTGCCCCTCCGTTCTGTGTAGTGTTTGTTACAGAACCGTCGGTGTATGCATGGGTCCAGTCCATGCTTGGGTAGCTTTTCGTTATGAAGCTTAGGGTAGTGTCTCTCCTTTCTTTTTCACTCTGGCAGTTTTTGTTTGCAATACCTGGTATATTTTCTACCACCTCTGGAAATATATCCTGCCTCCAAGTAGGTTTTCGTACAGTAGTGATGGGTATTGGTGTTGTTAGTGCGTTTATGGGATCTTCGTGCATCTTTGCTTTGGCTATTTCTGCAAAGTTTCTCCGCTTTAGTTTCCCATTTCCCAAATTGTTTAGTCTCTGGTGCATTGGATGGTCCGTCAGTCTTCGGAGTTTCTTTGACTGCAGCTGGGCTCTGCAGTCTCTTCTATCGGTCATGGATTGCAATTTTGTAATCTTTTCAAGTTCTACAATTGGCGTTGACTTCATGCCACCTGTTATAATTCTCATGGCTTGGTTTTGAAGTTTGTTAACTTTATCGAAGTTCGCCTTTGCTGCGGTTGTCCATGCCGCAATGCCATACTCGAGAACTGGTCTCACTCTTCCAGTGTACAGTTTCTTTAGTATGCCTTCGTCTGCTCCCCATCTTGTGCCAGCAAGTTTCCTCATGATCGCCATTTTTTCTCTGGCTTTCATTCGGTTTCTCTCAATCTGACTTTTCCATGTCATGCGCCGATCAAATGTGACTCCTAGATAGGTTGGGTTGTCGTTTGGCTGCAGGATTTTGCCATTTAGACTTAATTTGGTACTTTGGGGTTTTAATGAGAGCGAGAATATTGTGCACGTGGTTTTCTCCTCGTTTATTTTGACCAGCCATGAGTTCGCCCACTCTTCCAGCGATGTTAGGGCCGTCTGCATCCGATTTCTTGCTATGGTGAGATTTTTTTCAGAGGTCCACATAGCCAGATCGTCTGCAAACATTGAGCTATGGACTCTTCTTGGTATATTCTCTGTAATATCGTTTATATATACCAGGAAGAGTGTGGGTGACAAAACTCCCCTTTGGGGTACTCCCTGCTCGAGTGTCACCTTTTTGCTCATCTGCCCTTGTACTTGGACTCTGGCCGTTCTTTGTTTGAGGTAGTGGTTGATCCACTTGTACATCTTCCCACAGACATCACTTCTTCTTAGCTTGACTCTAAGTCCATCCTTCCAGACTTTGTCAAATGCCTTTTCCAGATCCACCCAAACAGCTACTGTGTGTTTCTGTGCCTGGTAGGCATCTTCTATCTCCTGGGCTATGAGGATGACCTGGTCCTCAGTGGATCTGTGCTGTCTAAAGCCGGCTTGCTGTGGAATTAGTATTCGTTTTTCTTCCAGATGCAACATCAGTCTGGTGTTTATCATACGTTCCATCAGCTTGCCGACACAGCTCAGTAGGCTTATGGGCCTGTATCCATTTGGATCTGTTTTGTCCTTTCCTGTTTTTGGTACTGGTACCAGTATTGCATCTTTCCATGCCTGGGGTACAATTCCCCTTTTCCAGCTTTGGTTCAGAACCAATAGCAGTTTCTTCTTCGCTGTTTGGCCCAGCCCCATCAGCATTTCGTTTGTTATCCCGTCTTTTCCGGGAGATTTCCTTTTCTTTAGTGTTCTCATAGCCTCTTCCATTTCGCGCATTGTTAGTTTGGCCATCATGTGCTCTTCAGGAGCCGTATTTATGTTTTCGTGTCCCTTTAGTTCTTCGCTAATGTCTGTATGCTTATCTGCAGGGACCTCGATGTGGTTTGCTCTGGCATAGTGATCGACAAAGGCGTTTGCGGCTTTCTTACCTGTGATCAAGTTCTCGCCCTGCTTGATAGTAATTTGTTTATTTGACGGGGTTTCGTCGTTCATGGCTCCAATAGCAGCAACAATAGCAACAACAGGAACAACAATAGCAGCAACAATAGCAGCAACAACAGGAACAACAATAGCAACAACAGGAACAACAATAGCAGCAACAACAGCAACAACAACAGGAACAACAATAGCAACAACAACAGGAACAACAATAGCAGCAACAACAGGAACAACAATAGCAACAACACTAGCAATAACAGCAGGAACAACAATAGCAACAACAGGAACAACAATAGCAGCAACAACAGCAACAACAACAGGAACAACAATAGCAACAACAACAGCAACAACAACAGGAACAACAATAGCAGCAACAACAGGAACATAATAGCAACAACAACACTAGCAACAACACTAGCAATAACAACAGCAACAACAATAGCAATAACAACAGGAACAACAATAGCAACAACACTAGCAATAACAACAGGAACAACAATAGCAGCAACAACAGGAACAACAATAGCAGCAACAACAGGAACAACAATAGCAACAACAACACTAGCAACAACACTAGCAATAACAACAGGAACAACAATAGCAACAACAACAGGAACAACAATAGCAGCAACAATAGCAATAACACTAGCAATAACAACAGGAACAACAATAGCAGCAACAACAGGAACAACAATAGCAGCAACAACAGGAACAACAATAGCAACAACAATAGCAACAACAATAGCAACAACAATAGCAACAACAGGAACAACAATAGCAGCAACAATAGCAGCAACAACAGGAACAACAATAGCAGCAACAATAGCAACAACAATAGCAGCAACAACAGGAACAACAATAGCAACAACAACAGGAACAACAATAGCAGCAACAACAGGAACAACAATAGCAACAACACTAGCAATAACAGCAGGAACAACAATAGCAACAACAACAGGAACAACAATAGCAGCAACAACAGGAACAACAATAGCAGCAACAACAGGAACAACAATAGCAACAACACTAGCAATAACAGCAGGAACAACAATAGCAACAACAACAGGAACAACAATAGCAGCAACAACAGGAACAACAATAGCAGCAACAACAGGAACAACAATAGCAACAACACTAGCAATAACAGCAGGAACAACAATAGCAACAACAGGAACAACAGGAACAACAATAGCAACAACAGGAACAACAATAGCAACAACACTAGCAATAACAGCAGGAACAACAATAGCAACAACAGGAACAACAGGAACAACAATAGCAACAACAGGAACAACAGGAACAACAATAGCAACAACACTAGCAATAACAGCAGGAACAACAATAGCAACAACAACAGGAACAACAATAGCAGCAACAACAGGAACAACAATAGCAGCAACACTAGCAATAACAGCAGGAACAACAATAGCAACAACAGGAACAACAGGAACAACAATAGCAACAACAGGAACAACAATAGCAACAACACTAGCAATAACAGCAGGAACAACAATAGCAACAACAGGAACAACAGGAACAACAATAGCAACAACACTAGCAATAACAGCAGGAACAACAATAGGAACAACAACAGGAACAACAATAGCAACAACAGGAACAACAATAGCAACAACAACAGCAACAACAACAGGAACAACAATAGCAGCAACAACAGGAACAACAATAGCAGCAACAACAGGAACATAATAGCAACAACAACACTAGCAACAACACTAGCAATAACAACAGGAACAACAATAGCAACAACACTAGCAATAACAACAGGAACAACAATAGCAGCAACAACAGGAACAACAATAGCAGCAACAACAGGAACAACAATAGCAACAACAACAATAGCAACAACACTAGCAATAACAACAGGAACAACAATAGCAGCAACAACAGGAACAACAATAGCAGCAACAATAGCAACAGCAACAGAAACAACAATAGCAGCAACAACAGGAACAACAATAGCAACAACAATAGCAACAACAACAGGAACAACAATAGCAGCAACAACAGGAACAACAATAGCAACAACAACACTAGCAACAGCACTAGCAATAACAACAGGAACAACAGTAGCAACAACAACAGGAACAACAATAGCAACAACAACAGGAACAACAATAGCAACAACAACAGGAACAACACTAGCAATAACAACAGAACAACAATAGCAATAACAACAGGAACAACAATAGCAGCAACAATAGCAACAACAATAGCAACAACAATAGCAACAGCAACAGGAACAACAATAGCAACAACAACAGGAACAACACTAGCAATAACAACAGAACAACAATAGCAATAATAACAGAACAACAATAGCAATAACAACAGGAACAACAATAGCAATAACAACAGGAACAACAATAGCAGCAACAATAGCAACAACAATAGCAACAACAATAGCAACAAAGCTCACCGAGCGTCACGTGCATGGTCTACAGGGACTGAACAACCAATGATCAGGAAATTGACACTTAACTCTTTTGTTAGAATGCTCACAAATTTTGAAAAGTAGTGTTCAAGACGACTCATTACCTCACTTAATTTTTTTAAAACTAAGACCTGGGACAAAGAAACTTCTAACCCTTCATCCCCGACAGCAGTGTATGATATAGGAACCAACTTTGAATATTTCTCACCCTAAACCTCATTCTTATTTCCAGTTAAACAGAAACACTGAATCAATAAGCGAACGACGGCAGAGACTATTACAGCATAAACCTTGAATTGCTTTACGCTAACGAGTATTAGCATAGCACGCGATCTACTGAAGATAAATTTGAGAAGACACTGCTCTTGAACAAACCCAGAAGTTCAGGTATCTTGTGTAGCTTTGTTTGTTTTTTTTTCAGTAGACGGGAAGACATGATGGGAAAACCTAGACTATGTTGCAGGAAGCAGCGTGTGTGATATACAAGCCATTGACACCGTTTAGACATCAACTTAACTTAACGTAACGTCTTTATACTGGCTTAGAAGACTCACTCACCAGAGTTTGTATACAACCAGTTATATTTGCATTACTCTGTCCTAAAAGCTGTGCGCATCCAATATATTCTTAAATTAATTAACTGTCCCTGCCTCCATTACCTCCTGGGGCAGTGCATTCTAAGCATTAACCACTCTCTAACTAAAAATGTTTTCCTAATAACCAATGTGGACCTTTCTTTAGTTAATTTGTAGAATTTGTAGCTGTGCCCTCTTATTCTTGTTCGTGGTTGCATTTTGAAAAAAAAACAACCTGTTTTAGTCTAACTTAACCTTAATTTAATCCTGTGATAATCTTATAAACCTGTAATAGCCGGTTTTTCTGAGTCTTTCCTTATAACTGTAAAGCTGAAATCCTACTATCAGTTTTGTCGCTCTTCTTTCTATCTTTTTATCTTTTCCAACATGTCTTTATATCTCCTCTGCGAAAAGGAATCCCCGCCTGTACACATTACCCCAATCTAGGTCTAAGCAATGCGTTATGCAGTTTGACAATCACGTCTTTAACACTTATGTTAAATATTTCTTTTTATCATACCTAACATTTCATTTGCCATATTCACTGCTCTCTGTACTTGCTCATTCACTTTACCTGTATGCTTTATTTTAACTCCAAGGTCCATTTCCTTATCTATCATTCTAATATTGTTCTCGCCCATTCTGTAATTATGTCTCATTTTGCATTTACCAGTGTTGTTGACTACATTTATTTTCATTAAACTCAATTTGCCATCTCACAGACCAGTCTCGAATTTGATCTCAATCCGACCTCAATATTTTCACTTCTGCCATAGATGAGACACTCTACATAGTTTTGTATCTGCAAATTGTGCAATCATTCATCCTATATCAATGTCCAAATCGTTTATATATATATATTGGTCCCAAAGCCGAGATATGTGGCACTCTACTTTTTACTTCACAACACTCAAAGTACTCCTTACTTATGCGCCCTCAATGTGACAACATTGCAACAGCTGATTATTAGTACGTGTTAACCAAACATTGTTCGAAATGTTGTTATAGCCGGGGGTGGGGTTTAAGATAAACTCACAACACCAACTAAATGATCCTATCGCGTGCGTCTAATATAGCCTCTGACAACAAGGTCCATCTCCAGGCCTTCGCGCAACAGAACTGTTTTGACTAGCTGAGAAAGGGTGGAAGGCGAACCACCGGCGCCTTAAAATTAGTAGGTATGGGCAGATGGGACTAGAAAGCCTAGGAAAGCAGCTCATCTAGGAGAAGAAAAACTCTGATTTCAAACCATCTGAAGCCTTGCAGATTAGATACTGGCGTATCTTGTCGGGTTTTGTCAGATATTGCTGTGCAACCTGTGTTCTGATAATTCTGAAAGTTGGTCAGCATCTACCAAACCTGACAACCGACGATATGCGAAGGAACACATACAATAGAAAACAATACCTTATCCTAGAGCGAGGAAAGGCAACCATAGCTGAGTATTGTGGCATGAAGACCAGGCCCTTAGCCTTGGTTGACGGCTGGTCTAGGAGTGGAGCCCCGACAGGCGAACAGATAGAGCATTTCTCTGCTGATCCGGCAGCTTCTGCAGCTTGCCTTGTTCCAAATGTATTGGTATCACCTTTACCTTAGAGCAAACAAGGCAGACCGAGAGAAGGACCATACTGCATGAGCAACACATGGTCTCTATATTTCTGCCCGGGCTTAGTACTAAAAGCACAATTACAATCGTCTGACAAGACGAAAAGAGCCATTGATGATCTTCTCTAATGCGCGTTAAATTAACATGAAAATAATGAAGCTGTTTACAATCAAGATCTTGAGCAAAGAGCCGGTAATGCTTGGAGGTGAGATACTGGCGACGGTTAATAATTCAAATCATTCGGACAGACCATTGGTATTTCAGGGGCACAGATGCAGATACAAGAGCTAGAACTGTAACAACAAGGTCAGCATTTCTGTTACTGAATAATACGTAGAAATCCAGGGAAATGAAGAATAATGCCAGGCTCGCATATTAGCCTCGGTGACAGCCCATTTCTAAGAGAAAATAATGAAGAGACATTTCTGAGCCAAACGAATGAATAGACATTTCTAAGCCAAACGAACGAAGAGACATTTCTAAGGCAAACGAATGAAGAGACAAGTCTAAGCTAAACGAATGAATAGACTTTTCTTAGCCAAACGAATGAAGAGACAAGTCTAAGCTAAACGAATGAATAGACTTTTCTTAGCCAAACGAATGAAAAGACATTTTAATGCCAAACGAATGAAGAGACCTTCCTTAGACAAACGAATTAAGAGACAATTTAAAGCCAAACGAATGAAGAGACCTTCCTTAGACAAACGAATTAAGAGACAATTTAAAGCCAAACGAATGAAGAGACCTTCCTTAGACAAACGAATTAAGAGACAATTTAAAGCCAAACGAATGAAGAGACCTTCCTTAGACAAACGAATTAAGAGACAATTTAAAGCCAAACGAATGAAGAGACCTTCCTTAGACAAACGAATTAAGAGACAATTTAAAGCCAAACGAATGAAGTGACCTTCCTTAGACAAACGAATTAAGAGACAATTTAAAGCCAAACGAATGAAGAGACCTTCCTTAGACAAACGAATTAAGAGACAATTTAAAGCCAAACGAATGAAGAGACCTTCCTTAGACAAACGAATTAAGAGACAATTTAAAGCCAAACGAATGAAGAGACCTTCCTTAGACAAACGAATTAAGAGACAATTTAAAGCCAAACGAATGAAGTGACCTTCCTTAGACAAACGAATTAAGAGACAATTTAAAGCCAAACGAATGAAGAGACCTTCCTTAGACAAACGAATTAAGAGACAATTTAAAGCCAAACGAATGAAGTGACCTTCCTTAGACAAACGAATTAAGAGACAATTTAAAGCCAAACGAATGAAGAGACCTTCCTTAGACAAACGAATTAAGAGACAATTTAAAGCCAAACGAATGAAGAGACCTTCCTTAGACAAACGAATTAAGAGACAATTTAAAGCCAAACGAATGAAGTGACATTTCTAAGCCACAAGATATAACTCACTAATGCTACGTTATGTTATGTTTGGTTGTGTAAGGATAAGTTGTATCGTGGTATGTTGAGTTATGAGTATCGTTTCACACTTGTTCATGTGTTCAAATCTATATTTGGTGTATTCATTTCTTCTGTTATGACTTATTAGCAAAATTGTGCTAAATTGTCAGTAATGACTGCATTTAGATCATAACAAACATCCCATTATTGTGTTCGGTGTAAACGGTTTCCGAACACACTTTGGTACCTGCGTCTTAATTCACACCACAACAAACACATGCCTATTTTTAGCACCGAATTTGAGTCGGTGACGTCGCAGAATAGTCCACTATTTAACTATTGGAGGTGTCAAAACATTTTGCGAGAATAGACGAACATTTCTTGAATCTGTCAACGGTGAGCCATGATAAGGAGGGTAGCATCCAATTTCTACAGCAGCATATCCATGCTGTCAGAGGCAGTAATAACAACCATGTTATCTAACCCTAATTTTAAACCATAAACTTTACCATAACACTAATACTAACTCTAACAAATACGCTAATCATAACACTAACCATTACCTGAACCCTGATCCTAATTCTAATCCGAAAGCTAATAATAACACTAACCCTAACCATACCCCTAACCCTAAACGTAACATGAACTCTAACAATAACCCTAACCATAAACCTAACAATAACCATAACGCTAACCGTAAACCTAACAATAACCCGAACTTGAACCCTAAACCTAACAATAACCCTATCCATAACCCTAAACCTAACAATAACCCTGTCCCTAACCCTGAAGCTAACAATAATCCTAAACCTAACCATAACCCTAACCTTAAACCTAAACCTAACCATAAACCTAACCCTAACCCTAACCCTGAACCTTAAGCCTAACCCTAAGACTAACAATAAACCTAAACATAATCGTTACCCTAACCCTAAACCTAAACTTAACACTAACAATAAGCATAACCTTAACTATAACCCTAACCATAACAATAACTCTAACCCTAACCCTAAACCTAAACCTAACCAGAACCTCAACCATAATCCTAACCACAACCCTAACCCTAAACCTAAACTTAACCTAACCCTAACCACAAACCTAACCATACATTTAACCATAACCCTAACCTTAACCCTAAGACTTAACAAAAAACCTAACCATAATCTTAACCCTAAGCTTAACAATAACCTTGTCCCTATCCCAAAAGCTAACAATAATCCTAAACATAACCCTAAACCTAACTATAACCTTAAACCTAACCCTAACCTTACCCTAACAAAAACCCTAACCCTAAACCTAACCCTGACAAAAACACTAACCCTAATACTAACCCTAACCCTAACCCTAAACTTAACCATAACCCTAACCCTAAACCTAATCATAACTCATACCATAACCCTGACCGTAACCCTAACGCTAATCACAAAACCTAACTTTAACAATAACCCTAACCCTAAACCTAACCCTAACCATAAACTTAATCATAACCTTAACCCTAAACCTAACCATAACCCTAACCATAACCCTAACCATAACCCTAAAGCATAACCCTAAACCTAACCATAACACTAAACATATCCCTAACCAAAACTGAATAAAACCATCTTTCTGTGCTTCTGTCTTTATCCAAGTCTACACTTATGTATTTAAAATAAAATTATATTGACCTCCCCTCCCCTTAACTCGAAATACAATGTCACCTTACGTAAATTGGAAACCCAGGGAACTATATTTGGGGGAATTAAAACGCAAGTACCCATAATTCATGTTATGTCACATGCAACCCATAACTTGCAAGCGCATCATATAACAAAGTAATGAAACAAACTTATAGGCTATGAAAACAGTATGGATCGAAGTACGTTATGTCAACTGTTGTTACGCTGTGTCATACCATAGAAGTTCATGTCCCAAATACATAATATGTGCGAAGATATAGTAAGTAGAGTGGTAACTGAAGAGGCACTGACTGACAGCTTTTGGGATAAAAACAGGTGTGTGACAAGGATGTCTGCTTAAACCGTTCCGGTTCTTGTTGGTTATAGATTAGATAATCGAGGGGAACAAAACTGGTATCCAGTGCACACAATTGTTACAATGGGATGACCTGAACTAAGCAGATGATCCGGTACTTTTGTCAGACAGTCATAGACAAATGCAAGAGAAACTTGATATGGTGAAAGAACAATCGGAAGAAAGCCGAGCTCCAACCAAACTCAACACTAACAGCAAAGAAGCAAACACTAGCAGCAAAGAATCAAACACTAACAGCAAAGAATCAAACACTAACAGAAAAGAATCAAACACTAACAGAAAAGAATCAAACACTAACAGAAAAGAATCAAACACTAACAGAAAAGAATCAAACACTAACAGCAAAGAATCAAACACTAACAGCAAAGAATCAAACACTAACAGCAAAGAATCAAACACTAACAGCAAAGAATCAAACACTAACAGAAAAGAATCAAACACTAACAGCAAAGAATCAAACACTAACAGCAAAGAATCAAACACTAACAGCAAAGAATCAAACACTAACAGAAAAGAATCAAACACTAACAGCAAAGAATCAAACACTAACAGCAAAGAATCAAACAGTAACAGCAAAGAATCAAACACTAACAGCAAAGAATCAAACACTAATAGCAAAGAATCAAATACTAACAGAAAAGAATCAAACACTAATAGCAAAGAATCAAACACTAACAGCAAAGAATCAAACACTAACAGCAAAGAATCAAACACTAACAGAAAGGAATCAAACACTAACAGAAAAGAATCAAACACTAACAGAAAAGAATCAAACACTAACAGCAAAGAATAAAACACTAATAGCAAAGAATCAAACACTAACAGAAAAGAATCAAACACTAACAGCAAAGAATCAAACACTAACAGCAAAGAATCAAACACTAACAGCAAAGAATCAAACACAAACAGCAAAGAATCAAACACTAACAGCAAAGAATCAAACACTAACAGAAAAGAATCAAACACTAACAGAAAATAATCAAACACTAACAGAAAAGAATCAAACACTAACAGCAAAGAATAAAACACTAATAGCAAAGAATCAAACACTAACAGAAAAGAATCAAACACTAACAGCAAAGAATCAAACACTAACAGCAAAGAATCAAACACTAACAGCAAAGAATAAAACACTAACAGAAAAGAATCAAACACTAACAGAAAAGAATCAAACACTAACAGAAAAGAATCAAACACTAACAGAAAATAATCAAACACTAACAGAAAAGAATCAAACACTAACAGCAAAGAATCAAACACTAATAGCAAAGAATCAAACACTAACAGAAAAGAATCAAACACTAACAGCAAAGAATCAAACACTAACAGCAAAGAATCAAACACTAGCAGCAAAGAATCAAACACTAACAGCAAAGAATCAAACACTAATAGCAAAGAATCAAACACTAAAAGAAAAGAATCAAACACTTACAGAAAAGAATCAAACACTAACAGAAAAGAATCAAACACTAACAGCAAAGAATCAAACACTAATAGCAAAGAATCAAACACTAACAGAAAAGAATCAAACACTAACAGCAAAGAAGCAAACACTAACAGCAAAGAATCAAACACTAACAGCAAAGAATCAAACACTAACAGAAAAGAATCAAACACTAACAGAAAAGAATCAAACACTAACAGAAAAGAATCAAACACTAACAGCAAAGAATCAAACACTAACAGCAAAGAATCAAACACTAACAGCAAAGAATCAAACACTAATAGCAAAGAATCAAATACTAACAGAAAAGAATCAAACACTAATAGCAAAGAATCAAACACTAATAGCAAAGAATCAAACACTAACAGAAAAGAATCAAACACTAACAGAAAGGAATCAAACACTAACAGAAAAGAATCAAACACTAACAGAAAAGAATCAAACACTAACAGAAAAGAATCAAACACTAATAGCAAAGAATCAAACACTAACAGAAAAGAATCAAACACTAACAGAAAAGAATCAAACACTAACAGCAAAGAATCAAACACTAACAGCAAAGAATCAAACACTAACAGCAAAGAATCAAACACTAATAGCAAAGAATCAAATACTAACAGAAAAGAATCAAACACTAATAGCAAAGAATCAAACACTAATAGCAAAGAATCAAACACTAACAGAAAAGAATCAAACACTAACAGAAAAAAATCAAACACTAACAGAAAAGAATCAAACACTAACAGCAAAGAATCAAACACTAACAGCAAAGAATCAAACACTAACAGCAAAGAATCAAACACTAATAGCAAAGAATCAAACACTAACAGCAAAGAATCAAACACTAACAGAAAAGAATCAAACACTAACAGCAAAGAATCAAACACTAACAGCAAAGAAACAAACACTAACAGCAAATAATCAAACACTAACAGCAAAGAATCAAACACGAATAGCAAAGAATTAAACACTAACAGCAAAGAAACAAACACTAACAGCAAAGAATAAACACTAACAGCAAAGAAACAAACACTAACAGCAAAGAATCAAACACTAATAGCAAAATAACAAACACTAACAGCAAAGAATCAAACACTAACAGCAAAGAAACAAACACTAACAGCAAAGAAACAAACACTAACAGCAAAGAATCAAAAACTAACAGCAAAGAAACAAACACTAACAGCAAAGAATCAAACACTAACAGCAAAGAATCAAACACTAACAGCAAAGAAAGAAACACTAACAGCAAAGAATCAAAAACTGACAGCAAAGAATCAAACACGAATAGCAAAGAATCAAACACTAACAGCAAAGAATCAAACACTAACAGCAAAGAATCAAACACTAACAGCAAAGAATCAAACACTAACAGCAAAGAATCAAAAACTAACAGCAAAGAATCAATCGTTATGGGTGGAGAGAGCAGTTGGAAGAAATGCATACATTTACTTATTTCGGCATCAGAAATGAACACATCAGGAGGTCCAGATGCAGATGTAAGGACCAGGACACATCAGGAGGTCCAGATGCAGATGTAAGGACCAGGACACATCAGGAGGTCCAGATGCAGATGTAAGGACCAGGACACATCAGGAGGTCCAGATGCAGATGTAAGGACCAGGACACATCAGGAGGTCCAGATGCAGATGTAAGGACCAGGACACATCAGGAGGTCCAGATGCAGATGTAAGGACCAGGACACATCAGGAGGTCCAGATGCAGATGTAAGGACCAGGACACATCAGGAGGTCCAGATGCAGATGTAAGTACAATAATAGGAATGGCCTTCCTGGCACTAAACAACATATGGAGACCCAGAGAAATCAAGATTCACACCAAAAGAGAATATTCATTGCCAGTGCCGAGTCGGTGCAACTGAATGGAGAACGATTAAGGCTATAAGGCTAAGATTCCAGTCCCTCGCTAACAGATGCTTACGTAGGAGTTGTAAAATGGATATAAAGTGGCAGGACATGGTGAGGAATGAAGACCTCCTGGAAAGGAGCCAACAACATCCATTGGAAAAACACTGTCAGTGAAGAAAATGTAGCTGGATAGGATATACGATACAGAAGGCATCGTCCAACATGGCCAGACTGGCTTTTAGATGGACTTATCAATGAAGATAGGTAGGTACACCCAAGTATTCATAGAGAAATGAATGCAGAAAGGAATTAAGATTAAATGATTACATATGGAGAGAGGTAGAAATTGCAGTCCAGGACTGTGTATGCTGGCTGAATGTTGTCAATGGTCTATGATTGAAACCAATAATGGCGTATGGCATGGACTCTGGTGACTTCCAACATTTTAGGCACGCTTCTCTTCAAGACCTATTTTTGATTGAAGTCATGTAGTTTTGTGGTTAAGAATCAATTGACTCACTTGTCATCATCTAACAGTCTGTCATAGGGGATTATCAGTGTTGAGTCCGAAAGGGGAGCACAGAGAAATCAGACTGTAACCTGTCAGGCACTTTGTAAGAGCTACTTAATGAAGTTTATGCGTGAAAATGGATAATTGATCGTGTAGAAACGTTAAACCACACAAACTTCAACACATATACACAGGTCAGCGTTCAGTTCTCTCGAGTGTACTTGTTGAAGACCTCTGCCCCATCAGGAACTGAATAACTTGTGATCGATTGTATTTGGATCAACCTATTGATTATTTTATATCGTTTTATCCATATTGAATACGAACCCCCCCACCCACCCCCCTCTTCCGCCCTCAAGTGATTTGGTAACGAATGCTAATGAGATGGGTAACATCAAAAACATATGTCATTCAGTTATGTAGACACAGCGCCAAACAGAAGGAAATCATTTTTGCACTGTACAGACGTTTGCTAGCCATCATATCTCGCACTTTCTCCATAATGTATCTATTCCTTTCTCTCTCTCTCGCTCTCTCTCTCTCTCTCTCTCTCTCTCTCTCTCACTCTATCTCTCTTTCCCTCATGCCATACTAGTGTCTGGTTAAACAGGAAGGACAAAAAGAAAAGTTTAGCTGGTTAGAGTTGTGTCAAGATTTGAACTTTTTAAGTACTTCCTTATTGGCTTAGTTTCCCCAAATTTCCACTTGGCTTGCGAGGAGTGGTCCCTGTTTAAACAAAAACAAAAAACCTATATACAAATGATGAACGTGACATTCAACGGGAGACAACCAAAAAGTCACTCGATTGCTTCCTTTTTCAAAAATTGCATGTTGAAATTATCATCTAAATCAGTTCTCTTTCACCGTTCAACAATTGACGGTCACTTGCATATCTTTCTTGATGGTAAATTTTTCTTACCGCCCACTAAAATCTACATTGAAGAAAACTCCTCGATTGTCCACCGATTCTGTTTTTGTTAATGCTTTTAATCATCATGCCCTTTACAGAACGTCGCTCTTATCACATCCCATCTGGAAAAAAACTCGATTCATTAGCAAATCTCCAGTCTGCTCCAGTCATGCACAAGCTTTTCTTGACATCTTGATGCCATCGCCTTATTGGTGTACCTCTGCTTCTCTTGCCGGCATCAAATCTGTAATTACCGTTCTTTTAGGGACGTTGTGTCTTTTGATATGGACAAAGTATTTCTATGTTAACAGATTCATTGTCAGCTCTTCAAGTTGTAGAAATTGCTGGTCATTGCAGACCTAACCTTATCCAAGTATCTCTAGACGTTGACCCCATTCCAGTGCTGTCAAAATAGTTCTGCAATGGATCCATGTACACTCAAACACACCATACAATGACAAGGCAGACAGACTAGCAAAGGGGGGATCAAGACAAGCACATCCAGACACAGCAACAACTTTACAAACAGCTCATAACAAAAGGCAAACAAAGATTATTGGCTAAACAGATGAGCTATGGGAAACACGGAAAGGAGGGGATACAGACAAATGGCAAGCCCCAGTCCAAATGACAGTGTCAATCAACTCAAAAAGAAAGATCCGAGTATCATTTTCCGACCGACAGCCCAACAAATCCCACTTAACAATCACCTGAACAGAATCCAATCACATATTATTCCTGTGTACACACCCATATAAAACTGTTGATTATTACCTGTTTGAGTGCTCATCGCTCAATGATTTCGTCTTCTGAGGCCTAATACATGGAACACTTTCGATGGCCCTAGACTTCAGCTGATAAACACGTGCAGATACTATTATATGTCATTGGGCCGAAGGGCGAGATACCTGCTTGTTACGTAACAACAACACAATGTTCTGTTCATGAAGGAATTTATCAACCAGTTCTCCTCTATGCCCAACTCTTGTCTGCATTCTTTATTTCGAACCATTGGATTTTGAGGACCGTTCTATAACATTTAAACTAGAGGGACTCGACGATTAGGTAACTATCCATGTTTCACAGCTGTATACGGCCACGGGAAAAACACAGGTTCACAGAAGTTTACACTTTTGTTGGTTTGCTGGTATTCTGCGATAGTTTCCACAGGTCGTGTTTTCAATACAGAATGTGATTGTTCTGCTCCAGCCAACCTGAAAGCTAAACTCGCCCACTATTGGATGGTAGCTCCCAGGTTGACGAGCACTAACCTTAAACATCATCATGCAAATTTTCATTTAAATATAGGGTGACGTCAGCAAATAGCCGTATTAAAACCTATCTTCTTTTTTAGTTGAATGGAAAGTTACTTTTTGACTTCTCTCGAACAAGTAGTAGAGACATGTACATTTTTGTTTTAAAATTGTTTGTGACTAAGTGGAGGGAACACATACAGGAGATAGAACAAAAAGCAACCAGAAAACTATCCCTCATGAAGAAGCTGGCCGGAACAAGCTGGGATGCAAATAGCAACATCCTCAAAAATGTACACTGGCACAGTCAGGCCAGTACTTGAATACGGCATGACAGCCTGGCCCACAGCATCAAAAACAAACACGGAACGCCTAAACAAAATTCAAAACTCGGGTTTACGGATAATAACAGGAGGAATTAAGACTACACCAATCCAGAAAATGGAAACATATAGAAATATAAGACCCCTAAATACTTGACAAGAGGAAAGAGTGCTTACACATAGTGAAAAGATGCTACGCATGTCTGATCAGCCCATACATATCAAACTGAAACACCCAGTTAAAAACAGGCTAAAGAGAACCAGCTTCATCGATATATCTAACCACCTACACCAATATTATGGAGAACTAATTCTCAACGAACCTGCAGAAATAGAAATGCTTATTAACTATGAAGAGCCAAGCTGCAACATAAACAACATCGAAATAAGTACAGAGATCCCATGAATCAAAAGAAAAGAGCAGCACAGTGTCCACGAACTGAAAACTTTAGCACAAACAATGATTGAGAAGAAATATAATACCAAGGGATGGACACAGGTGGTTCAGCAGAGCGGGCAGGCCGAAACGGGGGAGGAGGCCTATTCATATAATTTATCTAATAGCCAATTACGCAGTCATGCTTAATCGGCTCTAGTGACACATGATGATGATGCATGTGCGGATGAAAGGACCATAATTTGGAAAGAAAGAGGGACATTCTTGACAGTAAACAACATAATCAGTGAAATCAAGATTCACATCATACATGTGAATATTCTTGGCCAGTGTCTAGTCGGTGTTGTTGGAGCGGAGAAATGGAGATCGGCCAAGGCCATTCAACAAGGACTTCAGCACTTCGTTAACAGATGCCTACGAAGGATACTGTTCACAATGAAGACATGTTGTAAAGGAGTCATTACCAGCAACTCAAACAACACATTAAGCGAAGAAAAGAAGGCTGGATAGGACATACGATACGGAAGGCGCTGCCTAACATAGCCAGACAGGCTCTTTCATAGAATCCTCATAGCAAGAGAGAGAGATATAGAAAGAGAGAAAGAGGGGGGGGGGAGGGTAGACAAAAAATACATGAAGGAGAGATTGTAAGAAGGAACTATGATTAAATGATGAGAGAGGCAGAGAGAGGCAGAGAGAGGCAGAGAGAGGCAGATAGAGGCAGAGAGAGCAGCCTAGGTGTGATATTATCAATGGCCTATGCATCGATTGTATCGACGGGCTTTGATCTATTGATTTATTTACTTATTGATTGATTAGTTGATATGTAGCAGCCAAATTCACAGTCCTGCTTAACCAGTTCTAAAGATATGTCTGCCGGATAAGGTTCCTACTTTTCTTTGCTGCCCTTGTTTGTGTTCCGGTAAAGAACCCGTAGAAATTGGGTAATTGCCTTTGCGAAAACAATCCTCGCATTCACCAGTGTTGATACTCACAAGATAGAAGTGAAAACTAGCATTTTTCCACAAAAGAAGCAATATGTTTTGTTGCTATTGTTGTTGTTAAGGATAATAACAGGCGGAATGAAGACTACACCATTTCAGAAAATGGAAACATATACAAATCTAAGACCCATAAATACTAGACGAGAGGAAAGAGTACTGACTCATAGTGAAAAGATGCTACGCATGCTCACGATCAGTATGTTCACTTGTTTGAGCGTCCTGAAAAGGACGTTAAGATGCGGGTTGCAACATCCCGAGCGAGTTGATAGGGTGGAGCGTAATCCTCCAGACGGTCGGGCAATGCTTGCCTTCATCTGCTTGACGTTCACTACTAAGGGGAACACGAAGATCTACATCTTGTTAGCCAGACTGCCATGAAAACAGCCTGTTTTCATGGAACGCTGTATTGAAAGAGATGTGGACTTAGTCAGTACATTACGCCTGGCCCTGGCAAGACGTCCTGGTCTTCTTCTTCTTCTTTTGTCGTCTCCCTTTCTACCGGGTTGTATCCCAGTGTGGCGGTATGTATTTGTCTTTCGCTTCTCTCGTGGTTTGAGTAACATTTTTTCCCCATTTTACGGCGTCTTGTTTTCGCTGGCTATCCATCTTTTCCTCGGTCTACCTCTTGCCCTTCTTCCTAATATTCTCCTGTAGAAGGTTGCACGAACAATCTGATCTGGTTGCATTCTCCCAATGTGGCAAAAACAATTCATTCTCTGTTGCTCGATGTACTACAGGCAGAGAATTGTTCCAACCTTCGACCGAATACTCACATTTGTGATTCTATCTCAATCTGGTGTTGTTAGTGACCTTTCATAGCCATCGCATTTCGCAGTTGGCAAACGTTCGTTCCTGGGCCTTATTGTATGCCCATGTCTGGAACTGGTTAAGATAACGATACTATTTATCATCTGCTTTTTAGCAGATGGTCAGCAAAGAAATAATATGACTTTTATTAACTCCTTCACTCCGGAACATTTTCGACCCCTTGACATATAATTTTTTTTGCAATTTGAAACTCCTGATATGAAGTACGGGTAGATTTATAAATTTAGGAATAAATAGGTTTAGAGAGACCTTTGTTCAAGTCAATATGTTGCCTCTGCGGGGGTGTAAGAAATACAGTGAGCCGATAAATCGGCTGTGCGGAGTGTTTTAGTTTACCATTTGTGTTTCGTGTAAAAACATTCCGCCAATCATTCATGTTTTAGGACCATCCTGCCAGATAAGTTACATTTCTATATTCTACATCCTTTTATCCTTTTTGATTAGATTGGTTAGATATTCTCAGCCATAGTGATTCTTCCCTTGTACCTGACCATGATAGTTATTCTCACATGTGTATTTGTCTCTCGTAAAGACGTTATATTAGTAACGTTTGTTGTTGTTTAAGTTGATATGTGTAACCATAGTGAACTGTCTAATACTTGATTAAACTTACCTGTGATTCCTCATCAAGTATAAGCTCTCCCTGGACCCCGAAATAGGCAATCGCATTGACAGGGCTACTACCATATGTTGTCGTCTCTGAGAAAACCCCAAACTTACAGCCAAGACCAAGTCCATGGTCTGCAATGCCTGTGTCGTCAGTACGCTTCTACATGACAGAGAAATGTGCATAATCTATGTCAAACAAGAGCATAGCCTCAACACCTACAGCACTTGAGATCCATCCTTGGCATCTCATGGAGAGACAAGGTGACAAATGAGGAGGTGCATTCTAGCACCGGTCTTCCATTTATGTACACCCTCCTTCGCCAAGGAAGACTGTGATGACTTGGTCCTGTTTGTCGCATGGAAGTCCATCGCATCCGCAAATATATTCTCTATGGGCAGCTGGCGTGTGGTAGAAGAACAGGTAGATCGACCACAACTCAGATTCAAGGACGCGTGTAAACTGGTCATGAAGGCTATGGGTATGAATCTGAATCTTGGTTAGCTGCAGACCGATCTAAATCGAGATGCAACGTGCCACCTCAGTCTTGACGAAAATAAGCTTATACAACACAAGGAAATAATGAGACAACGCCAAAAGGTAAAGGAAAACCAAAAACGCAGTAGAGAGTTTCTACTCCAAGGTTGCGCCAATCTATACATGATTGATAAGGGACTACTGATACTACAATGCGTATTTATGTTGTATTTAATACGTGTTTCATTTACGAGCTTTACAGTTTATACATATATTTTCTATGCAGGACTAATTGTAGACGTAGACTTCTCACTACCGGGCGACTGTCGGGACAATTAGTATATATTATCGAGCACTACCAATCCCGCTGCTGATGTGGTATTTATGGAAACGCGTTATATCTGTGTTTACCTTCATGAACAATGAAACGTCAGATTAACGTCATAGTGGTAGAACCCTCGATTTTCTCGTCACAGTCACAGAAGTCAACTCCCGTTACTGACACGTTCAAGTCAACTCAGCTGTAAATGAGTACCTAAGATACTGCTAAGCAAGGAAAAGCGAGGAAAGGAACTGGCCACTCTACTTCACAAATAAGATTTGGCCTCGTTCAATGAAGTCTCTAACACATCATCTCCGACATCAGTGTCTGCTATGGGATTACCTTGACCTTTTAGTTACAATAACATGATAATTGCGTGATGACAGGTGATCAATGAAAACACCCAATATAGTGATGCCACATACCGATAGATCGGTGCTCCTCAACGGGATATCTATGTGTGGTTTCATGGCAGTAGTTGCGGGTCAGGTCGTCGCTGGGCAGAGCGAGAGCATACAGAACAGCAACCCCCAGTACGAGAATAGAGATGGGAGCTGTGACTGCAGTTCTGAGATAGCAATCTCAAACTTCTTTAACAAGGGTTGTCATCTTCTAAGACTGCAAATCCTTACTTCGGAAGATGATGTTCGTCCATCACATGTGATGAAAACCACTCGCTTTGTTCAGTCGTGTGGGCAGTCTTTTCTCTCGCTGTATCCGTTGAAATGGATGTCTTGCGCGGTGATGTTGATTAAAGTGAGGAAGAAACTGCACCGTTTGTCAACCTCACTCTCACTCTCATCTACTGTTGGACAGTGGCATGACCTTCTTGAGACGACTGGAGATAGCAGAGGATGCACATTTGTCCTCATGGTTTACTCGCGAAGCCTTTCCCGTATTACAAGTATCCCGCAATACGGGATGACATCTACCTTTGTGCGTCCTGCCTTTCCCATAACCCCAAGAGGTCGTAGAGACATCACTGAGTGTGTGAGTGATGTGTTGGGTATCTCTTCCGGACGACGTGTTCTAGTTCCGGATAGTCACGTGTCTACAGGTCACAGTGACACCAAAACTGACGCTGTCTGTAGCTAAGGCGAAGGGCAGCAATCTTGTGAAGTTCAGCCGTCTGCACTTGACCACGAAAATACGACACAGGTTCAACGGTAGTACTAATTCATATAAGCGATGTCCAGACCAGGATAATCGGAGGGAAGAAAAAAAATGAACAAATTAACTAGTCCAAATGGAAAACAACGACACGTTTCCTAGAACACAAGTGTAGATCGTCGACAAGTGGGAATTCCAGGCTCATCCGTGGCCCGGCTGCGTCGGTAACGAGCTAAAACATCAGAGAAATGTTAGACGGGCGCCGCTACGGCGCCATCTTTGCTGCCCTTCGAAAAATACATAAGGTGTAGCTAAGGCAGGAATGGATGGCAGCTATAGAGGCATCACACCTGCAGGAGCAGGGGAGATCTAAAGTCTTGAACATTCCTGGTATTTAGGGCAATGAAAGAGCTGACGTCACCGCCACAAATTACGGGGAAGCTAGATATTGATAAGAGTGGCATTGTGAGGTCTATCAATAACAGCCTGTTCGATCTCCCACCACAATAGATGAATCAGCAATTAACAGACGGAAATCTAACGATGTTCCAGCAGACCGAGTGGCTGTAGAGGACGCAGCAGAAGTAGGTAAAAGCAACGAGTTGCAGGAACCATCAATATCCACATCCTTTGTCATTTACTGAGAGAGACCAAGTTCCTTCCCGAGTGGTCTGTCGGGTCTTTGTGTGTGACAAGGACAAGAATAGCACCGCTGCCTCACAGAGAGCATGTAGTAAGAGGCGATTAACTGTGTTACATGGCATAACAATGGACAGGGTTAGGTGGTTTGTAAAGAGCAGCATAGATGACGTCTAATAGGCTGCGGGTCTACTTTGCTTTAGTGTTTGAGTCTGTTAAGATGGACTCGCATGTGGGTTTACCATTCTCCGAGGCACTAGTCCCAACGCAGCGAAGTAATAAGCTGCTCGAGGCTAGCCCGCTAAGCAGGAAATCCTACTTCCAGCCAGATCCAGCAAACGTCAGAGCTGGAACCTGGGCAGGTGCATCTGTCCTTGTAGAAGTACAAGTCGACTAACACTAAGTACCTTTGGTTATGCCCGGAGTGCTGTAAATTCGTTCCTTAGAAAAAGAACAGAACATGGTTTCATTCCAATTAATAATAATAATGTTCGTCTATGCATCTAAGGTCCGTTGCGTCGATCGATCACTAGCATGTGCAGCTGCTGAGGCTTGTAGCCACACCTCATCCAGTACTGAAGGAGAGACTTCTATCTGCCTGAGCCATGTAGAATGCAGGCGGCTCGTCCCACACTTCCAGCTGCTGAGGCTTGTAGCCAAACCTCATTCAGTACTGAAGGAGAGACTTCTATCTGCCTGAGCCATGTAGAATGCGGGCGGCTCGTCCCACACTTCCAGCTGCTGAGGCTTGTAGCCAAACCTCATTCAGTACTGAAGGAGAGACTTCTATCTGCCTGAGCCATGTAGAATGCGGGCGGCTCGTCCCACGCCTCCAGCTGCTGAGGCTTGTAGCCAAAGCTCATCCAATACTGAAGGAGAGACTTCTATCTGCCTGAGCCATGTAGAATGCAGGCGGCTCGTCCCACGCCTCCAGCTGCTGAGGCTTGTAGCCAAACCTCATCCAGTACTGAAGGAGAGACTTCTATCTGCCGGAGCGATGTAGAATGCGGGCGGTCCGTCCCACGCGTCCAGCCGGCCGGTGGCAGACTCTTGTTTCACATAGCAGACTTGGACATTATCTGGTGAGCCAGAACTTCTTGGTCCAGTCGAACTACGTAACCAAACACAGACAGGAGACTGCGGACCAGTATCGTCTGATATGGAAGGAAGACTCGTATTTGCTGGTACCTCGAGTTTTGCGGGCAAGATCAAACCACCCGATAAGAGTGATGCGTCACTGATTGCGCACGTGGAAGGCATTGAGTTTTGCAATCTGCAATTATCCGTTTGTGAATTCAGAGATTTCATGTTTGAGATTGTACCTATTGTATCGCACTATCTATGTCGCAAAAGACAGCAACCTCTTCTTCTGTGATCGCACATAGTCACATTTTGTTGCCTTATAAACATGGTGGTAGGGGCAAGGCTAATCTCTTCAATTCAGTTTATTTCAAAGGCGTCTTGCATGACTAAAGTCGGCAGTAATGGATCTCCAAAGCACTCTGTATCTTACCTTGATGGTGCAATTTCAAATGGGATGGAAGACTAATGTCTGGTCAGGCAAAACATACTGATCAGATATGTTAGGGTCAGGCAAAATGTACTGGCCGAGACGCTCACCTCGGCTTCCACGCAGCCCTTCCTGGAAAAGACTGTTTTCACAACAGCCTGACCAACGAGGTGAGGTATTGACGTGATCCCCGTAGTAATGAACGGCACACATATGAAGCCAAGCATAACACAACCGTCTGGAGGACTATGGTTCACCTTCATCAGCACGCTCGGGATGTGAGAAGAAGTACGACAACCTGACCCTAAACGTGCTTGTCAGGGCGTTCAAAAGAGTAATCCTACTCATTTTTGGCATTCAACATTAACATAAAAAACAACAACATTTTCAGGGCGCACAAAAGAGTAATCCTACTCATTTTTGGCATTCAACATTAACATAAAAAACAACAAAATTTTCAGGGCGCACAAAAGGGTAATCGTACTCATTTTTGGCATTCAACATTAACATCAAAAACAACAACATTTTCAGGGCGCACAAAAGAGTACTACTATTCCTTTTGGCATTCAACAACAACAACAACCAAGTTTTATTTAGTATTGATTTTTAATGCACATCTCTGCCTACCGTACATCTGATCCCTAAACTCTGGAGGCGAAGCTAACGTCTGGTCAAGCAAAACATACTGATCGGACATGTCAGTCAGAGTCAGATACAATATGCTAGCCAAGACCCTCCACCTCACACCTATGTAGGTATTTCTGGAAACAGGCTGTTTTCCATGGCAACCTGGCTAACGATGTGGGGGATCAACGTGATCCTTGTAGTAGTGAGAGACACCCATATGAAGCCGAGCATAGCACCACCGTCAAGAGGACCCCGGTCCACCTTCATCAGCATCGAAATATGAGAAAAGCTACTGCAAATCCCTACCCCCCCCCTACCCCCCCCCCCCCCCTCCTGTCCCTCTCCTGAAGACAATGAATAACAACATCCCTGAAATCGGTTGGAGAGTAGCATGCTGTCACTCTGCTTCTCTCAACACCCTTAGATAACATGTCCTACTCTATCTGCTTTTCCATAAAATACGTATCAGATTTTTCATTTGATGAATGTAAAAAACATGAAAGTAAGATTGTTCATGTTCTGGAAAGGTCACCCTCTAAAACATGTGTAGAACAACATGCACGTATATAACCAAATGGAGGGCTCTGAAACGGAAACGATGCCCACGTTACGACCAAAAGGACTTCCTTAAGGAAAACAAACAACATAAATATGAGCTAACAAATCACAGAAGAAAAGATGAATGCATAAAATAGAGATATGAACACATGATCATAAAAGTAAGAAAATGCCGGATAAAACGAAAGCGGTCAAACAAGAAATTTTGATCCAGACGCTGAGCAGTACATGAGTTGCAGCGGTCAGCGACCAAATCTGACTGCTAGCGTCAGGACCAGCAAACCAGAACTGCCAAGACATGTCTACGCATCCACGCGATGATCCTGGATAACAGGCTGCCAGAGGGCAGACTGCTTAAGAAAAAGTGATTGAGGGCAGGCTAAACCAGCTGCTGAAGTTGAATGTGTCGGACCAAAACGTGAAAATATTAGTCAAGCTGTAAACCCCGACACAACGTATTCAATTCTCCGGACTACATCCTGCGGCTTGCAAAGCCCATGTCAGGGCTTGTTAGATGGTTTGAGAACGAAGAAGAAGAAGAAGAAGTAGAAGAGAAAGAAGAAGAAGAAGAAGGAAAAGAAGAAGAAGAAGAAGTAGAAGAATAAGAAGAAGAAGAAGAAAAAGAAGAAGAACAGGAAGAAGAATAAGAAAAAGAACAAATAGAAGAAGACTAAGAAGAAGAAGAAGAAGAAGAAGAAGAAGAAGAAGAAGAAGAAGAAGAAGAAGAAGAGGAAGAAGAAGAAGAAGAAGAAGAAGAGGAAGAAGAAGAAGAAGAAGAAGAAGAAGAAGAAGAACAAGAAGAACAAGAAGAACAAGAAGAACAAGAAGAACAAGAAGAACAAGAAGAACAAGAAGAAGAAGAAACATTAAATTACCAAATGGTGATATGGAAATACAGAGGTACATAACTTGGAAAACAAGAAGAAGAAAAGCATATGTCGAGAGAGAAGAAATATGATAGAAGATAACGACTAGGTAAAGGTATGGGAAATGTTGTTTCCCAATGAATGGAGGCAGCCCATTAGAGCCACCAGTCTATTCTCAAACTCGAATCGATGCCAAAGGCGCCATCTTGTGGAACGCGGAACAAACAATGAGGCTTCTTAAAACTCATCAGGAATCGAAATACAATAAGCTAGTGCCCGCTCCAGCAGCCATAAAGCAAGTTACCCCCAACTAAATATCTCACCAATTAACTGCTGAACTGGAATAACTACTTGAAAAAACCGAGAAGAACAATATTCAGCGCGGATATGAAATTGAGAATGACTTACTAACGACACCCTTTTCCATACAGGAAATATATGCTGGAATATATCAATTGAAAAGCAAAGAAACAGCTGATCCTGAGGATCTGAGACACGAGCACATTTCAAACTTTGGACCAGTAGCATGAAAGTGCTGCTAAAGCTTTTTTAACACATTCAGGGAATCTTTACAAATCACACAAAAATCTGGAGAAAATTATTTGTGGTTTGATTGGTAAAACCAGGAAAATCCCCAAGAGAACCGAGGAATTTCCGATTTGTATCGTTACTATATCATCTGTAAAAGGTTTTTTAAAGAGTGATACTAAATCGTGTCCCCTCCTCAAAAGACAAGAAGGTTATCAGGGAACAAGCAGGTTTCAGATCGGAAATTTAACGATGCAGCCAAATACTTAGTCTGACACAACTAATCTAGGAGGGCTATGGACAGAAACAAGGCACAGTAGTCACTTGTTTCGATCTAGGTACAGCATTATGATACTGCAAACCACCAGAAGCTGCTGGTACATCTATAAAGGTAAAGGTCAGTCCCATGACAGCAATTGCCGTTGGGGATGAAGATAACTCTTCAAGTAGTAAGCCACAGCCTATGTGAGGTGAGGTGGGCAGTTCCCTTTCGTGCTGTTTTTATCTTCATCCACTCATTTTCTAGGACGACTGGAGGAGCGGTTGTACCAGACACGAACTACTGCTCTGATTTTGTATCTGTCGGTCCGTCCGTGAATTAGAACCCTGGCACACTGTAATCCCTGTCTAGTAGCAAGCCAGCTCACTGTCGACTAAACTACAAGCTTTTCTGGTAGAGCTATATTCTATGACAAATAATTGACGCAGCCTTCTACTCTCAGCAAATCACTCTTGTAGAATAAGCGGGTCTATGACACTTTGGGGTGAGGTTGTCAGTCGCGGCACCAATAGTAATAGCTTCTTTCAGTCATGATTAACTGTAGGATGATAGGACTTTAAGTGGTAAATAAAAGATTATAAACTTAGCTTTTCTGGGTTTTTTTCTCACTATGGCTTTTTCTTTTCACTTCTTTGTGTTGCAAGAGCTTATTTTCGCCAGGCGTGAGGCAACGATTCAGAGTTCATCTCCACGTCGATCGGTCTGGTCTACCAAGGAAGTCAGGCTCATGTCCAGGGCCTTCATATCATGCTTACACGCATCTTTGAACCACGACTATGGTCGGGCGACAGTTCTCTTGCCACCTTTTTCATGAAAGATATCTTTGCGAATGCGACCATCTTCACTGAGATGAGCATGATCCAGCCATCGTAGTCTTCACGTCCTAAGAAGAGTGTACATGCTTGGTACACCAGCTGGAGAGAACACATCTGCATTTGTCACGTTGTCCCTCCATGTTATTCTAAGAATGAATGTGCGCTAGATGGAAGACGTTAGCTTATGCTCTTATTTGACATATGTTGTTTAAGTCTCGATACATAATAAGAGCGTGCTGACGCCACAATCCATTGCACACCATGACGTAGTTTCAATTGTCAGTTTCCGAAACCAATAAAACAGCATGTTACAAGGAAGCAGTTTAGCTTCTATGTTGCTTAACATATATGCAGACGAACTACACAGCGATGACGAAATTAATTTATGCCGACGATAGTCGTTGCCTAGGAAATAGGGGGGCCTCGGTGGCGCAGTGGTTAGAGCACTGATTTTTTCTTCTGATCGCAAACATAAATTGGGTACCAGTAAAATCTGAGTAGTAAAGGCAGCCGGCGTGATGCTGACCACATCATCCATTATGTGCCGTAGGTTATAAAATAATATGGGCCTAACACTATGCTTTCTTTGTGCCAGCACGGCGTGACGGGATCTTCTTTTATTTTTAAGAAAATAGCTTTCTGATGATCCCCGTAGTAGTGAACGACACGCAGATGAATCAAAGCATAACACAACGGTCTGGGGGACGACGGTCCAACTTCATCAGCACCCTCGGGATGTGAAAAGAACTACGACAACCCGGCCCTTAACGTTCTTTTTAGGGCCCACAAAAGAGTAAGCCTACTCATTGTGGGCATTCAACAACAACCTTTTTAGGGCCCACAAAGGGCGACAGTGGTAACTGCCCCTTGTGCTGACTACATCCATCAGCAGAACATGGGAAGGTTTATCATGCCGGTTCGACCATACGCTGCGTGTTAACAATGCGAGTTGTTCTGGCTTCAGGATTCGGGACAGAGTGCGTGTCAGATGGATGGATAGCGTCAGGGTGATCCTACAACTGTGTACGATTGCGCACGCGACACACTTGACCCAGGAGAGCCGACATAAGCTCTCTAAGCCCTTTCACAAATGCATGAACTATTTAACTGATACATATTCCGACTTGTGTTATGATGGTTCGTATGTAACTGAATGTATCTACTATGCACAATCCACAAATAATGACTAATACAAAACTAAGTTTGTTTCGTCTACTTCGGTTATAGTCATGAAAAGCGCGAAATAAGTGACGGTGTGTTGTAATTTACAGAGCGGCTGCGATATATGCACCTTTCGGACGACACATCCAATTTCAAACGGGTTTTTTTTTAGCACAGGTTTTTTTTCAGCACAGGGTTTACCTTCACACTACAACGATTATTTATTGGTGAGACTAGTGACAAGTGCAGCCTGTTTCCAGGACTTCCCAGAGAAGGCGGGAAATGGCATTTGTCAGCTATACTGTGATGACTCTGATACAAGCAGCCAGCCATGTGTATCTGTCTGCTGTCAGCTGATTCACTGTTGGATCCTGGCCCCTTAAAATTGTTTGATTCTAATGTCAAGTCAGTGCTCATGTACGGAGCAGACGCTCGGAGAACGAGAATGCAATACAGAGAAAACTGCAGTCGTTCGTCAGTAAATGCCTACGAAGGATATTATAGGCTGGCAAGAAATGATGAGGAATGAAGACCTATGGGAAAGGCGCCAACAGCAGGCAGTAGAACAACAAAGTCAAACGTAGAAAATGGAAGTGGATAAGACAAACGCTGCAGAAACCATCTTCAAATGTGGCTAGGTAGGTCCTGAAATGGAAACCACATGGGAAGAGGAGAAGAGGCAAATTAAGAAACACCTTAAGAAGAAACTGAATTTTTATATTTATTTTCGTTCGCTTTATTTTGTTATTTTCCAAGGCGGTGGACGTTGCACTATGATTTATTTTGCGCCTATCGGTACAGTGCATCCAACTTCGGCATTTATTGTATGCAAATGTCTGCTTCCTCCTGCATTTTCTTTCTAAGCGATTGAGGAGCGAACCCAGCAACTTTGGGGCGGGAACCGTATCATTTAACCACAAGCACACGCCGTCATCATAATATGGAAATGAAATTCGGTCCCAGGACCTCAACTACAGAGAGACCAAAGAGGGAGTTCAAAATCGAACTTGATGCAGAAGGGTTACCGATGGCCTCTGTCTCGAAAGTAGCGACGGACATTAATTGATTGATTGATTGACTTAGTGATAATCAACAAACAGAATGCCTATATTTAGAACACAATAATAGCGGTCATTGCTCTACGGCTCTTATGCGGTCGCGTCGCCCACTTGAGTTGCGAAATTGATTTAAATCCCTTCCTGGTCACGACCATTGGAGAAAAAAAACAAACCGGCATTACCACAAAAGATATATCTAATACTTTAACGAAGAACACATCCGGTCACATGGTATCAGACTGAGCGTTAACAACTCTGAACTATATCTCAAGCCTATTTCTGTCTGATCCCCAGAAATTGGGTTTTCCAATTTTTAACTTCGGTATTTGGGTCAGCTCCTGTTATCATTACGCTCCAGTCGACTCAGCTGTAAATGATTATCAAGCTTAATGTTTTAAAGAAAGACAAAAAGGAAGGGAATTGCCATCCCATTATATAAAAAGAGGGTCCTTGCGTCTTAGTTCACCCCAAACAGTGTTCACTGAACATTGTATTTCGGGTTAACGGAAGAACAGGTCAATATAATTTTATTTTAAATAAATAAGTAAGGATTTAGATCAAGATAGAAGCGTAGAAAAGATGCTTAAATTGAGTTTTGCAATGGTCATGTTTACGGTAAGGTTTTTCGGTTATTCTTAGGATTAGGGTTAGTGTTAGGGTTATGGTTATGTTTAGGGTCTAGGTTCATGGTTAGGTTTACGGCTAGGGGTTAGGGTTAGATAACAGGGTTATTACATCATCTGACAACATGGATAATATAATTCTGCTGTAGAAACTGGATTATACTCTCCTCTCATGGACCAACGTTGACAGATTTAAGAACTTCATCGCTAGGAAAGCAAGAATGAGCAGAAGCGAAATCATAAATTCTCATAATCATAAATCATACTCTCGCAGAATATTTGACAGCGCCAACAGTTAAAAAGTGGACTATTCTGTGACGTCACTATCTCTAAATTCAGGGCTAAAAATATATATCTCTTTTGTTCGGGGTGAATTAAGACGTAAGTGCCGGGTCTGGCATCCCATCAGATTAACAGGTAACGGTCTGTCTAGTACAATGTAATCTCAAACAACACATCATCCTCCACAGCAGTGTCAGAAACGTAATTACCTTTACCTTTTTAATACATGTGAGGCATTGTTTGGGAAGCTGTCTTTTAAACTTTGAAAACTACTACTCCAAACTAATCAGATCACACAATGTTCATCAGCGAAGTACACTGTAGTAACAAACACCCCACCTTTCCATGCAGTTACCCCTGGAAAATAGATGTTTCGTGGCAGGCTGGTCATCGAGGTGGGAACCGACATGATTCTAGTAGTGGTGAACATCACAAATACGAAGTCAGCATAACACAAAAATTGGTCTTCCAGACCATGAACGGAATAGTGTGTAACATAACCTTGTCGCTGGAACTGAGACAGAGAGACCTTAGATGCTACGTGGATGCTACGTTTAACCAGTACTGATATTGAACAGTGAATCATGGACAATTAGCAAACAAGCGCTTAGAACTTCGGAAGCAACGGAGGTGTGGTTTTCAACAAAAGAATGCTGTGGATCTCACTGACTGCAAAAAAGGTTAATGATACAGTACTAGAGGAGGCACACACACGGAGACTAATGATACAGTACTAGATGGCACAACCATAAAGACAACTTATTCCAAGGATCAGAACAAGGCAGTCCTCCGTTTTTGGGCATGTTATGAGAAGAGACGATTTAGAGTACGTCGTGAAAACGAGAAAGTTAGCAGGAAAGAGAGACAGAGAAAGGTCGAGAGAGAATATGTTGGACAGCCTGAGAGACAGAGGAAGGTCGAGAGAGAATGTGCTGACAGCCTGAGAGACAGAGGAAGGTCGAGAGAGAATGTGCTGGACAGCATGAGAGACAGAGGAAGGTCGAGAGAGAATATGTTGGACAGCCTGAGAGACAGAGGAAGTCGAGAGAGAATGTGCTGGACAGCATGAGAGACAGAGGAAGGTCGAGAGAGAATATGTTGGACAGCCTGAGAGACAGAGGAAGTCGAGAGAGAATGTGCTGGACAGCATGAGAGACAGAGGAAGGTCGAGAGAGAATATGTTGGACAGCCTGAGAGACAGAGGAAGTCGAGAGAGAATGTGCTGGACAGCATGAGAGACAGAGGAAGGTCGAGAGAGAATGTGCTGAACAGCCTGAGAGACAGAGGAAGGTCGAGAGAGAATGTGCTGGACAGCATGAGAGACAGAGGAAGGTCGAGAGAGAATATGTTGGACAGCCTGAGAGACAGAGGAAGTCGAGAGAGAATGTGCTGGACAGCATGAGAGACAGAGGAAGGTCGAGATAGAATATGTTGGACAGCCTGAGAGACAGAGGAAGTCGAGAGAGAATGTGCTGGACAGCATGAGAGACAGAGGAAGGTCGAGAGAGAATGTGCTGGACAGCCTGAGAGACAGAGGAAGGTCGAGAGAGAATGTGCTGGACAGCCTGAGAGACAGAGGAAGGTCGAGAGAGAATGTGCTGAACAGCCTGAGAGACAGAGGAAGGTCGAGAGAGAATGTGCTGGACAGCATGAGAGACAGAGGAAGGTCGAGAGAGAATGTGCTGGACAGCCTGAGAGACAGAGGAAGGTCGAGAGAGAATGTGCTGAACAGCCTGAGAGACAGAGGAAGGTCGAGAGAGAATGTGCTGGACAGCATGAGAGACAGAGGAAGGTCGAGATAGAATATGTTGGACAGCCTGAGAGACAGAGGAAGGTCGAGAGAGAATGTGCTGGACAGCCTGAGAGACAGAGGAAGGTCGAGAGAGAATGTGCTGAACAGCCTGAGAGACAGAGGAAGGTCGAGAGAGAATGTGCTGGACAGCATGAGAGACAGAGGAAGGTCGAGAGAGAATGTGCTGGACAGCCTGAGAGACAGAGGACGGTCGAGAGAGAATGTGCTGAACAGCCTGGGAGAATGGCACGGGCGACAATCACCAACAGAGATGGTAAACGACATACGTGATAGAAATGGATGGAGGATCATGATGACCCTATATATATACATATGAGGCGTGTTCAAATTAAACCGGACGGAACTTCACCTAGTGAACATACGTACGATGTGTCAGGTGTAAACAGCACATACCAACTGTCAAGTTGCAAAATTTGCATTATTCTCCAACTCATTCCTTCCCTAGCAGGCCGTTGAAAACATTGGCGGGTGTGGTATGGAATCCGTCCAGAGTTGATCAACTTAAGGATGTCAACCGGTTGACATTCATTGCATAATGTAGGCAGAGTATGGTGACAAAAGTGTGTCAAAGACAACTGTGAAGAACGTAGCAACGATGTTTAAAGAAGGACGTGAGTTAACTTAAGACATTCCGAGACCAGGTCAGGGGCATATGGTTGGTGGCAGAAGGTGACATCGCCAAAATTGATGCAGCAATTCAATTTGACTCAACACGCCAACCCTGAAATGATCGACAGGCCGAGAGCACTTTCGTTGGGCCTAATAGGGAACGTGTGCTGAAATTAGACCCTCAGAAATCTGGGCTAGTCTCTCGGTGGCTCGATTAACTCGCATCCAGTGTTCGATAAAGGAATTGACGGAAGGGCACCACCAGAAGTGAAGCCTGCGGCTTAATTTGTCTCAACACGCCAAAACTGTAAAATGACTGACAGACTGAGAGCACTTTCGTTGGGTCTAATAGGGAACGTGTGCTGGAATTAGACCGCCGGAAGATAGGTCAGTTTTACCTTCTTAATGAAAGAGCGTTGCTACGGCAATCCTGCTTAATTCGAGAGGAATCGCAGGTCGCAGACATTTGGTCCACGTGCTTGGCTGATAAGCCAATGGAGCGAGGCTACCATCTAAGGGATTACAGCCGAACGCCTCTAAGCCGGAATCCCGCCCTAAATCTCAGCACCACTGCGATGGGAGGCTACGATATGGTC
Source organism: Ariolimax columbianus (assembly GCA_036924085.1). Classification (NCBI taxonomy): domain Eukaryota; kingdom Metazoa; phylum Mollusca; class Gastropoda; order Stylommatophora; family Arionidae; genus Ariolimax; species Ariolimax columbianus. Next base: position 27,997,207 of record JAVGWX010000005.1, read on the forward strand.
GGGACCTGGGGCTCGGGTTTCAGCCCGACCCGGTGGAGCCGCAGAAAGAGGTCTTTGCCGTCCGCCGATCAAAGCGGGCGGAAAGATGCCCGATATTCACCCCATACAGCGATGAGGTGTGAAACCACTAGTAGAAGACTTAGTTCTCGGTCGGGGTGTTGTAAGCAGTAGAGCAGCCACCTCACTGCGAACTGTTGAGACTCAACCCTTGATCATGAGATATGTCCGCACACCAGGCGAACAACATTTCCGTGCCATGGCCAGGCTTGTCCTCTGGTTAAATGCACTCCTGCCTCACTCTTTACCTCTGTCTGCTATCAGTCATCCCAGTGGACGCAGAAGAGATGCAGGCCAGCGGACATTGCACTTCTGCCGTATTGTGACAACCTCCCAGGTGGCGGGGAATGCTAGGCGTGGCATCACTGCAGATGAGCCGAGAAAATAAAGGGAGCAAAGAGATACCCCACTCACATGCATATGCTACACTTCTGGCAGGACGTGACGATGCTGAGACACAGACACACTGGACTGCGCTCTTCCGGGATAGTACAAACTAGTACATAGTCCATCATATCATATCATTGCCACACCTTATAGACACGAGTGGGGAAGACTCGATAGTCCTGCAAGACAACTTCCCTAAGAGAGACAACTCTGACCAAAAACAACTGCTGCCTTGCAGATAGGCTGGGGACAGCCAAAGGTTAAGGAGGGCATCCCTACAGAAACGCCTGTTGAAATCGGATGCACTGAGCCACAGGCTTAACAAAATAAAACAGTGCAACGTATATCGCTGTAACCAGCGTACGAAGAAGAAGAAGATGAAGATGCAGCAATTCGGGTGGACCGTCGCCGAAGCTTACGTTCGCTAGCAGAGGAATTCGCTGTGTCGCTAGGGAAAGTTCAAATGGTGGATAGCAGGAAACGGAAGTATCGGAAGGTGTGTTCACAATGGGTACCTCGGTTGCTGACCAATCACCGTAAGGAAGAATGCATGGGATGGAGTTTGAACCACTTGCTGCGATACGAAGAGGAGTGTGATTCTTTTCTTTCTAGCATAGTGGAAGGTGATGAATCGTGGTGCCACCACTTTTAGCCGAGCAGCAAAACTGCTAGCATACATCACGGATCACCGAAACCAACAAAATTCAAGTTGCACATTTCCGCAGGTAAGGTTATGCTGACAGCGTTTTTTTTACCATAAGGTACTTTTGTTGGTTTGATCTTAAAGAGCCTGGCGTGAACATCGATGCCATCCGCTTCAAAGACACACTAGACAAGCTGCAAATAGCAATCAAGAATAAACGATGCGGCATGCTTTCGCGTGGTGGGATTCTGTTGCGCGACAATGCGCGTCCACATGTCGCGAACATTGTTCACAAAGCGTTAGCAAATAAAAGGTGGGAAAAACTATCACACCCATCCTATAGCCCCGATATATCACACTGTGACTTACATTTGTTCGGACCCTTAAAAAAGTGTCTGAAGGGACAAAGATTCGTCATGGCCTCGGTGACCAAGTGGTTCAAAGAGCAACCAGCCTTTTTTTCCGGACGGCATCCGCGTCTAGCCAAACAGTGGGGATGATTGTCTGAATGCCTATGGCGACTTTTTCTAACTAACCCTGCGGCATGTTTGCTTCATAACAATTGCTATATTGAATTATGTCACACCAGATGAAGTAACTTGCTTATGTTTGTAATGAAGCTACTGGGTCCAGTTTCAACTGAATACACCTCGTACATATATATCCGATAAATCGCACTTGTATGTATATGTTATTTGCCCGAAAGCCTATTTATTTTTCATGCTGGTAATACTGACTTTATTAATAAGCGCACTAAATGGATCATATCTTCGACCTCGCCTAAAATAGCTTGTGCTGCCCTCATGCTATATAAACACTGAGATCAATCCTTCCTTGTGGATAGCTAGAAAGCAGCCTTGAATGAAAGTACATTTCAACCTTCTATATTGAAAAAGCCAAACGTACAGGTATCGAAAATATTGTTCCTAATCTTTTTACCTGCGTGCACTTTTACTGTAAGCCTTTTTATTCTCTTATTCTCTTTTATTTCTCAGGAAACTGTTTATGTGTAAACATTTTTTTACGAGAGATGTTTTCTTGAATTATATTAGCGGTAGAGAGAAGCAAACTAAAACTGTTGCGCTGATAGCAAATGGTCGAGAGGTGTAACAGTGGCGTCTGATCCCACTGGAGTCAACAACTTCTTAAAGTAGGACATTGCAGCAACCTCTCCGTTCGCACAGACCGAGGGTTTGCTTAGTGTGAAGTATGCTATTGTATTTATAAGAAGACTTGATATGAATGTAAGTAACAATCAATAGTCGTTTTCCTGTGGCTAGAAGCTGGAGTAGAGACATGCATTGCAAGTTAAGGCTTGGAACCCATCGAAAGCTAACAATACAACAAATTAAGATGGTGGTGGAAGCCAAGAAACTGAAAGATGTATGGCTACTAAAAGGCATGTGCCTACTAGAAGGCATGTGCCTACTAGAAAACATGTGCCTACTAACAGACATGTGTCTACTAGAAGACATATGCCTACTAAAAGACATGTGCCTACTAGAACACACGTGTCTACTAAAAGACATGCGCCTAATAAAAGACATGTGCCTACTTAAAGACGTGGGCCTACTAAAAGATAATTGTTTATTGAAACACAAGTGCTTGCTAAAGCCTACCCATAAACGCCCACCACAAGCCCACTCCGACTAGCAACGATTAACCAGTCTCGATTGTCTTGTTAGCGTCTCCGTGCCATATAACAAATTGCTACAGACACCATGAAAGTACACAGCAACAAACTCTACAAATCGCACTAAACTACTTGAAGACATGTAGACAAAGACACAGAAAAGACGGATGGAGAAGAAAGAGAAAGAAGCGGTTAGCTTACTAAATATATTTTGTAGTTGTTTCGAATGCCCATAATGAGAAGGTCTACTCTTTTGTGCGCCCTGAAAAGGACGTTAAGTGGCGGGTTGCAGTAGCTTTCCTCACATCCCGAGCGTGCTGATGAAGGTGGACCGGGGTCCTTCGGGCAGTTGCTTGGGTTCATCTGCGTGTTGCTCACTGCTAGGGAGATTACGTCGATCCCCCATCTCAATAGCCAGGATGCCATGAAAACAGCCCGTTTCCTATGGAAAATACGAGGAAGCCGAGGTGAGTGTCTTGGCCAGTATAATTTGCCTGACCCTGACTAACATGCTTGATCAGTATATTTTGCCTAAGCAGACGTTAATCTTCCTCCCCAAACCTAAGTGTAGTTTGCGTTAATCGTGTATCAATCAATTGTTTTGTTGTAATGTATTGTCTCCTTCCTCCTTAGCCTGAAGATGGGCTTCTTCCTCTGCTTTTCAAATATTTTGGGGAAACTATCAAGGCTAATGCGGTCCACACTTAAACAGTCAGGTCGACCACAATTGTCCCAGATATGGAGTTTCCCGTTGTCTTCGGGAAAGAAACATCAATACGTGACTCTGTTACGAAACTTGTTTTGCTATGTTTTTTCCAAAAGTTGAGTTACGCAGGGGACATTTCTCCAGCTGAAGACTCATACAACTTGCTTATGGGATGATATTGCTGGTTAGCTGGCTGGTTGGTTATTAATCCTGAATTGGCATGTAGCTCATGTCCTTTGGTACATTGGCTTGTAGTGGTATATGCAAGTGTTTGTAAGCTATTGTTTAGTTCGTTTCATTTGTCTAGTCTGAGAGAAAGAAGCTCTTTTCTAACATTGGCAAATGCCAGATATTCAAAAAGATGGTGATCAACAGTTTCATAGAGATGTCTGCACATCCGGCACTCTGGAGAATGTTCTGGTTGGATTGTGTTCAAGGGGCTGTTAAGTTCTTAGTGTTGCGTGCGAAATCGGAAAATGGTGCTTTGATCTCTCCTTTTCATGAGGTTGATGTTGTCCTTGGGATATGGGATGGCCATATGTTTGTAGATTTCTCACTGAGTTCTCACCGAATTCTTACAATTGCCCATCTATTGAATTAAGCCTCTTTGTTCGCAGTCTTCTGTAACTGTTTGACAGTCTGTCGTGTTAGTTTAAATATCTGGATTTGATTGTCAGTGGTGAAGGATTAAAATGTGAGGTGTTGGCCATAATTGTACAGACAATAGCGGCGCTTACACGGCTTAACAAAATCTGACAAGATAAACGGTTAGCACTATGCACTAAAATCAGATTAATGCGTATATTGGTCCTGTCAATATTATTCTAACTTTGTGAGACATGGACAATTACAGCTGATCTGTAGCGAAGGATACAGACCTTGGGTTTACCTTTAATCTTCGATCCATATTATCTCACCATAGAACTCAGCCTGTTTCTAGAACTACCGCGTTGAAGTGGCATGTGATCTTGGACAACCCAGGTTTGCTGATCAGGAAGCATGCAGTCAGTTATTAGTAACTGCTCGACGCCAACATTTTCACTGCGTCTTCGGCCGCTTCAGCTTTTTGACACATCTGGAATTTCAATTTAATTTCGCATTCCACCTCCACCTCCACGATTCGCTGGCACTGGTAGGCCTCCTAGATGCACTGGATCGTTCGGCTACCCACGTAGGCTTACACATTTCCTGAGCGAAGAAGAAAATCCAAAACCTCAGAAAGGGCCCCTCTGCGCTGAGCATCACCGTGAACGACAATTCCGTTGTAGTCACAGACGACTTCGTCTATATCGACAGCAGGCAGTCCTCTGATGCACGCAGCCGTCACGACATGACCTGTAGGACCTGTAGCGGCTTTATCCATGCACTCGCTCCGCAGAGTCTGGTCCCAGCGAAGGCCTTCCCTGGAGACCAGGCTTTGTGTATATTCCTCCTGCATTGTCCCCATCTTCATCTACAGCTCCGAGACATGGATACTACTACAGCAGGACCGGCAGCGTCTTGAGGCCAACCACCTGCGCAACCAGAGGCGCATCCTCGATATCGTCTGGCATGACCTGATTTCCAACAGTGAAGTAGTTCGTCTTACTCAACGCCCAGGTATTGTCTCAACGATCGATCGTCGTTGCCTCTCCATCTTCGATCACGTCAGCCTCTCACGGGACGTACCAGCCCACAAGATGCTCCGGCATGCTGTGGGGGGCGAGGGGCGGAAAGAGGCCGTATTCATCCCAGAAACGTCCTCGGGGCAGCCCTTACGACACCTGGCTAAAATAGATCGCTACCTCCCAAACAGAACTGCAGGCCGCCTGGAACGCGCAATCAGACATGGTCATTTGACGCGACGGGCCGTAGTCGCTCGCATAAGCGTACTATTAAATTGGTTGTAAGCATTGAACACAACAAAGAGCTGATATCTGCCAGCGACTCATAGCTGGCTGTTTGCACCAAGGTCAGAGACCCATAACTGACTAAACCCCTTTTCTGAGTCAAAGTGGCGGACATGGAATCAGACTGGAACCATACATCCTGACCAATAGAATAGGGTTCGCAGCGTGAAAGCAAGTCCGGTCCTAGAAATGCTCTGTTGAAATCGGAGATGTCGGCCGAAAGACGCAGATATCGCAAGCTCGTTGTAAACTACAACAGGATATTGCTAACGCATTTTTCAACAAGAACGTTAAAGAAGCAGAAAAGTTGAATAAAGTGACGAGTCGCTGGTTTCGTGTGGAAAACCTTACAATGAAATAGCACGTTCCATACGTTAGAACAATTAAAACTGATTTTGGAAATAGAACAAAGATTTGTATGCATTGCACCAGTGATATTTTTTCCTGCAATAAATTTAAAGAAGATGTATTTTCAAAAACAAACTACAACTTAAACAAATATTACAGTAAAAACGTTATTAAAAGTGTCAATAGGAAAGCGGAATACGTATCACACTATGCATGTGTTATATGTGTGTATGTTGGCATGCGTGCGTTCATGTATGGATGTAGATACGCGCATACATGGAAACATACATGCATACATGATGGTCGTCCATCACGTGTGAAGAAGTCCGTTAAAATGGCTAATTTGCGCGGTGATTTAATTAAAGGGAGTACGGACCTGTGCATTTTGTCAACCTCATTCCCTCGTCCCGAACTACCTTTTGCCAGAGCCAAGATGTTATTGACATGGCTGGGTGCAAAATTTTCGGTAAGGTTTACTTCCGAAGCCTTTCTTAGGGTATCTCTTAGGGTATCTCTTAGGGTATCTCGCAAATGAAACGAGGGGGCTTCCTCTCTCTTCTCACCTCACTCTGTTTCATTTGACTCTGTCCAACAATCACACTCTTGCACAGCTTTCACACGCGCCCACAGGGTGGGCCCTTCCATTGCACTTTGGTTGGGCTGGCTTCTGAGAGCGCACAAACCTAGCATAGGTACATACAGACACAATCATACATCCAAGCACTGGTTTACGCGTCTTAATATCGCCCAAATTGACTACGGTCTAGGGTGAAATTGACGCGGCTCCGCCAGTAGAAACTAGTGAGGCAAACACGTCAAATAAAAAATAAAGCACAGACGCACATACAGACGCACACACAGACGTACATACACACAAACACATTCATACACACATACACATTCATACACACATACACATTCATACAAACGTACACATTCATACAAACGTACACATTCATACACACGTGCACATTCATACACGCATACGCATCCCTACAACATACACGCTTACATACATACACCCACGCCCATACATACACACACATACACACCCATACTTATACACACATTTATACACACACATACGTAGTCCTGCAAATATCCTGAGAGCATTTCTTGTAGTGTGCCGTACTCCTATGCTTCAGCTATAATACTTGACCAGATCCGATCTTGCCGTCCATTCTTTTTCGACATGTACTCTATATTCCTTCAACTCCTATTTTTCTAACTGCAGGTTCAATCTCAGCCCTTGTTTAGTTACGTTGCTTGGGCTCTTTATGTAGCAGCTTCACATACATTTTCACATTTTCCGGTGAAATCCGGTGATCTGTAATAATAGTTCGTCCCTATGATGTAACACAATATCTATGATTACATTCGGATATGAAAATAAAGTGTTCTGACTGTGAAAATACTCAAAAGATAGATAGGTAGGTTGGTTGATAGATTTGTAGATAGCTAAGTAAATAGGTATGTAGGTAGGTAGATGGCTTGGCTTCGTTTGTTCTCAATTTCCAGCTACCAAGCTCTGAAAGGGTTTTAAGTAGCAGAAGAACGGAATGCGTTGTGTGGTAGTTTACAGCTTGAATGCAATATTTGCACCTTTCAGTCCGACACGTCCGACTTCAGCAGAAGTTTTTGAGTACCGGGTTAGCCTTCCTTCTTCGATCCCTTCTCCTTAGCCTGTCTGCTCGATTGCAGCCTGTTATCCAGGATCACCACGTAGAGGTGTAGAAGGGTCTTGGCAGCTCTGGTTCGCTGACCCTGACGCTAGCAGTCAGCTATGGGTGGTTGACTGCTGCAGCTCATGCGCTGCTTAGCGTCTTGATACCGATAGGTAGATTAGTAGGTAGGTAGATACGTAGTTAGGTAAGTATGTAGGTAGATATGTAAGTAGGTAAGTAGGTAGATATGTAAATATGTAGATAAGTAGCTTGATAGATATGTATATTTGTATATAGTTAGGTAGGTAGGTAGGTAGATAAGTAGTCTACCAAGACGAAAAGGGTCCGTCTCGTCAACTGTCGACGTGCACGATGAGTGGCTGTCACAAGCCGCGTACAGTGAGGATGATATCTTTGTTATTTGGCCTAACCAGATGGTGCGTGTACGGTTGCAGGGGAGGGACCGTGACGGAGATGATCACCTCTCATCCTAGATGTTCATGACTTGAAACTGGTCAGCGGATAAATCCTCCTAATGGCGGGGAACACGTCCAAATAATGTCAAACGGCGACGGTTTAGCATAATGAGCGTGCCCTAAACAAGAAACGTTACAATGTTAAAATAGTTGGTACATACCAACATGAGAGAAAGAAAAGGCACAGAAGCACAGCGAATCACAAGTAGTTCTACTGCGAGATAATAGTGCTTCAGTGTTGCCAAACCTTAACTGTAAGAAAGTAATTATTTGTTAATCCGTTTCTTATGCACCAACTTTTATTTATGCTAAGAAATGTTTTTTTGTTTTTGGGGACTAAATTAGTGGTTTAAAAAATAGAAAAACAATTTTTTTTTAAAACAATTGTAATATTTTTTTGGGTAAATAGGTGGATTGCCTTTTTTGTGTTGATCAACATTGTATTTAACATTACCGACTTTAATCTGTGAAAATGACCATTGCTGATGTCGATGTGTTGAGCTGCGTCACCTCCAATGTTTATTTCTGCTTCTTCGTGAAGTATCTCTTCATTGAACACGTGTGGCTGTTCCAATACGACTTGACGTTACTAATGTCGCTGTCAATACAAGTAAATATTTTTTTAAAACTGTGCTTCACGCTGTAAGCTTCTCAATGATCTGTCCAGGATACGAAAACATTTGATAAACAAGTCACACTACTAGATGACGTGTGCACAAGATTGGCTCTTCAGATTATGGAGAAGTTTGTTACAATATGAGAAATTAAAATTTACGCAAAATGACAACGGCGTGCCTGGTTGAATAGAAGATTGAAAGATAAACTTCTCCGAAAAACTGCTTTCTGACAAAAATAAGCCAAAATAAAGAGCAGAAACTAAATTGAAAGTGGGATTGCAGAATTATAGTTTTAATCCAAGAAAATTGGCCTACGGTGTCTAGTAAAGAGAAGAATTTGAGGTAATTTAATGCATGTTCATAAGATAATCATGGAAAACGATAAATTAGACTACAAGTTTTTAAAATACAGCCGCCTACAAGAGCAAGAGTGCACAGCTATAAATTAGCGAAAGAAAGGTCAAGATGAGATACCAGGAAATATTTATTTAGCCAGAGAGTGCTGAATTCTTGGAATTCGTTGCCACAGGAAATAGTGGGGGCAAGGTCAATTAATGCATTCAAGATTAGATTGGATGCGCATAGGTATTTCTAATCAAATGAATGTAAAAGAAACTGGTTGTAAATAGACTCTGCAGTCTTCTAAACCAGTACAAAGATGTAAAGTTAAGTTAAGTTAAGTAACCGCTAGATAAAAAACAAAACAACCCTGGCGAAGACGGATTTGTCGGACATAAAGGTGCAAATATCCCAGTCAAGCTGTAAACTAGCGACACAATGCATTTCGTTCTCCCGACTACATCCTGCTACTTGTTCAAGGCTTGGTAGCGGGAGATTGAGAACGAACGCAGAAAAAGAAGAAGAACAAAAACAACAAGAGAAAAGCCAGAACCGGCTCATAAGAAGTCAGGACAAAGCTAACAGCTGAACCTAACAAATGCTAACCACTTATTAAAACTATAAAAAGAATAATCAACTGCCACTAGAGAAAAGCTTAGAGGACGGGCAATCATTCAAACCACACATTTTTACTTTAAAAGAATGACTCAGAAAAACCGATCAACCTAAAAGAAATTTGTTATGGTAGAAAAATATACCTGGACTTTGGATTCATAAACACCAACAAAAAAGTCAAACAAACAAATAAATCGTTTAAAAGTACCGAGAATAACTCAACATGTGCACCTAGAAATGACCAAATAAAGTACCCACCCACCCCCTTAATTAAAAAAATAAACTACGCAAAATGGGACACGCTAGTGTGTACTACTTCATCTCTGTAATGTTATCATTTCATACTGCTTTAATTTAAAATGGAAATTTCCAGTTTCAAGCCTACTTTAGCTTCTAGATAAGCCTCAGCCAACCGTGTGCATGTGTGAACGTTAGACCACGCAATCGGTAAACTATGCAGCCATGACTGGGGACATGCGAGCTCTGGGCTATTTTGAGGACTATAGGATTGACTGGAAAGAACTGTTTATACAGTAACCTTCGTTGGGTGTAACCAGACCAGCTTTGTTTACTCGCCGCGCTCCCAAAACGGAATTTATAGACGTCAGAGTCTGGCGTTTTGAAAATAGGTTGACCTCGCTGTACAGGAACTGAACGGAAATTTGGGATTAACGTGTCAACTGACCTATTTTAAGTATTTATTTAACTTCACTTGTTAGTTATTAGTCAATTAGTTATTTAGTTACTTAGCAGGTCAGCTAGCTAGTTAGTGTGTCAGTCAGTCAGCTAGTTAGTTAGACAATTAGTTAATTATTTAGGTAGTAAGTTAGCTTATCAGTCAGTCAGTTAAATAGCTAGTTATTTAGTTAGTCAGTCAATCAGTTAGCTAGTTAGCTAGTCAGTTAGTTAGTTAGTTAGCTAGTCAGTCAGTCAGATAGTTAGTCAGTTAGTTAGTGAGTTAGTTCTTTAGTTAATCTGCCAATCAGTCAATCAGTCCGTTGGTTAGTTAATTATTTAGTAAGTTAGTAAGTAAGATAGATAGTTAGTCAGTCTACTTGCATTCATGCATTCCCACTAGTTCCCACACGAACAGGGGTAGAGGGTGAAATAGTAACCATTTTAGGTTCTTGAGCAAAGAGGCAAACTCGAAGAAATTTATGTAGATATGTTTACTCAAATAACAAGAACAAAAATATTGTATCAAATTGATTGGACAAAGGTAAAGGTCAGTCCCATGGCAACAATTGCCTTCAGGAATGATGACAATCTTCATGCACTAAACCGTAGCCTTTGTGACGTGCTGAGACCAGTTCCTTCTTGCTATGTATACCTTCCCTAACTCATGCGTCATGTATCCATTTACAGCTGGGTCGACTAAAGGAGCGGTCGTACCAGGAACGAGCCTCACCCGGATTTTTATGTCCGTCCGTGATTTCAAACTCTGGCGCGTTGTAACTCGAATGTTAGCAAGACAGCTCGACTAGGTTACACTCTCAACTAAATGAACAAAATGTAACAATAATAATAATAGGTCGACTTTAGTTGATTGAAATACAGTTCTACTGATGAAAAGAATGGAATTGTTTTTTATTTTATTTTTAGATACTATTTCACCAAATGTGTTCAGAGTAGCTACTCCCTTATCATTAAAATCGAGTGCAAATATTCATCTGCAACGTTGTCTTGTATTGAGATTTTACGTATTTCATCTTTGACAGTGTGTTTTCACACAGGTAGATGCTACCAAATACAGGTGTAAATCCCAGACCACGTGAACTTCTTTGACCATATTCATCGCTTGGGAGAGATTGATGAAATTATGTTAGATTCTTATCCTGAAATTGATCTTTTATCAAGTCCTCACACTACGGATTAATCACTTCCAGTTTAAAATAATGTGGAAGCCCCTCATTTGTACATTTTTTTGAAATATTAAATAATTTGAATTTGTAAAATCCATTCTTAGCTCTCGCGTTGTTAAAAAAAAAAGAAAACAACGAGTCGTGGTCCTAGTTTACCGACCCAGGCATTAGAACATGGGATCTGACTGCAACGACTGCTTTCCACTGTATATTTTTGCAATTTGAGAGGATTTAATTGAACTTCAATCTTCTGGTCCAAATTTCGATCACCTTTGATCGGTGACCACTCAAAGAGATGGTGATCAATGGTTTCGAATGGCTGTGAACACAGCTAGCATTCAGGAGTGTGTTGTAGGTAGATTATGTTCATGTGCTTGTTAAATGGGATGTGTTGGATTCTCAGCCAGAAAATGGTACTCTGATCCTTCCTTGTAAGTTGATGTATACTGTCATTTGGACTGGGGTTTACCAAATGTCTATAGACATTTCTGTTAATCCCATGAACTATCTGATCTGACATATTTCTTTGGTTGCTGTTCTTATGAGCTGTGTGTCTGTTTGTAGCGTTGTTGTTGGATGAAAGAGGATCTAAATGCACATTAAAAATAAAATAAAGCTGTGATGATTCTAAGGGCCAACAAATACAATAACATAATAATAGATACGGTTCATTTCTTGAAGTTGCTAATGTCAGCCGTACGTGGTTCAATAACATCATTGGGATAGAAACAGCCTAAACCCACGTAACCGTTGTGTATGCTAGTTTTGACAGGGTAAACTAAACAAGACAGGATCAATGTGGTCACACAGAAACACATATGTTATAAAAATGGGCATTAATAAGTACGAATAAACACATTGGATACACAAAGATTATTTACGCTAACCTGTACACGCATATATATATATATATGTGTGTATGTATATGGGGAGATGAAACTAACGATTGGTGAGAGTCAGGACAAATATAGTGCCAAAAACTCGGCCTCACTTCCACCCAGGTTTTCACGGAGACGGGTTGTGCAGGCTGGCTAACGAGGCGGAGGATCGACGCGGTCCTCGCAGTAGTCAGCGAAAAGCAGATGATATCAAGCGTGGCACAACCGCTTGAAGGACTCCTGTCGACCTTCATCTGCACGCTCGGGATGTGAGAAATGCTACTGCAACTCACCAATTGTCGCCACTTTCAGTGCTCGCTAAAGAGTAATCTTACTCATTGCTTACTTTCAGTGCTCGCTAAAGAGTAATCTTACTCATTGCTTACTTTCAAAACATTATCAATATATGTGTGTGTGTGTGTATGTGTGTGGTGGGTATTTATGTATGTATGTGTAGGTGCTTTCGTGCACTTGCGAATGTATGTATATATATATATATATATATATATATATATATATATATATATATATATATCATTATATAAACGGTAAGGTATGTGTTATTTTGTTGTTGCGCATGAAATAAACAAAAACATTGCAATCACACGACGTAGCGTGTGATTGTGTCGAAGCGACCTGTAGTCTTAAACTGGTAAAACCGCTCGACTACCCCAGCAATTGAAATATAGTCAGACACCAGCTTGTTGATTTTCTACAAACAGACATACATTAACATATATATATATATATATATATATATATTTATATATATATATATATATATATATATATATATATATATATATATATATATATATATATATAAATATACATATATATATATATAGAGAGATATATCTGTAAAGTCATATAGCAGGAATTACCATCGGCGATGAAGTGTTAAAAATTTTCACATATATATATATATATATATATATATATATATATATATATATAGGGAGAGAGAGAGAGAGTGAGAGAGAGAGACAGACACACAGAGATAGAGGGAGAGAAGGGGAAGAGAGGCAGTGAGATAAAGAGTGGGCGAAATAAGGGAATGTCTACGTAAATGTATGTATATTACAAATAACTGTCGCGCACTACATTTGCCCTTTCATCGCAGTGAAATTCACAAATAAAATGACCTTGAAAATTATGCCGCCCGCCCCCATGTTTTATTTTCTTCTCGCTCGTTTCAAGTTACTTGTTGGTGTTTGGCCGTTCGTACTTTAATTAATTAAGTCCAAGCGATGCAATCGTTCTTCTCCACAAACCGAGAACTGTAAGGTCACATGATTAATCTGGAATTTCACAGTGTCGAGTGGAATCAACAACAAACGCTAGCCTAGCTAGCTAGCTAAAGGCGTACACACTCCCCTACTCTTCTATGCCCTCCTCCTTGAACAAAAACATCTCATCAGACCTGGTCTAAACTCGGTCAACGATTGGTCCAAGTAGCAGTAGATTGCCGAGTCACTCAATGCCCTCTTGTAGCCTTCTCCTGGTCCACCAGCCGCTAGCAAAACAAGGCCACGGGATAGCGCGGTGGCCTTCTAAATATAGTTTGTTCAGATGCGCCGGGAATGCGGGCAAAGGTGTCAGGTCTTCGACTCAGATCCAGCAAGTACGTTTGCGCTCGGGTTCGTTCGGGAGTTTCCGAGAGAAGCCGCAGTGTCCTTGAGCGAGGTAAAAACTGTGTCGACAAGGAGAAAAAGAGAGGCCGAGCCATTGACCGAGCCACATCGCCAAATGGTGATCCCCCGTCCTCTTCCGCGCGTGGGGATAAAAATAACCCAGTGCATTTGCGTCATGACCGAAAAAACTCATTCATGCGCCAGACCAGCCGACTTGGGACTGGCGAGGGGGGGGGGGGGGGGGGGGGGGGTGTTCTGTCTCGTGACACGCGATTGGCTAGGAGCTGCTCTAGGCAGTACTCTTATCCTCCACTGACGGCAGTACAAAGTCACGAGTCGGGCCTGCCTCTTCAGCTACGTTAGAGCCTACAGAGAGACTCGTTTGCTACATTTGTTAAATAGTTCGTCTCCACTGGTCGGATAAATCGGTAAGGAAGACATCAGCTTCGATAATATTGTTGATTATTTTCACAGTGTCCGTCTCGGAGTGCTACTTTATCATTTTGGTTATCAGGACTATCTTACTACTGGCCACCAAGTTGTTTATTTCTCAAACGGAATTACCTGTTTTGCTGTTGAATATACCTGAAGTTTGTAAGTTGTTACATTGCCAACATGTCTTCACCTGTCACTAGCTAATTCGTAACTTTCCACGTATGTAACAACGGTATGTCTTTGTGAAAAATAAGATATTATCCTTAGATTAATTATGTAGTCAAATGTACAACATAATATCTGACTTACTGTAGGGAAAAGAAACAGGCATCTAGGAAGGGAACTGGCCAACTTACAGTCACACAACGTAAACCTGTATCTTTCAAATTAATATCAACTAAGAAATAAAGTTATAACATTACACTTAATACTGTTATAGATTGCAGGTCTTTCAACTTATTATAATATTATGTTCCAGAATTTTGATATTAAGTTTAAAATAAAATTATTCATTGTGTGTTAGTAAAATTTTATATTTCTAAATATTGCCAGAATACATTAATTTAGAATATAAATATAACTTTTCTTTCTTACTTACTTAGTCGCTCCTCTTCTACCTTTAGGTGTAGATGTTTCTTTCTGACTGCACACTTTTCATCGAATTTATTTACACTGCGATTTGTCACGCTGCCAGTCTATTAATCTCTCATCACATGTGTGTAGTTCAGATGTTTGGGATTTGTGTTCATCTTTATTAGTTCAGAGACGTACGTGTTGTCGAAATTGAAAGATCAGGTTTGTTTTGGATCTAATTATCAATATTACGTACCACAAGTAAATACGTTGCCTCATATCAGATGCCATTTTGAAATGAAGTTTGAAAGACTTTATTCTACGAGATCAGATCTGAGCTTATGTTAAGTTGAGAAATCAGATTTTCAGTCCCAAGTATTAAATATATATATAAATATATATAATAATAATAATAATAGTGACAAAGAGCCACAACTGTTAGTCTCACTGGAAAGAGGGACATAACGTTCAATTCCTGGTCTCAACACACTGTAGTCCACAGAGATAGAAATTATAAATGGTACCTGACTTGCAGTCAACTTTAAAGGACAAAGGAAACTAATCAGAACACCTTTTATCACACAAGGCAGTGTCTGCTATATTAATATTTATATATATATATATGTATATGTATTTATATGTATTTATATATATATATATATATATACATACATATATATACCCACACACATACATTATATGTGCTTATTTCCTTCTCAGACCACCCTAGAGAATCGGTCAAGTTAATGGAGGTGTTGCTGCATGGTCCCGGCTCGCTGTACGTATCTCAGCCTGCCACAATGTTTCCTCCCAGTGTCCAGCGAATGTTCAACACGCCAACTGATGTCTATGCCTGCTACTCCTATGAGGCAAATACTCCATCTAGAACGCCAACTCCAGAACGCCCCTGTAGATCCTACACGAAACAGTGCAACAATATGGACATATCTAGTCATGCCACGACTTTACAGTCGGTTCTTAGAGGAGAAGTCCCTCCAGCATATTCTCATCTCGCAACATCCACGTCCTCATCGTCTCAGCATTTATCATCGTCGTCGTCTTCTTCCTCGTCACTATCTTCAATAACTAACAATACTCAAGGTATGGAGCTTGACCCGTTGCTGAACCCAGCCCTGTCTCCCTGTCCCAGTCAACACAGCTCCTTGAGTTACAGCCCTCGACCACAGTCACACGAGTCTCATGCTTCACAAGACTCCATGTCTGATATGCAGACAGAGCCTATGGACCTTAGTTGTAAACGATCATCTCGTAAGAGGACTGCCGTCTCAGCTTTCCTGGATGTTGCCTCCACGAACAATAAATCATCAGTCCTATCAACATCTCTTCCTGCCAAGTTCAACACGTCTCGGGCTTCATCGTCAGAGTTCTTATCATCGTCCTCGTGTTACACAACATCCTCATCACCACCTGTGACGTCTATGCACAGCTTTCCGCCAAGCCCAGGCGATGGCCAGCATGGAGAGGAATTCTCCCTCCTACGGAATCTTCTTAGTGTTGGAAAGCACCATCTGTCTACCCCAGGCTCATCATCTGGAGGACTAAGCAATTCCACACCCAACCTCAGTTCCGATCGGGTATGTGACTCGCCAACATCAGACTCGTACTCTAGAATATCTATAACAGGAAATACCAAAGTCCAACTCGCCAAGAAGAACTTGTTCCCTGTCAGCGCTAGAGTCTCAGACTGGTTGGTCAAGATTGTCCAGTTTGCTAAATCCATCCCAGAGTTTTCAACGCTTTCTCATAATGACAAAATCACATTGATTCTCAATTCCTGGAGCCGTCTAATGCTCCTGTATATGGCAGAGAGCAACTTTCAGTTTGCCTTCACGCCTATTCCAACATCGGACACATCCCTCACTGACTCTAGCCCATCACAGGATGAGCCAACTATGAAGACTGTAGAAGGGCTGCAGACTTTTATCAAAAAATGTCAACAGATGTCTGTTGATAACAAAGAATATGAATTTCTCCGTATGCTGGTCTTGTTTAATGCAGGTAGGTTCAACCATGTTTTTCTAACCAGTCATGTTTTTTACTCTTATAAATCATGTTCCATATTTTGCTTATAAATCATGTTTTTTTAATTTTGCTTGTAAATTGTTTTTTTAAAAATTATATCAATCCTGAAATTTTCTTACAAATCACGTTTTTTTTCTTATCAGTCATGTTTTTTTTCTTATTCATGTTTTTTTATTATCAGTCTTTTTGTATATATAAATCATCCTATAAATAATGTGTTATTATAAATCAAGTTACAATACGAAAAACCATCAAGCATCGCTTAACAATGAGCCAGTAAATACTCTAATACAGTTCTTGTATAAATACTGGCAGTAACACGCATCTGGCGTTTTATGTAGACACATGCAAAATGTCTTCCAGTCTCTCTGTTACACAAAGAACAACATGGATTGCCTAACCATAATGATTCATTTTTACAAAGCTAAATCACCCGAACTGTTGGGCTGGAATAATAAACGAAGCATAGATGCAGCATTCCATAATCGAGAGTAATTGTGGTTTTTTGAGGGGAAAAATGTATTATTGCAAATTGGAACTAAAAATAGTTTAATATAAATAGCATTTTCTCTATATTTATTTGTCAGTACAGAAAGGTTACATGTTTATAATAAACTTTTATCTTTATTAGATGCACCACGCATTCAGCCTTGACTTTATAAAACGTGACAGATATGGTGATCTTAAGTATATATAGCCAAATAACTTCGTATCTTTTTGATGCCACATAATCTTATCAATATGCACGATTGAGTGCATATATATTTAAGAAGTAATGGTTCTCATCACCGTTTTAAAAAAATGAATTTGCAAAATTTGTTATTCAATTTGTTTAAATAGAAAAAATATGATCTTATATCAAATTATTTCCTTTGCCCAAAATAAATATGGACCTTTTTTTTTATAACTTTAGATTTCTTGTTCGTATGCACACGTGTATTGTATAACAACAAATCTCCATTGTCGTTACAATGATTTTCCGAATCCTTCCATCATTAACTAAGATCATTTAAATATCTGAGACATGAGAATCGTTTGTACTGGCAGTCGCTGCAAAGTGCAGGCGACTTTTTTTTTTTTTTTTTCTTTTTTAATCCAAAAGAAAGGCAGTGCATGAGCTGCAGAGGTCAGCGAACCAGAACTGCCAAGACCATTCTCCACCTGCACCTGGATAACAGGCTGCAACATGGCACTAAGGAGAGGGTATCGAAGAGGGAAGACTAACCTTGTACCCGATGTGTCGGACCGAAAGGTGCACATATCGCAGTCAAACCTGTAAACTGCGACACAACGTATTTCATTCTCTGGATAACATGATGTTGCTTGCAAATACGTTTAGGGCTTGTTATGAGAACTAATGACGAAGAAGAAATCAATGTAAAAAAAAAAGGCCTTCATCGTAACTTGAGTCCTTATACTCTTCACTCTTAGGCTGGACTCCTAACCTCTGAGCCAACCACTACTCTATATTTTCTTTATTGGAAATATAGCCTGATTTTTTTTTCATACATATAAATATTTATATATCGTGTGCAATGGTCGCGTTCAATAGCGCTTAGCGACATAAATTCGAAACGGTTGCCATGAGACGAGACGCTTTGTGTTTATCCTACTGTAACCTTGACCGTTGTAGACCTTCACCTCTCAACCAGCACCAACCAGTAGTAAGAGTTAAGGTTCTTGAATTAATGTGATTTAATGAGGTCCTTTGCCCGTTACATTAAAACGTGACACGAGTTCAGTATCCCTGGTCACTTCAGATGAACGTGATTTCTTTGCACATAGCTAATTAGACTATACGTGTTAGTTCAAATTACGTTACATGATGATCAAGTTGTGACGATCTCAAACCTGAGCTATGGATGTCTAGTGGTAAAATTAAATGTCTCATGAACATTCTTGATGGTATGATAAGGCTGAATTGTATTTGTTTATAACTTTTGTATAGCTTCCTTGTTCCTATGGTTCCATTAGGTCTAGTTATACTTCCAAAGCTGCATTTCCTTTATTTAAACCTGAATTGAGTTATTTTCAAAGCGATTTTAACACCATTTTCTTTAACACGACAAGGCTGCCAGCCTCATCCGCCTGTTTCAGAAAACCAAGCATTAGTAGCTGACAGTTTTAAAAAATATGGAATCTTCCTGTCCTTACAAATTGTGTTTAAACTGAATTAAATGTAAACCTAGAAAATGAAACAAACCCTGAAATACTACAATAACTCCACTGAGTGTGCACTATCTTCTGTCAGTCGGTTCTCATCGTTTACTTACTACTCTTATTAATCGGATTCCTTGAACGATTAACTCTTGTTGATTCTAGTTAATAGTGCTTGTGGTCACGTTCCACTCCAAGAAGCAACCAGAAATGTCTCTGGCTCCCTTCGGATCACCGATTAGTGGCGAATGTTTACTCGTTATTTCACACCATTATATATTATTCCTGTTTCTCTGTCCTTGACGATTAATCAACTTCCCTGAGAGATTAAAACTCGAGGGGAGTCTAGTTTTCACGCATGGGGATCCCATGGTTTTTCTTCCCGCATCGGGCAGAAACCAGATATATATCTGGCTCCATCTCGACCGGGGGGTGGTGGAGATGGAGTGGGTAGTAAAGGAAATGAAATATTTCCATGTCTAAAAGTTACCCTAATTTTCTATGCACACAATCGCTTAAATAAGCGACAGGTTGGCGAATCTTTGTAAATATTAAATTATGACGTTGGGGAAGGATGGCGCAGACATGGTGGGTGGTGGAGAGAAGCCAAGGTAACGTCCCAGCCTGAGTGGTATATATGGAACGTATACCAGTGTTCAGCCAAACAGAACGTGTCCGATCATTCTGTGAAGGTTATCACAGCTGCATTGAGAATATCGATATTTTCTGCACTGGCTGGTAAAAGCGGCTGCCGAGTCGTAATAAGAAATCAGCTATGCTGTTTCTCCCACTCACTTCTTCCCTCCCTTCACCGCTCTCTTCCAGGATGGTTAACTTTTATTCTTTGCTCATGTGGAAGGTAAAATTAGTCCCATTACAGACAGACTGACATCGTGGATGAAGTGTTAAGCCTTCATTGTACTAAGCCACTGCTTTGTGAGGTGGGGGTGAATAGTTCCCTTCCACGTTGCCTTTTGCCTTCCTTAGCCGCCAACCAGGAACTGTTTTACTGTTGGGTCGATTGTTAGCCGTTAGCGGGAGTTAATCCTCCATACCTCTGCCATGACAAGCGAGTGCTCTTACTTCTATGCTAATCAGCCCGCTCTCGCTAGTAACTTAATTATATTTAGATCTCAGTGTATACATCACCATTATATGTATATATATATATATATATATATATATATATATATATATATATATATATATATATATATATATATTCTCTCGTCTTTCTATCTGATTCTGAATTACTTCTCTATGCAGTTTATGTACAAGACAGCTGTGGCCAATTGTATTATTCTGTTGGTATGAGCGCAGGATGCATTCTGGTACCATCTTACATTTTTTTGCATTCTCATTATTTCTCTATTCCCCAGTGCGGTTTTTATTTTGCGCCTATAGGCCCAGTGCATCCGACTTCGGCATGCATTTTATGTAAGGGTTTGCTTCCCCGGGGTAACGGCTGGTGCTGTGATGGGAATCGAACCCAGCACCTTCGGATTTTGAACCGTGTCACTTAACCACTAGCCCACGCCGTACCCCACCATCTTAAATGTCAGTATGTAATTATTTGATTTCGACCGTGTTAGAACACGCATAGTAAACGAAACTTCAAGGAATTATGTAGCAAGTTGCGTTCAGTAGTCCTTACCACTGAACTGCAGTTGACTACGCCTAGTTTCTGTTATGTCTGGGACGCACTGTTACATGATACGCGAGACTAGTCTTTGATTACAATAAAAGTTATCGCCATTCCCAAACGGATCAAACACTTTTGTAATGTCGGTACCAGATTGTATGCGCAAGCAATGTTTCTCCCCCCCCCCCCTACTTTCGCTGTGGGGGCCCGGATCTTAATTATTGACGCAGGCAAACAGGAATATGGTTAAATCTTTTATCAACTAACCAGGACGTCCAGCAATGATGAATCAATTCAAGTGTGTTTTCGTATTAGCCGGTCGGGCCGCTACTTAACATATAATCTTGAACCGGAGTAATTTTATCGATATTTACCGCGGAGCACGCAGTTTTCACGCTGCTGACCTTGCTCGACTTCCTGTGGTCGGGGCCGGTCCTACCGTCTGAATTTGGTCTGTCCTCGCTCTGATCACGTGTGAGGCGAGACTACGCTGATGCAAGGATGAAGTGCATCACCAAACACATGGGGTGGAGGGGAGAGAGGGCTGGGTTAATGACGCTGGAGGAGACGGACATTTGATCCAGCAAGAAATCTTTGAAACAAATAAAAACAGGCGTGCTTGCTTGGGTTTTATGGGGGGGGGGGGGGGGGGTGACTTAGACGTAGGCTTATCAGTCATAATTACAACCCATTTCAGTCACTACTGACTATAACAGCCAATTTCAGTCATGACTGGCTACAGTAGCCATTGCAGTCACTAGAGGCTATAGTAGCCATTTCTGTCACGACTGACTTTAATCCATTTTAGTCACTATTGGTTACAGTAGCCAATTCCAGTCCTGACTATAGTCATCATGGATTGACTAAAGGAAGGTCGTGTTTAACAAATATATTACCACCTCATGGGGGGGGGGGGGGTTACTAACATAGCAGTCTGTCCTAACACGCGGTTCCTCGTAGCTTAATTTTGTCTCTATAAAATAATTCAGTTATTAAAAGACGAACAAATGGCTGTTTCCCCAGCTTTGTCACAGTATCTCATTTGCTAAATAGAAGGGCGTTTCACGGGCGAGCGAAAGCTCGTTCAGGTATTCCAGAAGACGTTGAACTCAAGACACACCTTGGCTCCCCTGAAAGTTTATCCGTCCGGGGTGACGGTGGATACCAAGCAAAAACTTGGGACGGCCCGGCGGGCTTTTGGGTACGAAGACTAGTGCCGATCTGACCTTGAATTCTTGCAGTGACTCGGTCAGCGAGGACAAAGGTCAGAAGGTTGTTTGAACCCGCGTGCCTCGTGTCAGAAACCTTTGGAAGGTCGTAGAGCCCAAGCCACGTGGTTTCACTTTTATTGCGCATTCCTGACTATCCAAGTGTTTGTGGTTTTTGATGAATATACTCAAATATAATTTGAAACTTACTACTTTAAACAGAAAAGTATTGTACTGTCTCCACAGCACACAAACTGCGTTCATATTTTAGTCATTACCTTAAAATATTAGGCTCTTGAAACAAAGTAAAGTTAGTCCACGAGTACGCAATGCTGTCGAGGAGGAAGTGTTAGAAGTCATATGCGGCAATGTACTACGCATTTTTAAAATGGCACGAGCCTGACCAATGCTTTTCCAGCTTTCATATCATTACTAATTCTGGTAGGACTGAAGGACGACTCGAACTGGGTTACATTGCGTGAGAGACGAGTGTTTTGGTCAGCCTTGCCGTGTGTGTGTGTGATTATATATACACACTCGATATATATATATATACAAACATATCGAGTATCATGTTTGTGACATAGGGCGGAGAGAAATTTGAGCTGGAATTGGAAATGGCGACCAGCTACACAGCGGACACCAGGAGAAAGGAAGAGGCGGGCATTTTTTACTTGACGAATCATAGTATCTGACTGGTCAGAGGTCATGCGTGCGACCCCCTGACCGCTGGGATGAAGGATAGGGGCGCTCCGTGACCTCACGACTTCAGAAAATTGAGAAATGCTGAGGGGGGGGGGGGGGGGAAGAGTTGTGGTGAAGACATCCGAGGTCAGCGGATATTTAGGTCAATGTTCTCTGGTCTTGAGACACGTGCTACATGGTTCCCTATGGGTGCAATAAAAAGGTAAAGTCCTGTAACAGGCAATGTTGTCGCGGAGGAAGTGTTAGACTTCTATTTTACTAAGCCTTTTATTTATTAGGCTTGGTACTTGCTTCTTTATTCACCCCAAACAACAGAGTTCCATAAGTTCCCATTGTACGTAATGGGACATGGAGAAGTCGATATAATTTTACTTTTAGTAAATAAGGATTAGATGAAGATAGAAGTGTAGAAAACATAATTATCAGTTTTGCGAAGAAGCTAAGGTTATGGATAGGGTTGAATAACACGGTTACTATTCCATCGTCTGACAACATGGATAATGCCATGCTGTTGTAGAAACTGGATGCTACTCGCCTTATCATGGACCAACGCTGACAGATTCACGAAATTCATTACTGAGACAGCAGAAATACGCCGGTGCAGAAATTCTCGTCTATTCTCAAAGAATGTTTAACACCCCCAACAGTTAAAAAGTGGACTATTCTGTGACGTCACTCCATCTAATTCGGTGCTAAAACATTTTTGTTTTTGTTTGAGGTGAATTAAGACGCAAGTACCTCAGCCTCTGTGACCGTTTCCACATAATCTTCTCATGTACCAATTTACATCTGGGTAGAAGATGGTTAATTATATGGGCATGCAATTAAAGTTAATGACCGTGTACGCTGTACACTTTAGCAGGCGCACCTTCAACACCACCATTCATGAAACATATCGATTCCCTTGTGTACCGCTAGTGGTATAGATTCGTGTATTACAAGTAAACAGCAGATGTTGCCACGAGAAGAACATTGATTTTTAATCCACTCACGCCCACTCGATCGCGTGATTAGGAGGTGTCATCAGTCAACGCCTATTTTTCTTCATTTCTGACGTCTTCATCGCAAGTTGAGGTCATCTTGATCTGTTATTATAGTCTGCAGAAATAGTTGCTCTAGAAAGTAATATCCGTTCATCTGTAGTGAACATTTCTATTTCTCTGTTCAATACAATCGTTTCTTGTGTAGGGAAGGGATTGAATTGAAAGATATAGATGGTGTATATTTTCAAGAGTTGAGTGGTTAGAGTGATTGTACCGGGTTGAAATAATTTACACGCACATGATTACCCAGCGGTATTTTCGTCTTAATTCACATCAAAATGAAAGAAATACACATTTTTTGCACCGAATGTGAGATAGTGACGTGCCAGCATAGTCCAATTTTTAACTGTTGGGGGTGTCGGAACATTCTCCGAGAATATCTTGAATCTGTCGACGTTGGTCCAGGATAAGGGAAGAGTAGCATCCAGTTTCTACAGCAGCATGGCATTATCTTTGCTGTCAGACGATGTAATAACAACCATGTTATCTACCCATAACTCTAAACCTACCCCTAACCATTCGCAAAACTGAATAATAACCATCCTTTCTACATGTCTATCTTTATCTAGCTATTTATATAACATAAAATTGTATCGGTCTGTCCTCCCCTTAATCCGAAATCCCGTTACGTACTATATGAACCAAGAAGAACTCTGTTTGGGGTGAATTGAGACGCAAAATACCTACCATCTGTGATTAGGAAACATGACTTAAAATGTCCGAGAAGGCACGGAGGCAGCAACCCTAAAAACAATTTGATCTAGTCAAATACCCTATTCCACATATCACCAACAATCTGATAAAGGTCTCACGCATTCCCATTACTGCTTCATGAGAGAACAGAATGACGGATACTAATAGTATATCTACCGGTGATAACAATTGACCGGCTGAGTATCAGTCACGGCTGTTGTTGCCTGGTAGATCACACGCTCATCACACATGATACAGGCTCATTGTGTGTGTATGGCAGTGTCTTTACGTGAGTCATACGATTAACCACTTGAATAAAATGTGCACACACATCGTATCCTAGACCTATGCTTGGGCGCGCTTACTTTGTTTCGTGCATCTCTGTACAAATGTCCTCGTCTGTGCTTCTGTCACGATCTTCCCCTGCACGTATACAACACTAGCTAGGACAATAATGTTGTATTTAGTTTAATTGTTGTTGTTGAATGCCCACGATGAGTAACTTTTAAGGGCGTTAACTTCCAAGTTGGACCAGGGTCCTCCAGGCTGATGTGCTATGCTTAGCTTTCACTACTATGGGGATCACGTCGATCCCCATCTCGTTATCCATACTTAAATATCCCGTTTCAATAGAAAATTGCATGTAAGTTAGATGAGGGCCTTGGTCGGTATGTTTACCTTAACATTGTCTGATCAGTATGTTTTGACTGACCCATGCGTTAGTTTCCTTTTCTCTAGTTTAGCTATAATTCACAATATTTCATTCCTGGAGAAAACCACACAGTAAGTTAAATGTCTAAGGAAGGGCCCATATATCCAGTATTTTCACCTCAATGTGAGCAATATTTTTGTTAATTAATTTTTAAAATTTTAATTCCCAATCTCGATTGCCAAGTATATGTAGATCGCTGGGTCCCACAAATGCATGTCCTAACAGGAGAGATGAGCAAGAGAATTGTGCTTGTGGATAGCAACCTTACTCTAAAACAAATCACGTATAATCCACTACATCGAAAGCGAAAAAATGTTGATTATGTCATGCAATACATACACATATTTGATATCTTGGTATGTTCTTCTTCAGACTTGCGGAACAGTTAGCCCTGAAGAAGTCTGAACTCGTAAAAGAGATATGACTTGCCAACAATAGGTGACATAACTGTCGAAAACGTAACACAGCAGGGAAGACATGACCATCGAGAAAAAAAATCATTGCTCTTGATTTTCCAATGTTCTATTTATAGCACCAAATCTGCATTAGCATTCAGCACTTCCCTAACGTTACTTTCCAGAAACGACCTTGTATGCCCTTTGTACATCAGGTCAATCTCGTATGACGTGTTTCCTGTTCAGGTACCAGATAAGCTGTATATCGCCCAGCAGGGGAGATATCCGAATGAACTCGTATAACGTCTTCTTTGAAGCCGCACATACCATCCATCATCTTTTCATTGTCGCTCCAATGATTTTCATTACAGTTGACCTTCAGAAACCGGCACCAGCGCATTTTGACAGGATGATAATGTACATTTTAATTCTATTTGGTGAAGAACAGACCGTGTTCTGAATTGTCAAATGTTAAGTTTGATATAGTTGGACATTAAAACAGTTAATTCATTGATGACTCTAACGGAAACTAGTTTGGTCTGAAACCTAGTCGCGTAACGATACATTATGTTAGTGATTGGCTCCAAATGAAGCATAGTCGCCACTGCAGCTGTTCCCTTTACAATAAGGCTGTTTTTGGGCGTTTCCAGTGACGGCTAACACGAATGTCTTGTCTGTTCACCGTTAATTAGTTTGTTCAAGCGTAGGTACATGACTGTATATGTTTTCTCCGGACTGCAACCCTTTCAGAGCCATGTACTTTTCGACGATGAACAAGAGCGTAGGTCTGGATGAGTTTTTTTTGTATGCCTCACATGTTCCGATCAAATTAAAAAGGGGTGTGCACTTTTCCAGTTGAAGGTACAACCAATAACATAAAAGTGGCGGTTTCAATAGCAATGGCTTGACATGATGGTGGTGCTAGTCATATGCACAACCCTACTTAGTCGTCTTTTACGATACACATCAGAAAAACCGTTTAGCTCCCTGTGGACCATATATCTTCTCGTCTCCGTGCTGTCCTCGTCTCCTCTATTTTCTTTATGTTTGTCTCATGCTCTCTTGTCCGTGTGTGTTTTAGTCTGCCTCTACTTCTCTTACCTTGTGGACTCGAGAACAGAGACTGCCATGTAATGCTATCAACTAGTTTCTTTAATGTTTGTCCTAGGCAAAGTCAGCGCCTTGTTCCGGCGTCACGTTCTATTGATAAATGTCTCGTTAACAGTTCCACATTAGTGACCTTATCATTTCCATCTATTCCGCACAAGCACCCATTTATGTAGCTTTTTTGTTGTTTTTTGTGTGTGGTTCTTCTCAGTGTTTCAAAACTATACAAAATAGAATTAACTTTACATACGATCCAAGGCACTCGGGTGTAAATGGGAACTGTAAATAGATACTACATGATTCTTAAATTAGATTAGTCTCACAAGAGATGAGACCTTCAACAGGTGTGTGGTAACACTTAACACTGTTGTACCCCTACTATGGAAATACCTGACAATAAGAGCCCTATACAGATATGCGTCTGACCCCGTTTGAAAATGGTATATAGATAAGGCTTGGTCACGAGTTTCCTCCCTTAAGCTGTTAACACGGTCTCACCTAGTGACTGAAAACACCGATCACATTCAGAGAAATGTAGCAACCACGTGAAGTAGAATACAAGGCGAGGTCAATTTGATAACCCAGTTTTAGTGTCAGGAAGGACAGCATGTCATAATCTGTCCTACTGTTTTGTTTGAGTGCGGGTCTACTCCAGGTCCATATCACAGCATAGGTTGACTGGTTTATCGCTTCGCCTGTAGTTCAAATTGGATGTCGGTTCAAACTGAACTATGCGTATATGGAGCTGTATTGGTAATGACTGCCAATATATCGATGAGTCAGCTGTTTTAATATATTCAAACACCTGACTCATCGATGCATTAGCATGTATAGTCATAGCTTGAGCTGCACTTTATTCATCGAAAAGTGACATTTTAATACATGACTATCCTAACCCATTTGATTTCCCATTGGAGCATCAGGCTCTCAACTGATAAATAATTGTGGGCATTTTACGTGAGCAGCCACACCTGCTCTGGTCAATGTCATTATTCGTCTGCATGTTTTATTTTAGCTCCCCGTCTTCTATTCTCCCGTGTATTCAAATCCATCGCCTATCTGATTATATTTTCCATTTCTTTTTTCTAGCATCTTCCATTAATTTTTACTTTCTCTGCCTAAATGCCATTGATATTAAGTTATATACTTCTTTGCTTATGGTCATCACTTATAAATTCACAATAAGGAAACTACCCACTAAAATGATATTAAGGAAATTCAAAAGAAGGAAACTCGCTTGGTACGGTCACATATCGAGATCAAATGGTCTTGCAAATACGATCCATCACGGAAGGTGCACGGCAGACGACGAAGAGGACGGCCCAAAAAGAGGAGGAAGGACAACATAAAAGAATGGACCAATCTCCGACCAGAAGAGGCACAGGCAGCGGCCGCTGACAGTCAAGGGTACCGTGGAGGTGTGAGGATGTCTTCTTGTGTGCCCCAACGACCTCACCGGTTACGGGATGCCTGACCTGAATGTGATATAATATTAGTATTTCAAATTCCTCAGTATCATAATTCTGGTTTCGTATTTCAAATTCCTCAGTATCATGTCTGGTTTCATCTATCCCGATCCTCCATGACATCCACCCTTCCCTGCGTCATTGTCATTCTGACATCCAAATGCTGGAATTGTGACGTAATACGAAGCTTAACCTTCAATTCTCGTGATCCGTGGAAATGTCGAACGAGCTGTCATTTGACGCCCTGCGAGCAAAGTTGACACCCGCGCTTATTATGTCTTGCGTTGTGCAACAAATCCGTTCTTAGCACAGAGCTGTTGCATAGACAGTACACGGCTGCCCTCCATTTTTATCTGTTCTTGCCGTTTGTTTCCTAAACACCTATAACCCGCGCATAAAGTTATAAAAAAGTGATGTCATCACGCACAAAGACACTGCGGCCTTCACGTGCCTGAATCAAACGTTGATTTAACGGCTTCTCTGGTCTCATTTAACTCCAATCACATATCTCACATTTTTTAGAAATCCAACTTTAGCACACAGGATAGCAGTTAAACACCTAAATTTGGTCGAGCGATTTTTAAAACAAAGGCATGTTTGCCCAAGAAAAACTAAAAATAGCTTTCTAAACATATTTCACCTTGGCTCAAAACTGTCGTCCGTTAACAAAGAAGAGATGCATATTTTTACATTTAGCTACCTGTTTACTTGTGCAGGAGAGATCCCCGTGGCCTTGAGCACTCTTGTTCCCCACTGTTTTTTATAGTTCTTAAATGTTATGTTAGCTTAAGAGGCTGTTGCCTTTGCCTCTGCTAATCCCTACCACTGCTAGTGGAAATAGCAAGTTATTTTGAAACATACACATTTGACCCTCTGGGAATAATTGTTCAAATGCAGTATTCAATTTTTAGGTAACTCAAATGGCTTGATGGCTTTTCGTTTGAAAACTGTTCATACTTATAACATCTTAGAGCATACGTTTGTACTTACTATTAATGAATATCTGTCACCCTCTCTCTGTCTTCACTAATTTCATGCATTAAAAATGTACGGCAGTGTGGGTAGTCCCTTGGTGCCGTCAGGGATGAAGTGGTAAAAAAAACCGTATTGTATCTGAAGGATATGCTCTTAAATAACTCTTCTTTGCGTTCAGGATATTTTGGTCATGCTATATCTGCAGGCCATAATGAAGTCTGTAGTCTTCACCGGATCGGAGCGGCTGCTCTACAGTTTTTGTCCCAGCTCCGCACCCTCTGGCCAGGTCTGCCATCTCATTTCCCTGCAGATTGGGCATTCCTGTAGAATGTGCTCAGGGTTCTGGCATCCTGTTAAATAACTAAGGATGGGGACTGCGTGGGCTAGTTGTTAAATGACACGGATCACAATCCGAAGGTGCTGGGTTTGCACCTCATCACAGCACCGGCCTTTAACCCGAGGAAGCAAACCCTTTGGAAATGCAGGAGGAAGCAGACCCTTACGTAAAAGGAATGCTTAAGTTGGATGCACTGGACTGACAGGCACAAAATTAAAAACAAACACAGAACAGCGTACTTCGCCTTGGGGAATAGAGATATAAGGACTAAGGGACCATATTTGAATACTTTCAATCATGTCGTGCAAGCTACTAATGGTTTTCAACGAAATGTAAAATCAATCAGAATTAATATATTCAGCTGGGACGTAGGTCTTCAACAACAACAAAATATAGTCATGAGATTTGACCTGACCATATTTGTAGTTTTTGTGGCTTAGTTAGTTTCTATAGGATGAGGTAGCCAGCTCCATGCCCAGCCGTCCTTTGTCGCCTGGCAGGTTACATCTTTATTGGTCTTTGTTCTGTATCCAGGCCCCGGGTAATACTCAAGTATAACAAAGAATGTTTGTAGGTAATATATTCATATTTGTTCTGTCACTTTCTCTTTCTATCTCTCTCTCTCTCTCTCTCTCTGAGTGTATCTCACATTCTAACTGATCAAAACTACATTATTCATTTTTGTTATTGTCCTCAGGTTATGCTGGATTGTCGTCTCCCAAGAATATTGACCAGCTCAACTCAGTTGTCCAGCAGCTGTTACAGCAGCATGTCCGCGTGTCTCGGCCGTCAGATGTCATGCACTACTCACGGCTGCTCATGTGTCTGCCTTCCTTGTACGGCATCAACAGTAAGATGTTTGAAACACTCTTCTGCAAGCATATCACCAAGAACACAGACATGGAAGTGCTTCTCAAGGAACTGCTCCAGAGCATCTCTTAGACTCAGGGATGAGTCAGAAGTTTCACAGTCTGTTCTACCCTAGTGTGGAAGCCTTCCTTCTAGAACCTCATGATCTGATCTGAGACTATCAAATGATACGTGACCAGATCAGAAGTCTCAACACAAAAGTCACCATGTTTTATCCTGTGTCCCTCAACATATGACAACTCAACATGAGAGAAGATATGACATTTCAGAAGGGCATTCAACATTGAACAAAATAATTTAAATGCTTCTAACAGATAAGCAATCGCGATAACAAGAGAACACCATGAAAGTGAGCAAGGCAGATGTTACAACAAGGAAAATAAAGTTGTAGATTAGTTCCTGGACAGTGGGTGAAGCCCAACCAGTCATAGCAAAACAAGCCTCCTCAACTTGGAACCTGATAATCTGCGATAGAAAACTAGACATTGTGTGACAGCATTCCGTAAGCAATGAATGTAAGAGGACATTTCGAACACTACCAAAAAGAGTCTTTATCAAGCACATACACGTGTCTTATCTTGGCGTGGATTTTGGAGTTCGTCTAATTTGTTATCCTGCATCCCTAAATGATCTTTATGTGGTTCAGTAGACTTGGTTCTAAGCTGCCTCAATGGGGTTTGAATTTGAGGCCACTGGAATACGCCATAATATAGTGTTTGAGTCACTGAATCATTAGTTCAGTTGCTTTCTTATGCAAGCAGATATTCAATAAATGATGACTATTCACACAATTTACAACTGGTCAAGACTTGCTTAGATCGACTATTCACACAATATACAACTGGTCAAGACTTGCTCAGATCTCCAAAACTTTCTCTACCTGGTTTGCCTGTAAGAAATGCATGCAGCTGGAATGTTCCAGGACAAGAGAATTTGCACGGTAGACATCTTTCATAATATTCTGTTGGAACAGTCTTGATACAGCCACTGGAACAAGCAGGTGTACATGAAGAGGTGTAATAACCTTGCATGGTGAGGATCAAGTGCACTCTTCTGTGCAAATGGACCATTTGAAAGATCTTTAATCTGAAACATTTTGTTTAAAAAAATTTAAAATGGTCTTAGATTGAAAGAATGTATGACAGATGGAATTTGTTTGAAGCTTACATAAACTGATGGTGATTGATTTCGAATGCAGAGTTGTATAGATGATACAAGTGTTTAATATTATGTGGTCACTTATTAGAATGGTCAAATGTATCAATGCACTGCATTGTTCTTGTTTCTTTGTCTACACATGCTTCGATATCCTGAGTGGATTTCACGGATGTCTGGTTTTTCTTTGAGAAAATGTTCACTCAGACAATTTAGACAGTGATGAATAATAGTTTTTTGGCATATGGTGGTTTGCGTAACTGACTGGTCTCGATTTCTTCACACTATCATGCCTTCATTGTTGTACAAAAAACATCAACAGATGCTGATCATTAATTCAGTTTTGTTTAATTTATTTCTTTCCACAATGTTTTGTCAACTGCCCACTTTTTAATTTATTAAATTTGGAGACATTGTAATTGTTTCAGATGATAGTTAACACTTCTTTTTGCAATTACTTCCAAATAGAACAATCAGACCATACTGAGACCACATCTAGCCAAATGTAGACCTAGTTATCTGATATCTGGCTGTTAGGGTTGGTGTCTTCAATAGTTCACTATAGTCTCCGCTTTCGTGAGCTGATGTAGCCTGTTCCTTTGCTGCCTTACTGCCTTGCATTCTACCAGATTCTGCAGTGCACGCTACAAGTGAGTAGACTGGATACTCCTGTTTAACGCCACAAGGGGCACAGCTTGACATGCATTATCCAATTGTATTTCTTCTATCATAGACCAAAGGAACAACAGTCGCACGTACTCTATTTATTTGAACCAAGCCGAAAAGCAGTTACTCAAAGTGCTTTTTATCAATTTTGCATACGTTCTGTGTGCACTAGTAATTGATAATGACAGTTATTGAGTTCTTTATTCTAAATTCCTATTTAATAATAAACAATTCAATTGTTATAATATGGTTCTGAGTAGGACAACACATACCACTGGGATCTGTTACAGCACTGCACCCTTTGTAGTTTGCTTCGTTTAGGTCTTAGTTAGTATATTTGTGTTTCATGTTCAAGTTATGGGCACAGTGTCTCAGTGTGTCCAATTTGCAATATTTGACTCCTGTTTGTTCCAAAGTTGGACAATATCAGTGACATGTAGGTTTGTTTGTCTGTTTGCCAGAATGGGCGTTTGTTAAGTACAGCAGTGGTTCTTAGATTTGAGCATGTGGGAGTTGAATGTGCATTCATTCTTGTGTTATTTAACTGTAGCTTTTTGAAACTCTTAGGGACAGTGGCGTCATAGTGTACAACGCTTTCATGCATAATTTGAGTGGAATAATTCCTTGGAAGGGATACATACCTGCACTGATTGCTCTCCAGCAATTCCTGATTTGGACTTTACTCTCATGATTTGGATTTTATTCTTCACGCATGTTGTTAGTCTCCTCTTCTGTGGCTATATTCTTTGTCATGATCTGTGGGTTCCAGGACTAGTCTCCTCTTCTGTGGCTATATTCTTTGTCATGATCTGTGGGTTCCAGGACTAGTCTCCTCTTCTGTGGCTATATTCTTTGTCATGATCTGTGGGTTCCAGGACTAGTCTCCTCTTCTGTGGCTATATTCTTTGTCATGATCTGTGGGTTCCAGGACTAGTCTCCTCTTCTGTGGCTATATTCTTTGTCATGATCTGTGGGTTCCAGGACTAGTCTCCTCTTCTGTGGCTATATTCTTTGTCATGATCTGTGGGTTCCAGGACTAGTCTCCTCTTCTGTGGCTATATTCTTTGTCATGATCTGTGGGTTCCAGGACTAGTCTCCTCTTCTGTGGCTATATTCTTTGTCATGATCTGTGGGTTCCAGGACTAGTCTCCTCTTCTGTGGCTATATTCTTTGTCATGATCTGTGGGTTCCAGGACTAGTCTCCTCTTCTGTGGCTATATTCTTTGTCATGATCTGTGGGTTCCAGGACTAGTCTCCTCTTCTGTGGCTATATTCTTTGTCATGATCTGTGGGTTCCAGGACTAGTCTCCTCTTCTGTGGCTATATTCTTTGTCATGATCTGTGGGTTCCAGGACTAGTCTCCTCTTCTGTGGCTATATTCTTTGTCATGATCTGTGGGTTCCAGGACTAGTCTCCTCTTCTGTGGCTATATTCTTTGTCATGATCTGCGGGTTCCAGGACTAGTCTCCTCTTCTGTGGCTATATTCTTTGTCATGATCTGTGGGTTCCAGGACTAGTCTCCTCTTCTGTGGCTATATTCTTTGTCATGATCTGTGGGTTCCAGGACTAGTCTCCTCTTCTGTGGCTATATTCTTTGTCATGATCTGTGGGTTCCAGGACTAGTCTCCTCTTCTGTGGCTATATTCTTTGTCATGATCTGTGGGTTCCAGGACTAGTCTCCTCTTCTGTGGCTATATTCTTTGTCATGATCTGTGGGTTCCAGGACTAGTCTCCTCTTCTGTGGCTATATTCTTTGTCATGATCTGTGGGTTCCAGGACTAGTCTCCTCTTCTGTGGCTACTCCAGTCTTTTGTTCATTCTCTATGGGTTCCAGGACTAGTCTCCTCTTCTGTGGCTACTCCAGTCTTTTGTTCATTCTCTATGGGTTCCAGGACTAATCTCCTCTTATGTAGCGACTCCAATTTTGTTAATTCTCTTTGGGTTCCAGGACTAGTCTCCTCTTCTGTAGCGTAGCTACTCCAATTTTGTTCATTCTCTATGGGTTCCAGGACTAGTCTCCTCTTCTGTGGCTACTCCAGTCTTTTGTTCATTCTCTATGGGTTCCAGGACTAATCTCCTCTTATGTAGCGACTCCAATTTTGTTAATTCTCTTTGGGTTCCAGGACTAGTCTCCTCTTCTGTAGCGTAGCTACTCCAATTTTGTTCATTCTCTATGGGTTCCAGGACTAGTCTCCTCTTCTGTAGCTACTCCAATTTTTGTCATTCTCTGTGGGTTTCAACCCTACCACATGATTGGGTTATGTGAAGTTCAATAAGTGAAGTATAGACATAGAAAAAAAGTTAGTTGACACTTCTGACAAATACAAAAAGCAGCTGGTCCTGCAGTACCTCCACAGTCCACAAGAGAAGACGTTATCCCAATATATGATTCCAGATTAAGAACCACTAATTGTAAAGTGAAGACTTTTCCCAGTCTGCCATGAAGCCATGTGTGTGTAAATTGTTGCATAAATTGGATGTATATAAAAGTAATTTATTATTGTCAATGAATCCAAAATGGGCGAATGGCAAGTAGTGGTAGTAAGTTATAAATGGTCAGACAAATGTGGCTGGTACCTTTCAAATGAGTTGAACGATTTATAGCAATAAGATTAGTATTACTTATTACAACAACAAGGAAAGAGAATGGTTCTTTCATGACATTCCACATCCCATGCATTCATTTATTTATACTATCGAATCCACCATTTTGGTCAGACATAAAACATTTCTGATATTTAAATTTGTGCTGGTGTTTTCATGTTCTGACCCTTTCTTGTAACTTTGGCAACTAGCAGAGCGCCATTTGGTCATAGTTTGACAGAGAATCTAGTTACACAGTGTAGTACTTGAGCTGTATCGATCAGCTGGGACAATAACTAAAATAATGACAAACTGATTAAAACTCTTTCTGATGATCAGTTTGAGTATTTGAGGTTCAAGAGTAAGCCTCAAAGCCGTATGAAAATATTTTCCACCTCTTATTTATAAGTGTAGAACACCACCATCTGATAATTTAGTGGATAGACCTCCTCCACCTGACAAAAGTGGATAGAACTCCTCGACCTGACAAAAGTGGATAGAACTCGAACTGACACTTAGTTATAAAACTCTACCTGACAATTAATTATAAAACCCATTTCACCTGACAATTAATTATAAAACACACTTCACCTGACAATTAATGATAAAACACACTTCACCTGACAATTAATGATAAAACACACTTCACCTCACAATTAATTATAAAACCCATTTCACCTGACAATTAATTATAAAACACACTTTACCTGACAATTAATGATAAAACACTTCACCTGACAATTAATGATAAAACTCATTTCACCTGATAATTAAGTTGAAAAAAACTCCTTAAGTATAGTGATGTTAACATGCCAATCACAAAAACGTAAATACACAACTAGGATTTGATCGAACTGGAATTGTCCAACTCAAACTGATCATATCCTGTGTTCCCCCCTTATTTTTTTTATTAGTGAATAATAAATCATGAAAATTGTTAGTGACGAAGATTTCAGCTATGACTTGTCATCTGTAGGTACATTCAGTATTTATTTATTATATCAATTTAATCTCCGACAAACATTACAGATGCCATTCAAACTGTCATCTTAAAACATTACAAACCAAACTGTTTTATCTGTGGCTCAACATAAAAATGTGTTGGTCAGATGCTCATGTCTCCACGCAAAGAACATGGTGTGATGTTTACAAGGGTTTCTGAGAGTGAGTGTACACTTTGTCATTACTTGATGATGTGTGGTTTTTAGACATGTGTAATGTTAGCTTTATTTATTGAGGAAATAACATTATTTTAACTCTGGTTCTTCCTGTGTTCTTTTTATTTATTTGTTTGCCTGTTTGTCCTACCAATTGGTACGTGCAAGGTGGCTAGAATGTGTCGTATGTAGCCTAGTCGACAGTGGGCTGAGTGGACTGAGATTCGAAATCACAAACGGGCAAAAAAAATATCAGGGTGTGGTTCGTTTCCGGTATGACCACTTCTCCAGTCGACCCAGCTGTAAATTGGTACCTGGCATATGAGCTGGGGAAGGTATAAACAGCAAAGAGGTACCTGACCATCCCACTTTACATGGGCTACTGCTTAGTATATGAAGAGTTATCTTCATTCCCGACGGCATTTGTTGCCACGGGACTGACCTTTAGGCTGCATGGTGAGGCTGTGTGGTCTGGGGGTGAAACGTGCATTTCACAATCCCAAGAACCCCGGGTTTGAATCCCACCATGTCCAGTTTGGCTTATTTCTGTGTTATCGCTTCTCCATATGGAAGTAAAGTCAACATACCGCACTGCACACCTGCCAATAAATTTACAACAACCAGGTAGGTTAGCGGTTTTGCAAAGGATATGCTACCTACATTACACACAATTATAATACATACAAACAACTAAAAGTCCTGAGAAATGCATTTTTTTCCTGTGGTGATCTGCTGTTTAGAGATATGGACTATCACACAAGCACTAAGAAAGAAGACTTAGCTTTCGAGACCCAGTGCTGTACAAAAATCCTGAAAATTTCTTGGACAAAGAAAGATAATAAAAAAAGCCTTCCCACAAAACCTTAAATGTAGCCGAAAACTCACAATGTTATGTTTCGAAAACTGAAAGTTTTCGACCAATTTAAACGTCATTAAAGACTGGAGAGAACAATTCTGCAGGGCAAGGTTCCAAGAAGATGGGAGGAAAGGGCCGACAAAGATGGCCATGACGTCAAAGAAAGTTGAATTTGACCTTGAGGAAATGCTAAGAACAGACAAACATTTCTACAGAAGGCTGTTATGAGATCGATCGTGTTCAAAGTACATGATATATAAGGATGATTATTATTATCATTCCGTGGTTAAGCGTCGTGATCGGGTGGTGTGGGTTCGACTCCAAACTCCGCCGTCCTTTTCATGGGCGCTTGATACGGAGTCTCCTGCATCTCGTACTCGCCCCCTAGTCGTCTTGTCCTTGGCTTGTCACTGGGGTCTGGTGGCTCGAGACGAGAGAGTGAGGATAAAATGTAGCGCAGTAAACCCTTGCAAAAAATATCGCTAACAAAATAAATTATGCCAAGATCGTCTACGATGGACGGCGGCCTTTGCCTTTTTATTATCATACTGACTCACACTTTGAACGGCAAATACGAAAAGCAGATACAAGAAGTTCCGAGTTGCTCAAAGGACAGACGCAAACAACGGGGACATTCACTCTACAGAACCGAATTCTCAACCTAACTTCTTTATACTGGTTAGAAAGATCTACAGTCTGTATACAACCAGTTATGCACTTGATCTTCTGCCTCGTTGGCCTTCACATCTCAACTTCAACTACTCTAACGACTCAAGGCTCTGTACACTTCCGTACAGCTTCTCGTGGAAGGACACTGGCTGTTGCCAAATGCTACTTCTTTTGTCGGTATACAGTGGACAGGACTGCAAAATATGTTCTGCCTCCATGAGGGCTGTGCCGCAGGCACAAAGGTATGTAGTGCCAATCTTGAATTTGTTGTACAAATGACATCCAAGTCTGTTGTGACCTGTTCGAAGTCGGAGAATGGTCGACTGGAGAGTTGATGGTAGGCATAGTTTTATATGTGGCCAGTTTGGTCTTCTTTCCATTGCACTGTACGTTGCCCTGATGAAGGCTTTTTGTCTCATTGTATGTGATTTCTGTATCACTCTGCTGCAGCATTCCTCCATCTCTGGCGAGTCTGTCTGCCTCCTCGTTGCCTGGAATGTCGCAGTGGGCTGGTATCCACTGGACTGCTTTGTATGAAGCACTGGGGCAGGCGTTCGAGCAAGTCTGCTAGAGCACTGAGTTCATTTTTGTGCTGGTTCTTGAGCGTCATTAACACTGCACGGGCGTTTGTGAAAATGATCACTTGCTTTTCTGCCTGCTCCTTATGGTCTATAATGGTTTCAGCTGCTTGTTTCGCGTCACTGGCTAGGTACTGAAGTTGCTGTAGCGTCTCCCAGAGGCAAATGCTGCTGAGTATACTTTGCTTTTTAGTTTTATGGTGATGCCTCCTCTCCCGTTTCCAATGGCATTTTGCCTGAACCATCCGTTTAGGCGTGATTAACTTGATCTAAAAATACCTATGCGCGTCCAATATATTCTTGAATGCATTAATTTACCCTGTCTCTACTATTTCCTGATGCAATGCTTTCCGAGCATTCCTCAAAAGAAATCAGGCGCCGAATAGCCTGCAATGACGGTTACAGAATGTAGATGGGCGGGGCATGTGTTGCGTGAATGCCTGTCAACAGATGCGACGGAAATTGATGTTCTGTGGACCCACGACTTTAAGCATCAACGAGGAGGTCTACCAATGAGATATATGGTCTTGGTGCAACATGGCAAAAGAGCGCATCTATTTGGCTTGGCTTTGGCTTTGTTGGTTCGCAATCTCCCGCTGCCAAACCTGAAAGGGCTTAAGTGAATGCGCTGTGTCGTAGTTTACAGCTTGACTTCTATATTTGCACCTTTCGGTCTAACACATCCGACTTCAGCAAGAATTTTGTGAGTACCGAGCTGCCCTCCCACTTTGGTCCCTTCTCCTTAGCCAGTCTGCCCTGCTGCAGCTTGTTATCCAGGATCACCGCGTGACGGTGTAGAAGAGTCTTGGCAGCTCTGGTTCGCTGGCCCTGACGCTAGCAGTCAGCGATAGGTCGCATTTATTTGAGTTCAAATAGCATTTTTCCACCTGGCATTGGACATCTCTTGCTTGATTAAATCCCAAGAATACACAGGAAACTACTGCGTGCAAATTCTGGGTGTGTAGTTCGATGGGGGGGGAGGGGGGGGGGGGGGGGTAATATCGTGAAGGAACGTCCCATGCAAATTTATAGAACTGATTCATGTTCTCGTTCGTGCACATAGAAAGAGTCTCGCAGACGAGGTGGGGGATCAACGCTTTTCTGTACGCATCGTGATGCATGAAGAGCCACTGTAACGTGCTGCGGTCAGAGGCATGTCAAGAGTTAACCCAGCACTAGCGGCTTCGAAAAAAAACAGCAACATCAATACTAGCAGTTGAAGAGGGTTGTGTATAGTGATAGCTAGCTCACTTTATGAAACAAATGACTTCAAAATAGCGAAAAGGAAGATGAAAATAATCAGTTTATAGTCGCCTCACAGTATGCAGGTTAGAATTGTTATTAAAGATTTATAAACACTAAACGAGGTATACAACAAATAGAGGTATTGAAGAAACTCTATCTCTTTCTTTCTCTCTCTCTCTCTCTCTCTCTCTCTCTCTCTCGATCTCAATGTATATATATATATCTATATATATATATATGTATATATATATATATATATATATATATATATATATATCAAGAGAAAGTGGAGAGTTTTAGTCACACCGATTTAACTATGTCTACAGAAAGAAAGAACGCCGGCAATCACTTGGATTAAACAGTCCATGATGGTAGTCCACTGGGGTGAGATCATATGACAGGCTTAGAGGAGCGACGGCTAGATTTGAACCAGACCAGGAGAAAGGAGCCAGATTAGGAGATAGGAAACAGACCACGAGAAAGGCACCAGACTAGAGAAAGGAACCAGACTGCGAAAAAGGAGTCAGACCAGGAAAAATGAGCCAGACTAGGAGAAAGGCGCCAGACTAGGAGAAAGGAGTCAGACCAGGAGAAAGGAACCAGACTAGAAGAAAGGAAGGAGAAAGGAGCCAAACCATGAGAAAGGAACCCGACCAGGAGAAAGGTGCCAGACTAGGGGAAAGGAACCAGACTAAAAGAAAGGAGCTAGGCTAGAAGAAAGACACCAGACTATGAAAAAGGAACCAGATTAGGAAAAGGGAGCCAGACTAGGAGAAAGACACCAGACTAGGAACAAGGAACCAGCCGAGGAGAAATGATCCAGACCAGGAAAAAGATAGCAATTAGAAAGTATGGCCTTCTCTCCTGGACACATCCACATTGCAGGAGCTACTTAGCAAGTTTTGTTCTCTTCTGTTCCAAAATTGATTTCACTGCGCTCCACGCATACACAAAGATTCCCAAACCACTTTCAGCAAATGATGAGCGATGTGGATGCTGTCGTACCTCTATCCTGCAGTCTCCGAGCTGAAGTCACTGCTTCCATCCTGCAGTCTCCGAGCTGAAGTCACTGCTTCCATCCTGCAATCTCCGAGCTGAGGTAACTGCTTCCATCCTACAGTCTCAGAGCTGAGGTCACTGCTTCCATCCTGCAATCTCCGAGCTGAGGTCACTGCTTCCATCCTGCCGTCTCCGAGTTGAGGTCACTGCTTCCATTCTGCACTCTTCGAGTTGAGGTCACTGCTTCCATCCTGCAGTCTCCGAGCTGAGGGGCCACTGCTTCCATCCTGCAGTCTGCGAGCTGAAGTCACTGCTTCCATCCTGCAGTCTGCGAGCTGAGGTCACTGCTTCCATCTTGCAGTCTCCGAGCTGAGGGGCCACTGCTTCCATCCTGCAGTCTCCGAGCTGAGGGGCCACTGCTTCCAGGCTGCAGTCTCCGAGCTGAGGTCACTGCTTCCATCCTGCTGTCTCCGAGCTGAGGGGCCACTGTTTCCATCCTGCAGTCTCCGAGCTGAGGTCACTGCTTCCTTCCCCATTCACCAACTGGAGATTGTTGCTCTGTATACTTAACTCCGTTCAGCAGCAACCCGACCTCTCACTCTAGCGTCTAGCGGAGTAGCAACAACCGGATATATCATTGACTAACACCGATCCATCAGTATATAGTTCTAAGATCAAGGGGAATATCAGAATAAATATCTAAACAAAACGAGTGGCCACAATTGCAAAGATGTGTGTATTTAATTAAAACACTCAATATGTTGTTGATATAAACTAAGATATTTTAGGTGAGGGAAGGAAGGGAGACAGATCAATCAGAAATGGCAGAGGTGAGTTTAGAGAGGGTAAAGAAAAGAAGGTTAAGAATACAGAAGGCGAAAGAAGCTTTCATTTCGTTAGGGACCTTATGGAAATCAACAGAAATTAAAACTACCCCCAAATTAAACATCTTCAACTCCAAAGTAATATCCGTTCTATTATATGGCTCTGAAACATGGAGGACAGCAAAGTCACTTAGAAAAAAGGCGCATATTGTTGTTAATGGTTGCTTGGGCATAATACGAGGGTGGGAGTGGTACCAGAAAATCACAAAAGTGTAACTTGGAAATAAAGGGGTAGATGCGAGTGAAACGTGACATATGGAGGTGGCAATACCGCTGGATAGGTCATACATTACTAAAACCAGTCAATAACATTACAAGACAGTTTCTATTTTACATTCCATAGTGCAGAATGAATAGAGGACGACCGAGACATTCATGTAAGAGGGAGATGGATGTTAATATCAGGACGACAGTCAAGTGATTGTCAAAACTGGAACATGA
This sequence comes from Ariolimax columbianus, assembly GCA_036924085.1. Taxonomy (NCBI): domain Eukaryota; kingdom Metazoa; phylum Mollusca; class Gastropoda; order Stylommatophora; family Arionidae; genus Ariolimax; species Ariolimax columbianus. The sequence goes on from JAVGWX010000005.1 coordinate 28,038,549, forward strand.
AAGAAAGACTTGTATTTGGTGAAGACTCAAGCTTCCAAAGGAGTGGGCAGGTTTTACATTGATTGAAAGAAAATTTTAGAAATGTGTTTGCGTCTTACGTGAATGACCGCTTACTATCAGAAACAACAGAACTATAACAACTGAAACGATTTCAAAGTTTAGCTCACAGCAACTGAGAGATGTGTGCACAGATATCGTAGTTCAACACAAATAGAAAAGTACACAAAACACAATTGTCCTTGAACATCTTGACCCAGCATATGAGACCGATAAGGATTAGAAAAATAAACAAAACACTTTGACCAAATTAACAGATAAGACACCATCACGGTAAACGTCAATAATTGGAAAACAAAAGCGAGAAATACCAATATTATCATGTGTCATGATTCGTAGAGTTTATAAATTTCCTGCGCAATAAATATCCTGTCCGTTAAGAATTTCATCAGGTTTGTTGTTCTGATAAGAGATAAATGCCAACTACAAGGTCGATCACGAAATCTGTAGAAGGCGAAAAGCAGATGGGTATACCATTAAGCCAATGAAAGACACCACGACAAGAGAAGACACCTTCAATTCAATGGGCATTTCAGCAATGATTTACGGATGCGAAGTGTGGAACTAGCGCATAACAGATGCAAAGAAGCTGAGAATCATTCAGAGAGCGGGGTCAAGATGCTGAGCAGCGCATGAGCTGCAGTGGTCAGCGACCCATAGCTGACTGCTAGCGTCAGGGCCAGCGAACCATAGCTGCCAAGACCCTTCTACACCTTCACGCGGTGATCCTGGATAACAGGCTGCAACAGAGCAGATTGGCTAAGAAGAAGGGATCGAAGAGGGGATGCTAACCCGATACTCAAAAAATGCTTGCTGAAGTCGGATGTGTTCAACCGAAAGGTGCAAATATCGCAGTCAAGCTGTAAACTACGGCACAATGCATTCTATTCTCTGGACTACATTCTGCTACATTAGCCCTTCAGGGTTTGGTAGCGGGAGATTGAGAACGAACGAAGCCAAGCCAAGCCATTCAGAGAGCAATGGAACGAAGCGTACTAAAATGTCAGTACATGATACTATCTTAAACGAAGAAATTTGACATCAAACTTTGTTTGGAACGTTGTAGAAGCGGCTATATCACTATATATTATTGGTCTGGACATGTGATATCCATGCCTGACAACACATGGGCACGTAAAAGAACGTTTTGGTGGCCATTTCACACGTCCACTAGGTCGCCTACCTAGATGGACTAACCAAAGACCTAAACCGGCATTGGTACAGCGTTGCAAAAGATCGGGACGGATACAGGACATTGCCGACTTCCTCGCCTACGGCACATCTGCCAGACAGAAGCCGATAATAATGGGATGTACTGTGTGTGTGTGTGGCTGCTCTGTCTTTGCCCGTTGAGCATTTTACGCCATCCCAGGGCTTTCTTCCCTGTCTTTAACACGAGGTAGCTTCAAAAAGTTCCCGAAGTAGTCGACTCGAGTTTGAATGAAATATGATATTATGGAGAATATATATTTATAAGTTGGTAGTGATCTTTACGAAATGACATGGCATGATATAACAAACGCAAGCATTTCCTTATAAATTTCCTTTGTAGAAAATCATTCCGATTAATACTCTCCCCTAAAGAACACACAACAGAACGTTCTTCTTTAAGTGTACACTCTGTGAGCACAGGCGTCATTTTGTATATGTCCTGCGCACTGGCATGCGACACATAGCGCCTGCTACCTTAAGTAATTACAAAGCTGGATGTTGCTGCCACCTAATGACACTTTTGAAAACTACCAGCTACATTTTTCATATATCCAATATCCCATATCAGCTTTTGAAATACTTACTGACTAATTCTCGTATTTTCATTGCATTTCATAGCTGTCATTGAAATGGACGTAGAGTGTTATGGTAAAGATGAATGTGACGGTAGTTATGTAGCATACATTGTCGACAGGGATGAAGTGTCAGAGTTTTCATTGTGCGAGATCACAGGTTTTTTATAAGGTGTTTGCGGTCATATACTCCGGCCGGATTAAAAAAGAGATACGAAGACAGAAAGAATGTATTAGCTCTATGTGAATGGTTCTCTCAGTTCACTCACTGACATGGCCTCTGACCCCAATTCAGAACAAGCAAGTGAACCAATTGACAAGGCTATGGATACTCCCCATCTGGCAGGAGTGTTCCGTAGTGCATAACCACCATAAAGATAAAAGGTCAACTTTGTCGTCATATTCTTTATGGCTCACTAAAGACTATTAGGCGGCCACACTGCTGCTGTTCGCCATACTGGAAGCTTTGAACAAGAGCTAATTAAGGTACCATTGCGGTAGTTGTTTTTAGTTCGGTATTCTGACCCCTGTCCCCAAAACGCAACCTTCCCAAGCCTTTGTACAGGACGCAATGGGGGACTTGTTATTGGATTTTCCTAATAAACGCCTCTGCACGCATTTATAAATCGCACACGAAACGCTGGTATTTCTTTCAAAGGAATAAAAACATAGTTATTTTTACAGACTCGATGTCCAATCTATTTCCTTCAAAGGAATAAAAACAGTTATTTTTACAGACTTGATGTCCCATCTATTTCTTTCAAAGGAATAAAAACATAGTTATTTTTACAGACTCGATGTCCAATCTATTTCCTTCAAAGGAATAAAAACAGTTATTTTTACAGACTTGATGTCCCATCTATTTCTTTCAAAGGAATAAAAACATAGTTATTTTTACAGACTCGATGTCCAATCTATTTCCTTCAAAGGAATAAAAACAGTTATTTTTACAGACTTGATGTCCAATCTATTTCCTTCAAAGGAATAAAAACATAGTAATTTTTACAGACTCCATGTCCAATCTTCAAGAAGATGCTGGACTTTTTAGTTCTTATATTAACCAAATATCTGAAGACGGTCAATGATCACATTATTTCATCTCATGTATCATGCATCAAAATAGTTAAGTAGTGATTGGTAAGGCAGACAGAGTGGTAAAGAAGGGATAAAGGCAAGAACAGTCACACACAGCAGCAACTTTACTAACAGTTAAAGAGCTCATAAGATCAGCAAGCAAAGTAGCTTGGCTGACAAATAACAGTTCCAATTTAAATGACAGTACCAATCAACTTACAATGAGGGATCAGAGACCTATTTCCAGACTGAGAACCCAACAACTAAAATCCGAAAGAAGGGCAGTGCTACAGTGGATACCATCATACTGTGGCATACCAAGAAATGAGACAGCAGACAGGTTGACAGAGGGGGGAGCAAAACAAAACAAACAAACAATCATATTTCAAGATAAGAAGACACATCCAAGCAATAAGGAAAGTTGACCAAATAGAAGACATCTCTATCACTGTTTTAATCGAGCAGAACAAGTGATCCTGTTCCGCTTGAGAATAGGACATGAAAGAATAAATAGCCATTTGTACAGGCTATAATGGGATCTCTCGCCCAAGTGTATGTGTGGGCAGGCAGCACAGACATCCGAACATATCCTGCAAGACTGTTATACGCTTATCCAATTGAGTACTGAGCACTGGCCCACGGAGACTAATATCCACACAAAAGTGTTTGGAAGCCCCGAAAAACTCTCCACTACGGCAGCCAGAGAACTGAACTTCACGTATAGAAGTAACAGGAAAAAGCATGGCGAACGAGAAGAATAAGAAGACATTTTTCCATCCATTATTCACCCATCCCCTCATCCATTATTCACCCATCCCCTCATCCATTATTCACCCATCCCCTCATCCATTATTCACCCATCCTCCCATATATGCATCCACTCACCCATCCATTCATCTACCAACCCCATCCACTCACCCATCCAATTCACACATCGATTCACCCTTCCATCCAATAAACCAATCCCCCATCTGTCCATCAATTTGCCTATCCGTCCAACCAAACAACCATTCACCTATCCATCCAATAAACCAATCCCCCATCTATCCACCAATTTCCCCATCCGTCCAACCAAAGAAACATCCACCCATCCAGCAAACCATTCAAATATACATCTCTTCAGCAACACACCTACACACCAACTTACCTATCCACCTACCTACCTCCATACCCCTTCAACAACAACACTATTTAACCTTCCTACAAACTCCCCGGCCAGGTTAATGACCTCAATTTCTCCACATAAATAACATTCGCATAAAAGTAACACTTTAGAAGTGGACACCAAACCTTCAGGACATTGAACTCACGATTTCCCCCCTCACGTACATCCCTCGTCCACATTGTCACAACAAAAGAGCTGCCTGTCAAAATCACTTTCAAATATCCGAAGGGACCAAATCTAGTGTTATCCCAGTTTATTAAAAATAGCCATACGTTTTAATTAAGTATTCACTTCATTGTGGTATATGCAAAGGATTACATGCCAATCTATCTTTTAAAAATAAACCGTACCTTATATATATATATATATATATATATATATATATATATATATATATATATATATATATATATATATGCAATCAATGGTTGAGGATCGCAACTGACAATTTTGTGAGTAAATTTAATCGGTAGGGGAAACGGGGAGGGGGGGGGGGAGATGACTGGCGGGGGAGGGAATTATATTGAAGGTCATTGACCCATGACACTGACATATCGTCTGCGTGACGCCGAGACGGCTGATTCCTAAATGAGCTATGTAGTTACATTCTCCAGGACCGAAGAACAGGTCAAGGTTAGGGTTTTTTTTTTTTTAAGGTTAAGGAATTTGATAATGGTAACATTAATAAACTAAAGGGGAAAAAAACAACGATTTGCTAAATGGTGTTTATTGAGCTTTATGTACTGTTATGTTTTTGATTGTTTTTGTCGTTATTGGTTTCACGAAATGTTTTTTTGTGATAAAAATATATGCGCTTATTGAAATCATGGGCAGAGGAAGGAACAGAGCAATTGATTACTTCTTTCTAACCAATGAACCCAGGATCTGCTGTACAATATATTTGACACATTCGATACCATATACATGTTGGTATACAATGGTTCATATTTCGCCACTTTCTATTCTGGACCATTTTTAGATTTAATATAGTCACTCATTTGATGAAGCTGTGAAGGTCATTTTTCTTTATCGTTTCCTTGAACTATCAACGATATCTGATGAAACTATAAATGTTACTTCTCTTTCCTTCTTTTGAGCTATGTTCTTGAGATTTGATGACGGTGTAAAGGTCACTCTCCTCAATTACATTGCAGACCCATCTGCTCGAAATTTGATGTAACTACAACAATCAGTATTCACTCACCATATTCTGGGCCACCTCTATGGATTGCATAAGGCTTAACCGTCACTCTGTACTAATGTTTATACTTCTTACGATTTCATTAAAACTGCGAGGGGACGGCGTGGGCTAGTGGATAAGTGACACGGCTCACATCCGAAGGTGCTGGGCTCGATTCCCATCACAGCACCGGTCGTTACCCCGGGGAAGCAAACCCTTAGAAAATGCAGGAGGAAGCAGACCCTTAAATAAAATGAATGCTGAAGTCGGATGCATTGGGCCGACAGGCGCAAAATAAAAACCGCAGTGCAACGCACACCGCCTTGGGGAATAGAGAAATAAGGCGAACGAAAAAAAACAAAAACAAAAAAAACAAAAAACAAAAAAATTAAACTGCAAGGGAGGAACACTAAAGTCTGGTCTGGCAAAATATACTGATCAGTTATATGATAGTCAGGTTCAGGCAAAATATACTGATCAGATATGTTAGTCAGGTTCAGGTAAAATATACTGATCAGATATGTTAGTCAGGTTCAGGCAAAATATACTGATCAGATATGTTAGTCAGGTTCAGGCAAAATATACTGATCAGATATGTTAGTCAGGTTCAGGTAAAATATACCGATCAGATATGTTAGTCAGGTTCAGGTAAAATATACTGATCAGATATGTTAGTCAGGTTCAGGCAAAATATACTGATCAGATATGTTAGTCAGGTTCAGGCAAAATATACTGATCAGACATGTTAGTCAGGTACAGGTAAAATATACTGATCAGACATGTTAGTCAGGTTCAGGCAAAATATACTGATCAGATATGTTAGTCAGATAAAATATACTGAACAGACATGTTAGACAGGTTCAGGTAAAATATACTGATCAGACAGGTTAGTCAGGTTCAGGCAAAATATACTGATCAGACATGTTAGTAAGGTTCAGGCAAAATATACTGATCAGATATGTTAGTCAGGTTGAGGCAAAATATACTGATCAGACATGTTAAGTCAGGTTCAGGCAAAATATACTGATCCGATATGTTAGTCAGGTTCAGGCAAAATATGCTGATCAGACATGTTAGTAAGGTTCAGGCAAAATATACTGATCAGACATGTTAGACAGGTTCAGGTAAAATATACTGATCAGACAGGTTAGTCAGGTTCAGGCAAAATATACTGATCAGACACGTTAGTCAGGTTCAGGTAAAATAAATTGATCAGATATGTTAGTCGGGATCAAGATGCTGAGCAGCACATGAGCTGCAGTGGTCAGCGACCCATAGCTGACTATTAGCGTCAGGACAAGCGAACCATAGCTGTCAATACCCTTCTACACTTCCACGCGGTGATCCTGGATAACAGGCTGCATCAGGGTAGACTGGCTAAGGAGAAGGGATCGAAGAGGGAATGCTAACCCGGTACTCAAAAAAATGCTTGCTGAAGTCGGATGTGTTAGACATATAGGTGCAAATATCGCAACCAAGCTGTAAACTACGACACAACGCATTCCGTTCTCTGGACTACATTCTGCTACTTAAGCCCTTTCATCGTTTGGTAGTGGGAGATTGAGAACAAACGAAGAAGAAGAAGAAGACATGTTAGTCAGTCTCAGGCAAAATATACTGGCCAATACCCTTACCTCGGCTTCCTAGTAGCCCTCCCTGGAAACCGGTTGTTTTCATCGCAGCCTGGCTAACGAGGTGAGGCATCGTTGTGATCCCCGTAGTAATGAGCAAGACGCAGATGAAGCCAAGCATAGCACAATCACCTGGAAGATCTCGGTCCACTTTCATCATCACGCTTGGGATGTGAGGAAAGCTACTGCAACCCGCCACTTAACGTCCTTTCCAGAGAACAAAAGAGTAACCCACCCATTGTAATAATAATAATAATAATAATAATGTTCACTTAGGCGTCTGATTCCCGTTGCGTCGGAAGAACACCACCATGTCCAGTTGTAACTGCGTGCTTCTAGGCCTCCTCTAAGGCAGATGGGGAGGCTGCTACCTGTTGGAGCCACGTATTTCGGGAACGGCCTCTCCGGCGCTTCCAGCCGGCAGGGTGGAGACCGTTTGCACTGTTGACTTTCTTTTGAAGAATCGGGTGAGCTGGGACCTCCTTGTCCAGTCGGACAACATGACTGAACAGGGAAATGCGGCGACGTTCCAGAATAACCGAGAGGGGGGAGATCTGTCTCTGCAGAAACATCCACATTCAGGACGAAGTCGTAACAACGAATGCCAAGGATGTGTCGCTGATTCCGCATAGGGAAGGCCTCAAGTCTCGAGGTGTCGCTTTTTTTCAAGGTCCAGGTCTCAGAGCCAAACACGAGGACCGGGATCACGCACGACTGGTAGATGCGCAATTTTGTGCCCATGGAGAGCCTGCTGTTCTTCCACACACGGTGAATATCATTCATCGCCGAAGCCGCTTGACCAATCCGCTTGTGTATGTCGGAGTTACTGCGGCAGTCGGGTGCAATCATGCTGTCGAGATAGGGGAGATCATTGGCACCCTTCTCAGTGTGACCATTGACTAATATGTCCTGAGGCCGTTTGTCAGAGCCAAGATTCTGGACTTTTGTCTTTCCCATCATCATTGTGGACATTCGCAAACAACATCACATTGCAAAAGTTGATACATGTTCGTCTAGGCAATTTGGAACAACTTAGAAAATAACAGCATACAAAACTGTACTAGACTGACAAATAAAAACAAAAAAAGATGAGTTGCAGAAGAAGATCGACGAAGAAGAAATAGTTCGAATTAGACGACGAGGAAGAAGCACAGAAAAAGAAGATGTGAAGAAGAAAACGTGAAAAGGAGTCTCACAACGACCTCGCCATTGGCATATGACATGCAAATTTCGTATATGTCTCGTGACGAGACTAGTACTATTTTTGTCCTTACATCCAGCTTAATCGTTTAGACTAGTTCATTGCTCTCATGGGACCTTGTCCATTTACTATGACGAAATCGTTTGCTCGTAATGTAGGTGTTTGGCGAGGTTTAGCTGACTCATAATATGTATGTCCTTAGTTTAGATCAGGGGTTCTGAAACTCCAAACATCTTGAGGGCCGCATCGAAGAGTCGTTAATGGATCAATGGCCACATCCGGTTTATTGATCATGTGACGTTCATCAGTACTGGTATGAAGTAACGTTAATTCATCAAGGACCATGTGTAGTCACGTTGTAGATCGAGGGGCACATGCAGTCACGTTGTGGATCGAGGGTCACATGCAGTCAAGTTAATGGATCAATGGTCACATGCAGTCAAGTTAACTGAACAGTTTTCACATGGAGTCACGCTAATGGATCACGGGTCACATCCAGTTAAGTTAATGGATCAAGGTCACTTAAAGTCACGTTGTGGATGCAGGGTCACATTCCGTCACGTTATAGATCAAGAAGTCTCACTAATGGATCAAGTATCGCATAGAGTTACGTTAAAGGAACAAAAGTCAAATGAATTCACTCTAATGGATTAATGGTCACATGCACTCACCTTATAGATCGAGGTCACATAAAGCCACGTCATGGATCAAGGGTCACATACTGTCACGCTAATGAAACAATAGCCGCATGAAGTCACGCTGGATTGATCAATGGTCACATGCAGTCAAGTTAATGGATCAAGGTCACATACAGTCACGTTAATGGAATAACAGTCGCACAAAGTCACGCTAATGGGTCAAGGGTCTCACAAGTCACGTTATGCATCAAAAGTCACATGCAGACACATCAATGGTCCAATAGAAGCATGAAGTCACGCTTATGGATCATGGGTCACCCATAGTCACGTTATGGATCAAGTGCCACACACAGTCACGTTATGGATCAATGGTCACACAAAGTCACGTTATGTGTCAAGGGTCACATAAACTCATGTTATGGATCAATGGTAGCAGGTAACACAAAGTCACTTTATGTATCAAGGGACACAGAAAGTCACGCTAATGGATAAAGGGTCACATACAGTTACGTTATGGATCAAGGGTGACATGCAGACATGTTTATAGAACAATATTTGCATGAAGTCACGCTAATGGCTAATGGCTCACTCTATCGCTGGTTCTAATAATGTCCTTTAACGGCAATAACAGAAAGAAAAGACGTCCGATTCTTAAGAAACGAAGGATACTACGAAAGAATATATAAAATAAGCAACTTTAAAAGGACTTCTGGTGTCAAGGGAAATAAGATCGAGTATCTAGCCGAATCGGAGACGGACGATGAACTTGGAAGTCCCGTGTACCCGCTATGCATGAAGAAGAGTAATTGACAGTTGGCACACGAGAAACGATGGCTTTAAGTTACTGTCTGGCAATCAAATTAGAAAAATAATGGTAACTCGTATTAAATACACCATCTACATATCCCCAGGCCTAGTAACCCACTAGAAGTGAGATCACAAAGAGAACGCACTACGAATAGAATCACTAGCTGGCAAAAACATACAGGTGCTTGTTTGTATTTGTACGGTCCAGGAGCGTGCAAATATTCCATGCACCAACGGTCAGTGGAACTTGGTGAATGTATCTATTATTATTATTATTATTATTATTATTTCGACCGCATGAATAGGGATTCCCGCCAGTCGCGGTATGCTTTCCAGGATAACTCAAGCCAAGGTCTCACACCTGGGGATAACAAGAAATCTACGCATCCCTCATTTTTGGGACGCCTCGTGATATGGACATTAGGACAAAAGAAGAAAGAAGATGATGCAGACTGCTGAGAAATTGGAACTGCAAACCGAGACGTATGAAAGCCCCAAATTTGCGATGCCGCATACATGTTTGAAGGACCTCTGAAATAATTCTTTGAAAAAGGCGGGAAAAGCACAGATAAAGATACTTGATCTACTCAGACCTGCTGAAAAGATCGTCTGCTAGATGAAACGGGACGTTGTCTTCATTACTTAATAATTACTTTAGGTCATTGTCTTTAGTAGTTATTAGTTACAATAGGTCATTGTCTTCAGAACTTATCAGTTACGTTAGGTCACTGTCTTCAGTAATTATTAGTTGCATTAGGTCATTGCTTTCAGAACTTATCAGGTTACACAAGGTCACTGTCTTCAGTACTTATTAGTTACATACATTTACAATGCGTAAAAAAAAATAATCGAGTTAAATTAATATAAATTGATGCAGTTCATTTAAAACGCTTAGTTCTCACAACAACAGGACTTGGTTAGCACCCTAAATATGATACACGTCAGTCTACCCAACTGGAAATGGGAACCTGACTTTACGTTAGGGAGAACAAGTGAGTGAGGGGAAGGAATGGTTAACCCACCTCCCGAACATGAGTTTTCGTGTAATGAAATCTGAATGCAAGAGTGAAGGATTTGTACAAAAGAACACGACCCAAACTCTGCTAGGTTGACTACATAAGACAGTCTATAAGATACCGTGTGATAGACTCCATCCAGGTCAAGAGGACAAAAGCAGATAGAACGAACTGGCACTATTCTTGAAAGCCTCTTTACCGCAGGATAGAAGAGGAGCGACTAAGTAAGTCCATCTTGACTACGTCGTCCATTGCTTCAGTGGTTGGGATCCAGATGCTAATTAGTGCGTGAACTGCAGCGGTCAGCGACCCAAAGCTGATTGTTACCGTCAGGGTCAGCGAATCAGAGATGTCACAAAACTTCTCTACCTCCACCAAGTGATCCCGGATAACACGTTGCAACAAGGTAGACTGGCTACAGACAAGGGATCGAAGAGGAAAGGCTTGTCCGGTACTCAAAATGCTATGCTGAAGTCGGATGTTTTGGACCGAAAGGTGCAAATATCGCTGTCCAGCTGTAAACTAAGACTTAACAAGATCTTACTATTTGCAAAGTTCTTTTCAGGGCTTGCTATCGGGAGATTGAGAACGAAGAAGACGAAAAAGGAGAATAAGACAACGAAGAAGAAGAAAAAGAAGAAGAAGAAGAAGAAGAAGAAGAAGAAGAAGAGCAACAAGAACAAGAAGAAGAAACAGAAGAAGAACTGCGGTAGCTGCTTTGGGAAAACCTTTACCGTTTTATTAACTTTTCTTCACGCACTTTTATCTTTTAATCACACATTTTGATAAGACTCGTAAAGCGGGCCACATATTTAAGTCTGCCGGGCCGCATGTAGTCTGCAGGCTGCATGTTTGAAAACTAATGATCGACATTGTTGATACAACTTTTATTTTGGTTGAACCTAATCAAAATGTTTTAGATTCAATGGACATTGATGGGACTGAGAACTGTCGGGCTGGGTTCAATGTACCAGATAGAAACTAATATCAACGCGATAAATAGATTAGGAAAGTTGAAGGTCTTACCCACTGATATCAATTTAGGTAATTAGAGCAAAATTATCATTTGCTGTAAGTGTCATCAGAAATAATAATATCACTATCAAAGTTTATGTTACGTTTAACAGACAACGTTACAGAGATGACGTGATAAATTGATATTATTTGTATCACCTTGTGATTGTTTTTGATAACGATAATTTTGTAATATAGTTTGTATACGTTATATCGACGTATATGACATTAATCACAACATTTTTGTTGGGGAATCCAAGGATTTATAGTTGTTTTGTGACTAGTTATCAAAATTGTTGTTTGAATCTTTGTTGCATTAAGCAGTACACTGTTCTTCTGTTTCTTTTTTTTCTTCTTCTTCAAATTTTTCTTCTTCTTCTTTTTTCTTTATCTTCTTGTTCTTGTTCTTGTCCTTCTTCTTCTTCTTCTTCTTATGATTTTTGTTCTTTTTTTCTTCTCCTTCCTAATCTTCTTATTTTGCTTCTTGTTCTTTTTCTTGTTGCTGTTCTGCTGTTGTTGTTGCTGTTGTTGTTGTTGTTGTTCTTTTTCTTCTTCTTCTTCTTCTCCTTCTTCTTCTTCTTCTTCTTCTTCTTCTTCTTCTTCTTCTTCTCCTTCTTCTTCTCCTTCTTTTTCTTCTTCTTCCTCTTTTTCTTATCTTATTTCTTCTTTTTCTTCATCTTCTTTTTCTGCTTCTTCTTTTTCTTCTTCTTCTTCTTCTTCTTCTTCTTCTTCTTCTTCTTCTTTTTCTTCTTCTTTTTCTTCTTCTTTTTCGTCTTCTTCCTCGTCTTCTACTTCTTCTTCCTATTTTTCCTCTTCTTATTTTTTCTTTATCTTCTTGTTCTTCTTGTTCTTGTTCTTTTTCTTCTTCTTCTTCTTCTTCTTCTTCTTCTTCTTCTTCTTCTTCTTCTTCTCCTTCTTCTTCTCCTTCTTTTTCTTCTTCTTCCTCTTTTTCTTATCTTATTTCTTCTTTTTCTTCATCTTCTTTTTCTGCTTCTTCTTTTTCTTCTTCTTCTTCTTCTTCTTCTTCTTCTTTTTCTTCTTCTTTTTCTTCTTCTTTTTCGTCTTCTTCCTCGTCTTCTACTTCTTCTTCCTATTTTTCCTCTTCTTATTTTTTCTTTATCTTCTTGTTCTTCTTGTTCTTGTTCTTTTTCTTCTTCTTCTTCTTCTTCTTTTTCTTCTTCTTCTTCTTCTTCTTTTTTTCTTCTTCTTTTTCGTCTTCTTCCTCGTCTTCTACTTCTTCTTCCTATTTTTCCTCTTCTTATTTTTTCTTTATCTTCTTGTTCTTCTTGTTCTTGTTCTTTTTCTTCTTCTTCTTCTTCTTCTTCTTCTTCTTCTTCTTCTTCGTCTTCTTCTTCTTCTTCTTCTCCTTCTTCTTCTCCTTCTTTTTCTTCTTCTTCCTCTTTTTCTTATCTTATTTCTTCTTTTTCTTCATCTTCTTTTTCTGCTTCTTCTTTTTCTTCTTCTTTTTCGTCTTCTTCCTCGTCTTCTACTTCTTCTTCCTATTTTTCCTCTTCTTATTTTTTCTTTATCTTCTTGTTCTTCTTGTTCTTGTTCTTTTTCTTCTTTTTCTTCTTCTTCTTCTTTTTCTTCTTCTTTTTCTTCTTCTTTTTCTTCTTCTTTTTCGTCTTCTTCCTCGTCTTCTACTTCTTCTTCCTATTTTTCCTCTTCTTATTTTTTCTTTATCTTCTTGTTCTTCTTGTTCTTGTTCTTTTTCTTCTTCTTCTTCTTCTTCTTCTTCTTCTTCTTCTTCTGCTTCTTATGATTTTTGTTCTTTTTTTTTATCCTTCCTAATCTTCTTATTTTGCTTCTTGTTCTTTTTCTTGTTGCTGTTGTTGCTGTTGTTGTTCTTCTTCTTCTTCTTCTTCTTCTTCTCCTTCTTCTCCTTCTTTTTCTTCTTCTTCCTCTTTTCCTTCTTCTATTTCTTCTTTTTCTGCTTCTTTTTTTTCTTCTTCTTCTTTTTCTTCTTCATTTTCTTCTTCTTCTTCGTCTTCTATTTCTTCTTATTTTTCTTAGAGCAACATTTACTAAATCTGCTAAAATTACAGTAGCTACAAAAACAACAGCTACAACAACATTAAAATAACAGTAACCACAGCAGCAACAACTTCAACAACAGCTACAATATGAACAGACACAAAAACAACATCTGCAAGACTACAACAGCACAACTACAACAGCAACAGGAATCAGAACAAGAGCTACCTACAAAAACAGTTACTTCACTACCGCTATATGATTATCGAAAAACAACAACCATCTACAACAACAATAATTATAATAATAACAACAACAACAGAAACTACAAGAAATACAGCTACAAAAACAGATAAAAGAACAACAGCTACAACAATAGCTTCAAGAATAACAGTTACAACAACAAATAATAACTACAACAACAAGACATACAACAGCAACAGCTACAAGAAAAACATACAACAAAAACTACTGCAAAAGCAACAGCTGTAACAACATCTATAGTAAAAGAGGTACAAAGCAACAACCACAACAACAGCAACCAAAGCGACAATAACAACAGATGCAGCAAAAACAACAACTCCAACAAAAAAACGCCTACAGCACCCACAATAGCAACAGTTACACATTATCCACCACAACATCAACAAGAGCAACAGTTAACAGCAACAACAATAGCTACAACAATAACTACAGCTAAAGCTACAACAAACGCTGCAACAAAAGCTACAACAAAATCTACAACAAACGCAACAACAAGCGCTTTAAAAAAGCTATAACAAAAGCTAGTCCAACAAGACTTTCAACAGCTATAACAAAAGCTAGTCCAACAAGACTTTCAACAGCTATAACAAAAGCTAGTCCAACAAGACTTTAAACAGCTATAACAAAAGCTAGTCCAACAAGACTTTCAACAGCTATAACAAAAGCTAGTCCAACAAGACTTTCAACAGCTATAACAAAAGCTACAAGAACAAAACTGCAACAATAAGGCGAACAACAATAACTACATTTACAATAATAACAGCAACACCATCTACAGTAACAACAGCAACAAATAAAAAAAACACATCTTCAAATACAATAATGACAATAACAATTACAATGACAAAGCAACAACACAACAATATCAGCAGCATCAATATTTCTTGAATCGTTTGATTGTGGACTGTAGACATGAGGGAGACTTTTAGAGCAGCAACAAACTATTTCCATTTCGGTAATAAGAGGTTGAGTGACTGTGAAAAGTTTAATGAAAATACCAACACACAATATGTTTAGCAAAGATTTCTTGGATACACATACATGCCAAGGCGTTTAGGAAGACACACAATAGTCTGTCGAATCCGTAAGAGGTGCATACTGACAGCCTAAACCCTCTTCAATACAGATGATGAATCTTTGTGGTGACACGAAAAGCATTTGGAAGCAAATTATATTTTTTTAGGGCGCAACCAGTGTCAAACATGGCCTCTGTCCAGTGCGCGTGAGAGAAGAATTTCGACGCGTGAAATGAATTATTTAAGGAAGGTCACCGGTGTTACCAGGAGAGACAGAATGCGAAACGACGACATTTATAGTATGTTCGGCACTAGGTTTTGTCTCGCATACATTTCCAGGCAGAAGATAAGTTGTTTTATGTTCTCATGAGAATGCACCCTCATCAGCTATCACTGATGGCTTTCAACGCTGGCAGATCTGGCTATAGGGCAAGAGGACGTCTACGAGGAAGGTGGATAGATTACATTTCAATGTGATTGTGCAATGACACTGGCTCGCATTGACCGACACAGCGCACTTATTGCGTGATAGACGACTTAAGCTCCCCACGACGCCTAACGGCAAAAATAGAAAGAAAACTAACTCAAGGACGAAGAAGTAAAATAGAAAGCTTTTTTTTGTCAAAAAAATGTTGTTTTTTTAAATTTTGTTTTGCGTTCGCCTTATTTCTTTAATCCCCAAGGCGGTGTGCGTTGCCTGTTGTTTTTATTTTGCGCCTGTCCGCCCAGTGCATCCGACTTCAGCATGCATTTTATATAAGGGTCTGCTTCCTCCTGCATTTTCTAAGGGTTTAGCTTCCCCGGGGTAACCGCCAGTGCTGTGATGGGGATCGAACCCAGCACTTTCGGGTTGTGAATCGTGCCACTTAGCCACTAATAGAAAGCTTGATTTGTGGTCGTCCTTCACCTATGGTTCATGGTTTTTAAATTCAGATTCCAACGCTTTTCTCCAATTTGTCTTTAATATTGTTTTTTGAAAAATGTGTTGTTTTTGTTGGTCTAACAAGAGAGAAAGATAGATAGATAGATAGAGAGAGAGAGAGAGAGAGAGAGAAAGAGAGGGAGAGAGAGAGCGTGAGATGAATACTGAGATAAATAGACATAGAAATCTGATGGACCATCTCACAAGAAATGGGCGAGAGGAACGTGAAGACTTGATGAATAGATAGAGAGTAGAGTGAGAGAGAGAGAGAGAGAGAGTCATGTAGAAGGATGTACTATCATGTGGTATGTTGTCATTGAATGTCAAGTTCCTAAAGCCATCGACTAGCTTCTATGTTTACCAGCTTTGCAACGACCACTTAGAAACCACTTAACTTGACTTCCGTGTTCAACTCTCGTCTGACTCTCATACATTTCTGACCTTGATGGAGAAATTGTCTTTCAGACTTGATTTGTTTGTCTGTCTGCGTGTCTGTCTGCTTATTTGATTGTCTTTAGGTCGACCTGTCGGACTTTCAGCTGACCGGTTCGTCTCTCTTTAAGCTGTCTGTTTATCATTCTGTCTGCCGGCTTGCTGCCTACATGCCTGTATGTCTTGTTATCTGTCTGCATGTATGTCTGGTTATCTGTCTGCATGTATGTCTGTCTGCATGTCTATGTGTTTGCCTGTATATCTGTCTACTTGCTGCGTTGTCTTTTTCCTGTCTAGTTATGCCCGACTAAATGTAATTTTTTTCTGGCGCCTTATTACGAAGTCTGTGAGTGTGTGTATATATAAATGTGACTGTGTGTGGGAGTGTGTGTGTATAAAAGTGTGTGTAAGTGTGTGTGAGAGTCTATGAGATTGTGTGTTAGAGTGTGTGAGAGGGTATACGAGTGTGAGTAAGTGTGTGTGAGAGTGCATGAGTGAATGTGTCTGTAAGCGTGTGTGTGTGTAGCAGTGGGTGAGTGAGTGTCGTGTGTGTTTGTAAAAGTGCATGAGTTAGTGTGTGTGAGTGTGTGTTTGTGTTAAGTGTGCGTGAGTTAATTTGTCTATGAGCGTGTGTGTGTGTAAGAGTGGGTGAGTGAGTGTTCGTGTGAGTGTGAATTTGTAAGAGCGCATGAGTTAGTGTGTATGAGTGTGCGTTAGTGAATGTGTATGAGTGTGTAAGAGTACGTGAATGTGTATATGTATGTGTCCCCCAGAAAAAAACAACTGATTCAGGAGGCCAGTGGGAAATCATCTGAAATATTGTCCAGACAGCTCTTATATGAACGCCCTGAATGGAGACTGGTGTTCCTGATTATGTTACAATAGAAACATTTGTTCGGCCGTGTATGTGTTGATTCGAACTAAAAATCTACTAACGATATACAGTGTAGTAACCCATTAGTTTGGTGCGCTAAAGACCCACCTTGGCGGAGGATTCTTCGTGCAGGATGTGGCGCTTATATGTGTAGTGCCAATGTGGCTGAGACAGCTGGCCAAAGACTTTTATGCTGCGTGTTTTGGTGCTCTGATGAAACGATGTAATTCTTGAATCAATATTTATGACAATTATGTTGGCAATAATAAATGGTTCTCAAGTTCTTATTTCATATGGGGCCAAAATGCAGCAGTGAATGGGTGGAGACCATCCAGGAATTCATATCTCGCCGTTGGCAATAGTCAGTGACTCGTAACTGGCCAAAACCCTTTCATGTCTCAAAGTGTTGGCTCTGGAAACATACTGCAACTAAGCAGTCTGAATAAAAGATTAGCAGGGCATGCAAAACCAGTCTTGATTATGCTGCGTTAAAGTGGGATGTGTCGGACCGAAAAGCGCAGATACTGCAGCTATATGCAATTTGCATATACGCTGGCAGGATCATATCACAGATACTGAAGTGCTGTCCAGAGCAAAAATGCAAAGTATTCATGCACTTTTGCAAAAGTCCCAATTGAGATGGGATGTCCGCCTTGCCCGGATCTCAAACGTAAGGCTTTCAAAGAGGCTTCTGTATAGCGAACTGAATGAAGGAGAAGATCATAAGGAGGTCTAAAGAAGTGTTTCAATGACGGTCTGAAGGAGTCCCTTAAGTGCTGTCAAATAAACATAAACACTTGGGAAAACCTGGCTCTAAATCCCTCAACATGGAAGAGCACGGTCACAGGCGGTGTTGATGAGCTCACACACATACTCAATGTTGCATTATGGCACGTGATGATATTTGTGGTCTTCATCAACGGCAATTGCCTTATCATTTATATTATTATTATTATTATTATTATATATATACACAGGAAAGAGAGAGCCACAGATGAAGCGTGTTAGTCTGTTTCTGTGTGTGTGTGTGTGTGTGTGTGTGCGTGGGTGTATGTTTGTGTGTGTGAGAGATAGAGAGAGAGATTAAGAGAGAGACAAAGGGTCATGACATGTAGGGAAGAAATGTAATCCAAAATTAGAAACGCGAGTGCACAAAGGACACAGGAATAATTCTTGCGCGATCTCTGTTTCCCGAACCCCGTGGTCTGGTAAAATGTCTGACAGTGTGACCTCAGAAATCATTAAGATCCAACAAAAACAAAATCAGCAGGGTTAATAAATCTTTAAGATGAAAAAAAAAGGTGTGATAAAATAAAAAAGGCACAATGTTTTAGCAATAACATACTAACGAATGTACCGGGTGATTTTGTTTTGAATGTAAAAATGCATACATAATAGAACGAACAAATTGAACATGAAATCTGAACCGTTCCACCTGTATGTGAAAGGTCTTCAACATGTACACAACAAGTCATACTGCCTTGAAATGTCTCGAAACTATGTCTGAAGTGATAAACTTGTAAATTGTCTTTCAGCTGAGATGTGCTTTAATGTTTTTGTGGTTTAAAGTTTCTACGGAGATGGAAGCCATTCCATGCCCCAACCTTCCTTAGTCGCCACTTACGATATTATGTCTACCAGGTTCGAGTGTTACTACTCTTGGATTATAACCTTCATGGTCCCACCTCCATGTTGATTGGCGAGACGTGGCCCAGGCGTACGACTACTACATCTACTACTATTACTATTACTACTACTTCTACCACCACTATACTTCCTCTACTACTACTACTACTACTTCTATTTCTATTATTACTACTATTACTATCATTTGGGAGCCGTGTAGCGCTGGGGTTAGTGAGCTGGCTTCGCATCTGAGTGGTCCTGGGTTCATCCCCAGTTGAGGAGGAAATGTTTTTTTCAGACCGCAACGGTTCCAGGGTCGTCCCAGTCTTAAATGGGTACTGGTTCAGTCCGGGAAGTAAAAGCGGCGAGGGAGAGAATATGGCTACCGCCGTTGTATAACCGAGCCTTTGAAATGTGAGATCGCTAACACCTCACACCCCTACGGTAGTAATACAATGGGTTACTTTTTACTTTTTACTATCACTTTCAGAATCCATCATCTTTAAGACAAACTCAGCAGTATAAAGTTAGGTTCGTCTCGGCATCGAATGTCTGTTGCAATGGACCTCCTATGTACTCGTATCTCTTGCCGTAATGATGAAAAGAAATTTTCCAGTCCATCTCCGGATCTTTTTCACCCACTGTTAACGTTGTATGCCTCTTGAACGCATGTCTTCCACACTACCCTCTAGTATGGTCTTCAACAAGGAAGATTGTCTGGTTATATGATCAAAATATCTTAACTGTCTAACCCTGATTTCGGTCATTAATTCTCATTTCACCCGTTACTAACTTATTCAATACCAGATTTGTTTCCTTCTATCTCCAAGAAATGTGACCCAGTCTTCTATGCATCCACATTTCGATATCTTTGGATACATTTTTCCAACTCTAAATTCATTGACCGTAAATTAATAAAGTATTGACTAGTATACCTGGCAATTCTCATTTTCAGCCAAATTAAAAAAATAAAAATCGACCAAATATACTTCTTCTTCTTCTTCTTCTTCTTCTTCTTCTTCTTCTTCTTCTTCTTCTTCTTCTTCTTCTTCTTCTTCTTCTTCTTCTTCTTCTTCTTCTTCTTCTTCTTCTTCTTCTTCTTCTTCTTCTTCTTCTTCTTCTTCTTCTTCTTCTTCTTCGTACGCTGTCAGACGTCAACCTGTATTTTTTCGAAAAAAGCAGCGGCCATCCTGAGGCTGTTGACACTGCCATAGAGCCTGTCTAGTGTTGCCACTGGTGATGGCCACATCTGCTTTCTCTGATCCTCGTATATCGGGCAGTTTTGCAGCAAATGTTCAGCGGTAATCTTCATGGTACCACACCAGCATTCGTCACTGCCACCTATCTTCAATTTATTGAATAGGTGGTACCTCAGTATATTGTGGCCAGTGCGAAGTCTGAAGACCACTACCTGCTCTCTTCTGTTCAACTGGTAATAGGCATCGTTTTATTGTGTAGGCAGTGTGTTCTGTTTCCCATTTGACCAAATATAGTACAAAGACATTATACAATTGCATTCTGGTGATAGAATGATCAAGGATATAGAATGATCAAGGATATAGATTGATCAAGGATATATAATGATCAAGGATATAGAATGATCAAGGATATAGAGGCATCAAAGATATATGTGTGTGAAACGATCAAGTCCATACTTTGAACAAGACGAGATCCAGTCTAGGCTAACGCCAATAGGTACCCAACTCATAGTTAGGGAAGACTAAGCAGCAAAGTAGGGAACTGGCCACCCAACCCCAGAAGATTAGATGTATGCAATGAAGTGTCTAGCAACTCTGCTGCTTAGATGTTATTGTTGTTGATCATACAAATCTATAAAAATCCGGAATCCTGCCCTTCGGCCAATGCCAGGTTATTGTATATGTACGTGCTTGTTAGTTGTTCTTTAGTGCCAGACATTGGGCTCCATTTACCTGGCCTCTGAGGCAGAATGCTTCCATGATATCGTTAATTTCCAATAACCTCTGCGCAGAAGCAGAAACAATGAAGTCCGCTGCCAAGATTGTAATCTAAGATGAAGATATTCACAAAGAGAACATGGTATTCCTTGTTGATTACTCATCAGTATCAGATGCACTAAAACAAAGCAAAAATGAAGATCTCGAGCAATTTCTGTACCTTCTGACACAGGTCTAATCAGAATACACAAGGTTGGTCACTCAGTGAGACCTAGTACAATGACGTGTCTTATACCAAGAAAACAGTGTCCAGCTATCATATCAAACAATCAAACCTCGTCGGTCCTTCAGGGGGAATACGTCGTTGACAACATCTCGCCACCATACACATCCTAGGCTGCTATTTCTGTCCTTCTGCAAGTCTAATCGTTTAATCTTAGTTCCTTCTCATTCTCTTCTCCGTGTTGTTTTTTGGGGTCTACCTATCTTTCTCTTACATTGAAGATTCCACGTAAGAGCCTGCCTGGCCATGTTTGTCTGTGCCTTCGGTAGCGTATGTTCTATGCAGCACAATTTCTTGTTCCAGTGACTGTTGTTGGCTGCTTTCCCACAAGTCTTCGTTCCTCACCATGTCCTGCCACTTTATACCTATTATCTTTCGTAGGCATCTGTTAACGAAGGACTGGAGACTTTGATGTAAGACCTTGGTCGTTCTCTATGTTTCTGTTCCATGCAGCAGCATCTACCTGACATTGGCGTTGAATATTCTAACATTGGTGGGAATCTTGATTTCTGTGAAACATCACACGTTGTTTAATATAAGGAAAGTCATTCTTACCTTTTCAATTGTAGCCCTTACATCTGCATATTTACTTTCTGATGAGCGCAAATTATGCTGCTCAAATAAGTAAGTGACCACTTCTTACAACGGCTCTCCCTCCAGCATGATGGCTCTTTACTAACAGTGCTGAGTTTTTATATGCAGTCCCAATTTGGCTGATTGTCCTGTTACCCTATTAAGTTTACTATCGGCTATATGAATACCATCATTTTTAATATACAATATGGGATCAAGATGCTGAGCAGCGCATGAGCTGCAGTGGTCAGCGACCCATAGGTGACTGTTAGCGTCAGGGCCAGCGAACCAGAGCTGCCAAGACCCTTCTATACCTGGATAACTAGCGGCAGCAGGGCAGACTGGCTAAGGAGAAGGGATCGAAAAGAGAATGCTAACCTGGTACTCAAAAAATGCTTGCTGAATTCGAATGTGTTGGACCAAAAGGTGCAAATATCACAGTCAAGCTGTAAACTACGACACAATGCATTCCGTTCTCTGGATTACATTCTGCTACTTAAGCCCTTTCAGGGTTTGGTAGTGGGAGATTGATAACGCATGAAGCCAAGCCAATATAAAATAGTTTAGGTCTCTATCGCAGAGGAAGACAGCGACACAATCAGACCTGTTCTGCTAGATGTGTTCTCGTGTGGAGTTCTTATTGTAGAGGGGATATAAACATGCTGGAAAGGATACAATAGAAGAGCAACACAAATGGTAGGGGGATTCCAGAGTTATAGTTATGAGGAAAGGCAAATAAAAACCGGTCTGCAGTGCCTAGACAAGAGAAGAATTGGAGGTGATGCAGGCTCATAAGATAATCAACGAAAAGGATAGACTATAACAAGTTTAAAAACAAAAAAAAAACAGCCGCCTTCAAGAACAAGAGGGCACAGCCACAAATTAATTAAAGGAGGTCCAGATTAGATACCAGAAAATATACATTTAGCCAGAGAGTGGTGAATGCTTGGAATGCATTGACACAGGAAAACGTTGTCAATGTATTCAAGAATAGATTGGATACGTACATGTATTTTTAGAACAAGTGAATATCAAAGAAATTAGCAATATAATACTTTGCAGAGTTCTCTAAACCAGTATAAAGGCCAATCAGAGCACGGCAGACTGCCCACACGGGACACACACGCGAGGGGTCGGCTGTGGACTCGTAGTGTCTCCTGCTTTCTCAGATGGCATTCTTTCTCTGAGACTTCACAATGGAAACAAGCTTTGCGCTTTGGGCATCTTTAGTGATGTTAGAGCGCCAAGTAGAACAGTTTTGTGGAAGCAATGTCCGTAGAGTAAGAACATCATACGTTACAATTGTTCCACAGTTAAGATTTATGGAGTGGAAAATATTACGAAACAAAATTATGACAATAATACGAGACGCAAAACACCTATACAGTACACTAGTGTTGGCCTACGATTTTTCAGATTCCTATGATAAATATTCTCGTTAGATATCGAATAATATGTTGAGCATTAATTATTTTGTTTACGAGAATGCAAAAGTGCAGGTTGGTTTAAGTTTGATGGTATGTTACCTGACAGAGACCCTAGAGCTGTAGATCCAATCTCCCCCGATTCCCCCCCCCCCCCCCCCCTTTTTCCAAAACTCTATCACCTCCATACCTAAATCTGGAACTGACTACAACCAAGGTAGAAGAACAATTAATTTAAGTCACGGCTTAGCGACTATTTTAGTCGCATATTCCAAGACGCAAAAATCAGACAAGTCAATTAGTCAAGAGGGTACCAAGACTGTAAATGGTTGGACATCACTGATTCAGAACTTTCTGCGTCTCTTTCTTTGAGCCGCCCTTTCTTATACTCGTCTCTGTGTTTTACAAGCCGAAGTGTATGAGATGTGGGCGATAGACGTCACAAAACATGGTTGGTGAGGAGGGTACGGGGGGGGGGGGGAGGGGGATACAGTTTGCTCACGTCAGCTATTCTCAGAAAAAGCTATACACGCCATTACACAGAACCACGCACAATATTTCTATTGGTGATGTCACGTTTCACATGAGTTGTACCTGAGGACTACAGAATAGGTCCACAGTAACCTTCTAAGTGTGTCTTGAATGGGAACCAAATAAGTTAGGGCATGGGGCTAATAACATGGTGGTGTAAGACTAATTGCTAAAGGAACCACTACTAAAGAGAGCAACGTTAAGTGCTTTGATAAGGGTTTATGTAATTGAATCCCCTACTGCTGTCGTAAAATGATTTGCAAGGAACGAAAATAGAAGAAGATGTTACATTTATTGTTAGATTATAGTGTTTTAAAACAGTTAATATTTCTTTGACGAAAGTAGGGATATTTCAATTAACTTAACTTAACATATCATCTTCATACTGGCTTAGAAGACTCTGTAGCGTCTGCATACAACTAGTTTCTTCAAGAGTGGTTAACCGATGTGCGAGTCAATCTTCATACACTCTAACGCTAGATTAAAATAGACCTGCAGCCTGTGCTGCTCTTAACAAACCACCTAACCATGGGCGATGTTATGTCATGTCACACAGCCCTTTCTTACGAAATGCTCTCTGTGGGGGCAGTGGTGGTATTCTTGTCGTTGTCACTTACAAAGACCCCGGCGGACCACTCGGTAGTGATGTTCTTTTGATTATATTATGACTCTGGATCAAGATGCTGAGCAGCGCATGAGCTGCAGTTGCAGCGACCCATAGCTTACTGCTAGCGTCAGGTCCAGCGAACCAGAGCTGCCAAGACCCTTCTACACCTCCACGCGATGATCCTGGATAACAGGCTGCAACAGAGCAGAGTGGCTAAGGAGAAGGGATCGAAGAGGGAATGCTAACCCGGTACTCCAAAAATGCTTGCTGAAGTCGGATGTGTTGGACCGAAAGGTGCAAATATTGCAGTCAAGCTGTAAACTACGACACAACGCATTCCGTTCTCTGGACTACGTTCTGCTACTTAAGCCCTTTTCAGGGTTTGTTAGCGGGAGATTTAGAACGAACAAAGCCAAACCATATTATGACTCGATGTCCAATAATTTCATAGAAAATAATACCTGACATTCTTTTAAGTGCTGAAATATACTTAGCTCTGATGAGTTGAACTAAGAGGAAAACATTTGGTTATCGAGGATCTGAGAAAAAACTGTCATTGAGATTGTGTTCAGACGGTTGTAATAATGTTTAGGAAGATATTGGTAATGTTCAGGCAGATTCCGGTGATGTTCAGGTAGGTTTTGGTGATGTTGAGGTAGGTTTTTAGGATGTTCAGACAGGTTTTGGTGATGTTGAGGTAGGTTTTGGGGATGTTCAGATAGGTTTTGGTGATGTTGAGGTAGGTTTTGGGGATGTTCAGACAGGTTTTGGTGATGTTGAGGTAGGTTTTGGGGATGTTGAGGAAGGTTTTGGGGACGTTCAGACAGGTTTTGATGAAATTGAGGTAGGTTTTGGGGATGTACAGTTAGGTTTTAAAGATGTTCAGAAAGGTTTTGAATGTGCAAAAACATGTTTTGGTGATGTTTAGACTATTTTTCGGAATGTGAAGACAAGTTTAGGGATGTCCAGTCACGTTTAGGTGATGTTCAAAGATGTATTGGTGATGTTCAAAGATGTATTGGTGATGTTCAAAGATGAATTGGTGATGTTCAAAGATATATTGGTGATGTTAAAAGATGTATTGGTGATGTTCAAACATGTATTTGTGATGTTCAAACATGTGTTAGTGTTGGCCTTCTGTCTTTGCTAATGTTGAGTCAAGTTTTAATTGATGTTCGTGAATATCTTTCTAATATTATAGACACACGTCTGGTCAGGCACAACAAACTGATCAGACTATTAGTCAAGGTCAAGCAAAATATACTGGCCAATACCCTCACTCCGGCTTCCTCGCAGCGCTTCATGAAAACGAGTTGTTTTCACGACATCTTGACTGACGTGGTGAGGGATCGACATGATCCTCGTAGTAGTGAGCGACACGCAGATGATGACAAGCATAGCACAACCGCCTGGAGGATCCCGATCCACCTTCATCAGCACGGTCAGGATGTGAGGAACGCTACAACAACCCGCTGCTTAACGTCTTTTTCAGGGCGCACAAAAAAGTAATCTGACTCATTGTGGGCATTTAACAACAACAAAAACAACAATGGTTGACATGTTTCGTCTTCGTGTGGCAAGTTTCTGCTGTTCTCGTACCTGCTTTTTATGTACCTACACTACGTTTCCAGTAGACTCATAGATTTTCAATTGTTTTTAGCAAAATGGCTTGGCTTGGCTTCGTTCATTCTCAATCTCCCAGTACCAAACACTGAAAGGGCTTAAGTAGCAGAATGTAGTCCAGAGAACGGAATGCCTTGTGTTGTAGTTTATAGCTTGACTGCGATATTTGCACCTTTCGATCAAACACATCCGACTTCAAGAAGAATTTTTTAGTACCGGGTTAGCATTCCCTCTTCGATCCCTTCTCCTTAGCCAGTCCGCCCTGCTGCAGCCTGTTATCCAGGATCACTGCGTGGAGGTGTAGAAGGGTCTTGGCAGCTTTGGTTCGCTGGCCCTGACGCTAGCAGTCAGCTATGAGTCGCTGAGCACTGCAGCTAATGCGCTGCTCAGCATATTGATCCCATTTAGCAATATAGAGAATGGTGTAGCGTTAAGATTACTCTTTCCACGTGCAATTGTTTTCTCAGCTGTACGCAGTCAAATTAAGGAAGGCAAAAAGAACACGGAATTATGTTTTTAAAATCACAATAACAAGTTTAATAAATAAACATATCTGTATCTTAGTATACATACATTTGAAGTTAAATGGACAAAGGTAAAGAAGATTGCACAGCAATACATACAGTACTTTAGAAGAAACAGTAGAAAAATTTCAGCCAAGGAATAAAATAAATACAAATTCAGTGATTTACGGTGTCATTACTCGTCGTTATCTCAGCATCTGTATTGTCGATTCATTATTTGCTTCTAATAATTATTTCAAACTCCAATTAATGGTCCAGGCCAAATTTGAAGGTAATACATCCAACATGTGAATATATGACACATTTTCTAAAGGTGATGACGATGTTAAAAATGTTGACGAGCACATACAAACATTTTAAAAATCATACGCACTGCACACTTTGACTGCTAACATTGAGTAAATGATGTTATGCCTTATGGAAGGCCCCAAAGCAATCCTTGGGTGTAAGTGAGGCTGATTTATACATTCCAAGGAGATGAAATGTGTACGCTTGCGTTCTGTGGGAGTGGCACAGACGACACAATTTCTGTCTCTTTCAGAATACGAGGACGTATCTCTCGTCTTGGAGGGGTTCCAATGGGCGTTGCAGCTGGTTGTCTGTCGGGTTTTCTCGGAGCATCACCTGCTCCAAGAACTCTCGCAGCAGCACGAAGTTCTCGCTTGAACTTCTTCAGGCTCAATCGCTTAGAGCCATCTTCACGAGTCAAAGTGTGAAGAATGAAAGCGCTGACTTGAGTGACTTCAAGTAGCCAATAAAACACCTTCTTCCACCATTTTGTTTTACTTTCAAAGGTGCAATAATAGGTGACCTTCTGATTCAAAGTATCGCATTCATTCATGCACATGCTGTACTTCTGAATCATTTACGGCTTGTCAACATCCTTGACCCGTGGTGTCTCAACAACCTCATCTGTGCTGACCATGAGGACACTCTTCTTTGCCTTTTTGTCCCTAAATCCAACACACATTATGGTTTCATGCTGATTCTGAAACCAACGCATCTCACGGTACGGAAGATTTATGGTCTTCAACTGCAGAGAAAAGCCAACACGATCGACATTGAGAGTGTCAGTATAATACTGACGACGCTCAAGAAGATAATCAATTAGAACGTGAGTCGTGTAGAAGCGATCTGTAAGAATATTGTTTCCTGTGCCAACGTAAGTTAGCAATGTGTCGAAAACTTTGACAGTGTGACTTGGTACTTGCTATTGGCTGCTTGGTACTTTCTCAGGAGTAGATTCATGAATGGCTCGTTTTTATCTTTGCCTTCAGCACTTTTGTCGTCTGCATGCATCATTCAATAACATATATCATGAAAACGGTTACGAGGAAACATTAAGTGGTACCATGGTGTGTACAATTCAGGTGCCAAAGATCAGTAGTCAGGAATCTCTTGCGTCTATCATGATAATTGCAACAACAAATTTATCAAGCTCATCGGGAGTAATGTTAACCCAAATGGAGGACACTGAGTGACGAAGAGATGGAGTGTTGATAGTAATTTTCTTCCGAGCAAATGCATTTATAGAAGCGATAAGTAAGGTCTTTATTTCTTGATAAAACAGTGCTGAAAAGCATTCAATTGCTGTTGATTGCACTGTAAGACCTGACTCAGGAGACTCACCTGCCTCTTTGCTTAGGAAGAAATCGGAAAGCATTTTTTCGGGAACTTACTTTGAATTCATGCCACTCATCTCTTTCCACAGCTCTAGATCTAGTTGCAAAGGTTTCGTTTCCTTTACCTTTTCCAGCTACACGATTTACATTTAGTTCTCGCGCGTTTTGGCCCCAGAGGCTCAGCACCAAAATCATTTTGACGACTAGAACTAGTTGTGGGCGTGGCAGCAAGGTCTTCATGGTCATGATAGTCATCATCATCTACCAATTCACTGTAACTTTTCTGATCATCACTAAATGGCATCATCTACTTGTATATCAATACTGTCATAATCATACTACATTGTTCTATCAAAATCCTCGCTTGATCGGCTGCCACACTGGTGGGACGATGATTAGCTGAAGGGACTAGTTTCATTCTCGTTTGTTTACGTTTAGCAGCAACAAGATATATGTTGAAATACAAGTCCAATCGATAATAGAAAGGTCCACGCCGTATCAAACCTACAATAAAAACTGACGCTGTTATTTCAATAAACCGGAAGGATAAAAATAGATACTGAGGGAAGTAGTAGTAAAACTAGAAAGACGAAACAACTTATCTGACGCAGAGTGCGACGAATCGGATGCAAAAGATTGCGCTGTGGCGCAGTGTACAGTGTGAGGCGAAGGGATGGAATGAGTTAAGGCCGCTAATTGCAAGTTATCCTGCTCATTCTCTCTGGCAGAGTGGACGATTCTTTCAACGTTTGATTGCAAACTCTTTCACACTGATGGTCTACCAAAATTGAACAATCGCCCATTGACTCAATGTCATCATTAAACAAGAGCTAATTGACTGATTCCATGTCATCATTGAACAATAGCTTATTGATTGATTATATGCCATCATTAAACAATCGTTTATTTATTGATTATATGCCATCGTTTAAACAATCGCTTAATGATTAATTATATGCCATCATTAAACAATCGCTTATTAATTGATTATATGCCATCATTGAACAAACGGTTATTCATTGATTCCGTGTCACCATTGAGGAAGAGCTAATTGATTGATTCCATGTCATCATTAAACAATCGCTTATTGATTGATTATATGCCATCATTGAACAAACGGTTATTCAGTGATTCCATGTCACCATTGAGGAAGAGCTAATTGATTGATTCCATATCACCATTGAGGAAGAGTTAATGGATTGATTCTATGTCACCATTGAGGAAGAGCTAATCGATTGATACCTTGTAAACCATTGAGAAAGGGCTAATCGATTGATTCCATGTCCATTGTTCGTTCGTCAGTCTGGGTTACCCACAGTCAACACACTTTCACGAAATTCAATCGATCATGCATTATAATGACGACTAAACCATGCAAACACCCTATTTCAGAACCACTGTCTATTGATACTCGCCTGTAGGCTCGGACTATCTCCTCCTTCCACCACAGATACGCGTCTGAAGCAAGCTGGACAAGACGACTAGCTCAGGCTTCATCAGTTATTTTGTGAGCGCCCCTTGAGGAAATGAATCGTTCCAGTTATGCACCGTTCCACGCCACAAACATCTCACCATCAACAGGAAGACTATCATTATGACTATCCTTCACAGGAAGTCTTGTTGCCCTAAATAAAACGTACAACTACATGGTGTCCTTCTCGTGTACACTTTGAGCACGGACGCTATTTTGAATTTGTTCTGCGCACGTGCATGCGACACCTAGCGTTTGATACCTACAGTAATCACACAGTTGGACGCTGCTGCCACCTTTATAAACAACCAATCACTTTATTTAGCTATTCCATATCATTTTGTGACATACTTACTGACTCACCTCGTATTTCTACTATTCAATCCTGGCATAGATGACGTTTCTTACATTCAGAAAAAAACCAATATAAAACGACGTGGCACGACACTCTCAAACGCAGGCATGGTCTTCATCGTTCTATAATTCTGCGGAGGGCTGTGTAGGGACGCGTCTCACAATCCAAAAAGATAGTACCCCTTTGGAAAGTAAGCCTGGGATTTTAAAATTCATGCTGATTTCGGATGCACTATACCAAAATGCGCAGAAAACAGCACAGCGCACTCCGTCTTTCAAAGCAAACTAACAAGAGAGATAGAGAGAGAGAGAGTGGGAGGGAGAGAGAGAGATAGAACAACACTGACCTCGTTAGACAGATAATAGAGATAATGTCTACGAAGATTTTTTTTAACCGTCTTACAAGCAGCAGTGTTCTTTGTAAGATCAACCTGGATCTTCATCTGTGAATGAATGAACAAGTTGAAGAAGAAGAAAAACGAGATAATAAATTATAGAATATATAAATAAATACATTTTGAAGACAAATTAACGCAGTCAACTTTAAAATATCGTACGTTTTGTACTTACAAAATTTGTTAAAATGCATACTACAATTGGTGAGACTCAATGCGTGTAACACTGGGCTCTTTTTCAAAACCACATAGACACACCAACATTTATAGCTCGTTGAATGTGACTATAAAGTGTTGTCCATGGGACAAGCTGGTTTCACTAAATACAATGATTTGCTGCAGTGAACAAGCAGTCAATGTGATTTGAGGAAATCTGACTCGTACGTTAAGGACTGATTCACAGTAACGGCACTATGCCATCTGATGTAACGAATTGGCGAAGTAAAATAATGATGATTTGGGACCACAAGTGGAAATTCCCATTCTACTCTGTTTGCGGCGTGTATTGGTTGGCCATTGAAGTGATCGAACGATCTGCAAGCTGCAGACTGTCTGATCGATATTGAAACTCGCAATAACTCGTCAGGTATGTGAAACATAGCTCTGCAGACTGATTGGTATTCCGTGAGTATCGGAATATTTCTATTCATAAAGTGTGCGATGGACAGTCAGTAAATATGTCACATCAAACTTTTCCTAAAAATAAAGAAAAGATATATATATATATATATATATATATATATATATATATATATATATATATATATATATATACACCTTACCTCGAGACCACCGGGTTCCCCGAATTGCTAATATACCAATCAATAATAGGAAATGAAGCGTTGAAGACGTAGCGTCCTATAATGGTTGACATCATCATGTGTTATATTTGAGTGTTTCAGGTAAACTGTCCTACGACTTTATTCCACTTGCTAGAATAGTCGAGGGTTTTCTCGGCTGTGGACTACAGGCCACTTTGCCACTGCCGTCGTCACGTCGTATTGCAGGCTTTGTTTGTTAATTTCACCCCCAACAGAAAAACAACAAATGCCCTAACAGGGATTCGATCAGATGCTTTCCCTGTCTGCAGGCATCGAAACCATAGAACCACATACTCTAAGGAAAACACACGCATCCACACGCAGGGGCGCCATCTAAATCAAAACATTTTCCAGACCTGGACAAATATAGCAACGATACTGAAACTGTCATTGTGTTGCTATTTATCTGAAATTGAATGTGATGATCTGGATGTCTGGGTAGTGAGATCGGACTCCCGTTATCAGTGTTGAGCACGTTAAAAATTCCTCGGCAGTTGGAAATCGAAAAGAGTATGCTTAACGGCCGATGCTCGGAGAAAATTCTAATAAAAATATCTTCTCAAGTTATTTGTACCTTTCCCCAGGTGGTTTGTTAAGAGCAGCTATAGAATGGGCCTAACTGGTCTACTTAGCTCTATTGTTTGAGTTTATTTAGATGGATTCGCACATATGTAAAAACCACACTCCAAGAATTTGGTTGTATACAGACTCTGTAGAGGCTTCTAAACCAGTATATGGAAGTTACTTTAAGCTAATGAAGATCAAATCGCTGTGGCCACATATCATTTAGAAGGCTGTCTTGTATAAATAGAAAGCAAGACTTATGCAACAAGTTACTGATGATCTATTAGATTGGGAAACTCGTCATGGCAAAAAATAATAAATTTTATTAATAAATTAGCTGAAAACATACATAACAACTAGAGGAATGTATAGAATGACATAAATTGTAGTGAAAAAAATATAGGAAAATTAAAAACGATAAGGTCGAGACACAAGAGACTTGGAAACATGTATGGCGTGCTCTGTCTGGGTGGTCAAATCAAAGGAGTATACACACACAAACAATCAAGGAAATACACGTTCTCATATGCAAAGCTCAAGAAACATGCAGCACCAAAGCATACATCAACACATACACAAATTCATAAAGACACACGTAGAGGAGAAACATTATCAGACTACATAGATCGTCTCGTCCCGTAAGGCCTGTCCTGGTTATGCATATTTCCTTTAAAAATCTGCTGCCCCCAAAAAACTGCTTGCAGAGATTTGAAAAGAGAATATTCTTTGTGTGCCACATTCATTCTGCTGAATTTAGCATCATTCTATTCATACAGACTTTTTCTGTTTCCTGTCTTTCTATTGTTGCTTGTCTTTCAATTAGAGTTTCGTATTCTGGACAAAATTCTGCGACATGGCCCCCAGCTCATCTCTTTTTGGCGCTATTCAAGGGTTTATGCTGGAGGGAGAGCCATTGGAAAAAGAGAATACCTTTACCTATTTGTGAAGCACAATTGGCACATCAGGACGTATGGATGTATAAACGTCGACCAGAACTTCAAAGGCAATAGTGACATTCCTGACATTAAACAACATAGATCCAGGGACATCAAGATTCACACCAAAATTTCAATATGCGTCATACTAATAAAGTTCGCCTAGGCATATATGACCCATTACGTTGATCGACCACTACCATGTACAACTGATGAGGCTTGTAGCCAAACTTCGTTCAATGCCGAAAGAGAGACTGTTATCTGTTAGAGTCATGTAGAACGAGGGCTGCCCCTCATACGCTCCCAGTCGGTCGGCGGCAGACCGTTGTTACACATAGCTGACTTGGACATAAGCTGGTAAGCCTAAACTTCCTGGTCCAGCCTAACCACGTGACAAAACAGTAACCAAGGTCATACAACAAAGACTCAAGCCCTTCTTTAACATATGACTTCGAAGGATAATGGGCATAAAGTGGCAGGACATGATGGAGAGTGAAGACTTATGGGAAAGCAGCCAATAACAGATATTGCAACAACACACTAAGCGAAGAAAATGCGACTGAATAGAAATAAAACATGTCCAACATAGCAAGATAGGTTCTTAGATGGAATCCTCAGGGGAAGAACAAGAGAGGTTGACTAAATAAATACGCGGAGAAGAGAATGTGAGAAGAAACTAAGATTCAATTATTACACATGGGGAGATACAGAAAGAGCAGCCCAGGACCGTGTATATTGGTTGGGATTGACTGATTGATTGGTTGAGTGATTGATTAATTCAAGAGTTTATGCATGTATGACCGTGTATTTTGGTTGGGATGTTGTAAATGATCTATGAACCGAGAGGTGTGAGGGGCTATGATTGATTGATTTATTGGTTTAGTGATTGATTGATTCAATAGTTTATGCATGTAAGGCAAAGGCAAAGGCGACCGTCGACGAAGTTGGCATAATTTATTTTGCAAATGCTATTTTTTTAGTAAGGATTAACTGCGCTACTTTTTATCCTCACTCTCTCGTCTCGTGCCGCCCGACCTCAGTGGCAAGTCAAGGACAAGACGACTAGGGGGTGACTACGAGATGCAGGGGATTCCGCATCAAGCACCCGTGAAAAAGACGACGGAGTCCGGGGTCGAACCCGCACCACCTGATCACGAGGCCGACTGCTTAACTCCTTCGCCACGGAATCCACGGAATGCATGTATGACCGTGTATATTGGTTGCTATGATGTAAATGTCCTATGAACCGAGAGGTGTGAGGGACTTTGATTGATTGATTGGTTGAGTAATTGATTGATTCAAGAGTTTACGCATGTATGTCCATCAAATAATGAGTGAATTATTTTGTCATTGGCGCGTCTAATTAGCGTATTGGCAGACCTCTCGCCTTTCACGGCCGTACATGGCTACCTGGTTTACTGTTACAGGAGGAAACTAGCGATGAAGGAAACTGATCAGCACACGTGATGGGCACGTTATGACTTCGTACAATGAAGTATCTGACACCTCCTTCCTGACAGCAGTGACTGCTATGGGATTATCACTACTTTTATCATTCACTCTCGTAATGTCTTTGTTAGCTCCAGGAGATGGAGAGGTGAACACCACACCTGACATGCTCACAGGTGGCAAGTGTCAAGCATGTATATGGTCCTACAGATCGAGGTTTTGGTTGCTTTCTGGTGTACATGATGATGGTACTGAGTCGTCCACATCAGGATCAGGTCAAACACACTGACCAAAACCACCTGGAAACAGGCTTAATAACAGTCGCTTGGGCAACGAAGTGGGGATAGTCTCTGTGACATCCCCAATAACAAATCTGCTGAGAAGTCTTGTTTTTAACTGCATCCTGGGTTGAAGATGCAATCAAGTGGACAACCTGACAGCGACAGAAACTCATAGCTGGCTGCTTGCATCAGGAATAGGCAGCCAGAACTGACCAAGATCCTATTCCGCCTCCTAGCCGCGGCCCGGGAACGAGTATGCTCCAATGCAGTCAGATCAGGTCAGGTCATCCCGAACCAGTGAGGACATTGGGGCACACATAAAGACATCCTTACAACCCCACGCCACCCTTCTCTGTCAGCGGCCACTGCCTATGACTCTTCTAGTCGGAGATTGGTCCATTCTTTTATGTTGTCCTCCTAATGCAGTATGGCTAAAAATATAGGGACCGAACTTGGAAGGCAAACCTATAACCCCTTCCCTCCTACAGCCAACTGAAGCCGGATGTTGGGCCGAAGATGTTTCACAGTAAATGAGCTGACAGCAAACGGCGACTCATAGCTTGCTGCATGCATCAAGCTCAGCAATCTGGAATTGACAAAAACCCTATTCGGACTCCGTGACGGCCCTGTAAACAGACTGCACTAGTGTAGTCTGGCTAAAAGAATATGGATCCCAGGGAAAAGCAAATCTGCTACCAAAGAAACCAACCAAAACCGAATGTGCTGGGCCGAAAGACGCAGGTATCGCAGCCTCGCTGTAGGCTACGATACGCCGTCAATTTCAAAACGAAGGTCTAAGAAGTGATAAAGGAAAAAAACAAACTACACGCATACTTCAATACGCCGCTGAATGCATGGAGAATAATAATAGCCTTATAAAATTCGTTAAGAACGATCAACTTCGACACTAGACTTTATGTGATAAGTTTGCAAACATCTTTTGGCAATCTTAATTAATCACCTTTAATCTTCTCTTCCCCAATTCGCTCCATTTGTTGAAGTATAGACCCAATACGGGATCAAGATGCTGAGCAATACATGTATTGCAGTGCTCAGTGACCCATAGCTGACTACTAACGCCAGGGCCTGAAACCAGATTTGTCAGGTCCCCTCTACACCTCCATGCGACGATCCGGGATAACAGTCTGCAACTGGCTAAGTAGAAGGGATCGAAGAGGGAATACTAACCCGGTACTCAAAATGAAAGCTGAAGTCGGATATGTAGGACCGAAAGGTGCAAATACTACAAAAGTCGCCTTTATGTCACATATATGCAAAGACATTAAAGTACGAACATATGCTAAAATGAAGAGAGCTGCAGAGGATGTGACAAATGGAGAGACATGCTCAGACAACCTTGCAAACCAGTATTAGCACTGATCAACCAGAGGATAGGGTCAAATAGAGAAACATGCTCATACGACCTTACAATCAGTCTTAGGACTGATCAACCAGATAATATAGTAAAATAGAGAGACATG
This sequence comes from Ariolimax columbianus, assembly GCA_036924085.1. Classification (NCBI taxonomy): domain Eukaryota; kingdom Metazoa; phylum Mollusca; class Gastropoda; order Stylommatophora; family Arionidae; genus Ariolimax; species Ariolimax columbianus. Next base: position 28,074,078 of record JAVGWX010000005.1, read on the forward strand.
AACATACAACCTTACAACCAGCCTTAGTACTGATCAACCAGAGGATGGTATCAAATGGAGAGACATGCTCATACAACCTCACAACGAGTATTAGGACTGACCAACCAGAAGAAAGAGTCAAATGGAGAAACATTCCAAAACAGCTTTGCAGTCAGTTTTAGGACTGACCAACCAGACGATAGGGTCAAAAGGAGAGACATGCTCAGACAACCTTAAATCTAATCTTTGGACTGACCAACCAGAGGGAAAGATCAAATGGAAAGAAATTCTCAGATAACCTTACTAGGACTGATCAACCAGAGAATGAAACTGAAGATTAAACTGGAAACATGAAAAAGAAAACTTCAGACGAAGAACTATTGATCATTCTAAAACAGATAGATCCCAATGAGCGTTACGAATAAGTCCAAAAGTATGTCAAAGGGAAACTAGAAGTATTAACTGAGGACAATTCAAGTTTATCTTAAATTGTGCCGATCCTGCAGGCCTTATTTGTGAGCTACGAAAAGGACCACTAAATCTAATTATGCTTGTTGTAAAAGTCTGCTGAAGATACTGACATCCTCAGGATGTAAATTACATTACAGCATAAACCACAGCTACAATGGAGGCAATCAGTTAAAAATTGTCCACACTCTAACATAGTCTCACTCTCATAGCTCGTATCTTTTCCTATATTCTCAAACGTTTCCACTTCCCAAAACTATTATACTATTTCAAACTATTACTCTTTCCCCCACTCCAACATTTTCCCCCCATTCTTACATTTTCCCCACACTCGTACACTTTCTCCCATTCTGACACTCCCCCCCCCCCTTCTTACATTTTCCCCCACTCTTATATTTTCCCCAGTCGTACTCTTTCCCCCACCCCACACTTACATTTTCCCCCACACTTACATTTTCCCCCACTCTTATATTTTCCCCAGTCGTACTCTTTCCCCCACCCCACACTTACATTTTCCCCCACACTTACATTTTCCCCCACTCTTATATTTTCCCTAGTCGTACTCTTTCCCCCACCCCACACTTACACTTTCCCCAGTCGTACTCCCCCTCCCCCAATCTTACTCTTTCCCCAATCGTACTCTTCCCCACCACCCACTCTTACAATTTTCTCCACTCCTACACTTGCCCCAACACTTACACTTTTCCACATTCTTACACTATCCCACGCTTTTACACTTTTCAAAATCTTTTACTTTCTCACACTCCTACACTTTCCCCCACTCTCACATTTTCCCCCACTCTAACATTTTCCCCACACTCTTACACTCTCTTCCCACTCTTACACTTTCCTGAACTTTTAGACTTTCGCCAGTCGTACTCTTCCCTCCACTCTTGTACTTTCTCCTGTCGTACTCTTCCCTCCACTCTTGTACTTTCTCCTGTCGTACTCTTCCCTCCACTCTTGCACTTTCTCCTGTCGTACTCTTCCCTCCACTCTTGTACTTTCTCCTGTCGTACTCTTCCCTCCACTCTTGTACTTTCTCCTGTCGTACTCTTCCCTCCACTCTTGCACTTTCTCCTGTCGTACTCTTCCCTCCACTCTTGTACTTTCTCCTGTCGTACTCTTCCCTCCACTCTTGCACTTTCTCCTGTCGTACTCTTCCCTCCACTCTTGTACTTTCTCCTGTCGTACTCTTCCCTCCACTCTTGTACTTTCTCCTGTCGTACTCTTCCCTCCACTCTTGTACTTTCTCCTGTCGTACTCTTCCCTCCACTCTTGCACTTTCTCCTGTCGTACTCTTCCCTCCACTCTTGCACTTTCTCCTGTCGTACTCTTCCCTCCACTCTTGTACTTTCTCCTGTCGTACTCTTCCCTCCACTCTTGTACTTTCTCCTGTCGTACTCTTCCCTCCATTCTTACACTTTCCGCAGTCGTACTCTTTCCTATACTCTTACACTTTTCCACACTCTAGCACTTCCCACACACATATTCTGTTCCGACTGTCAAGGCTACCGACGGGGCGTTTGAAGATTCAAATCCCCAACAATCAGCTGATATTTCTTTCCATTAGGTGAGAATGTGTTTGATTATGTGGCAATTTAGTGGTAGAGTGAGAAAGGCGGGCTAGGGAGGGAGGAGGGGGTGGGGGGGTTCTTTGTTTCTAACATAACTTTTCCAGCAATGTTTGACCTCTGTCTTCGCTTTTGTTGACTGCGATTGGCTTTTTAAAATTATAATTTTGGTCTGGAAACCCAAGCTCAGCCTGCCTCGTTCACTCGGGAATCATGTGTGTTATGACGTCATCTTCAAGGACCTTAATTCCATAAACTGTCTGGGAGTCCTGGAGTTGCCGTGCAGGTGGCCGGATCAATAGAGCCAGACAACAATATTGCACAGGTCACAGTGATAGATATATTTCTGTATCGACCCTGCCATGAAAACCTGATCCGACACGCTTAAGAGACGTAACACAGTTTAAAGAATGGCCGTTTTTTCCCCCAAAAAATATTCTTCTTCTTTGGCAGACAGTTATCGGGAATGCAGTGTTAAGGACTTATCTGTATGAGTCTCCGATATTTTGTGTTGTGAAGTTATCGGCTTCCTACTTACATTCTATGACGAATTTAGCTGCATGTATGGTGTCCATTTATAAATTGGTGAACTGTGTCGTGTCGTGAAGTAGGCTCTAAGGTTATTGTTATTGTTTAATGCTCACAATGTGCCAGTTCACTTTTTGGTGCGCACTGAAATGGGCGCTAAGTGGCGGGTTGTAATAGTTTTCCTCACATTCCGAGCGTGCTGATGAAGGTGGACCGCTGACGTCCAGGATGATGTGCTATGCTTTGCTTCATTTGCGTGACGGTCACTTCTATGGCGATCACGTCGATCAACATCTCATCAGCCAGACTGCCTTAAAAACATGATGCTTTTAGGGAACGCTAAATGGAAGAGAGTGGGCTTGATCAGTATGTTGTGCGTGACTGGGCTGGCGTCTCAGTTCACCAAGTCTCTAATATACACATACATTCATATGTATATATAGATCGTTGGCTCTTTTCGTCTTGTCAGACGATAGTAATTGTACTATTAGCATAAAGCAGAAATATAGAGACCATGTGTAGCCCATGCAGTATGGTCCCTCTCTCGGTCTGCCTTGTTTATTCCAAGGGAAAGGTAATACCAATACTTTTGGAACAAGGCAAGCTGCAGAAGCTGCCGGATGAGTAGAGCAATGCTCTATCTGTTCGCCTGTCGCGACCTCACTTCTAGACCAGCCGCCAACCAAGGCTAAGGGCCTGGTCTGCACTGCCACAACACTCAGCTCAATTTGTCTTTCTTCGCTCTATGATAAGGCTTTGTATCCTCTTGCGTGTTCTTCTTCGCACATCGTCTGTTGTCAGGTTTGGTAGATGCTGATAAAATTTCAGAGATCAGAAAAGAGGTTGCACAGCCATATCTGACAGAACCCGACAAGATACATCTGTATCTTATCTTCTTTCTTCTTCTTCGTTCGTTCTCAATCTCCCACTACCAAACCCTGAAAAGGCTTAAGTAGCGGAATGTAGTCCAGAGAACGGAATGCGTTGTGTCGTAGTTTACAGCTTGGCTGCGATATTTGCACCTTTCGGTCCAACACATCCGACTTCAGCAAGCATGTTTTTAGCCCCGGGTTAGCATTTCCATCTTCGATCCCTTCTCCTTAGCCAGTCTGCCCTGCTGCATCCTGTTATCCAGGATCACTGCGTGGAGGTGTAGAAGGGTCTTGGTAGCTATGGTTCGCTGCCTTTTTAGGCTTTCGAGTCCCATCTGCCCAAAACTACTGGTGTAAAGACGCCAGTGCCTCGCCTTCCGCCCATTCTCCTGTTAGTCATAACAGTTCTGTCGCGAGAAGGCCAGGAGTTGGGCTTTGTCGTCAGAGGCTATATGAGACGCACGCCATGGTAGCATTTAGTTGGTGTTAAAAATTCATCCTCAACCCCACCCCCTGGTAATAAAAACAATTATATATATATGAAGAAACCCAAATATAAATAGCATACACACGCGCAATGATATCCAAACACAAACAAAAACACGCATACATCAGTGCTGAGGATGTCGCAGAAATAAGCTTAGAGAAGTAAGCGGCTCATATCTGACTGCTTGCGTCAGAGTCAGCAAATCATAGATGTCCAGGACCCCATGCTTCGTCCAAGTGGTGGCCCTGGAAAGAGACGGCACCCGTGCAATCTGATTAGGTGAATAACTATTGAAAGGGAAGGCAAATCCGGTCCCAAACCTGCCGTGCTGAAATCAGACATGTTGGATCGAAAGGTGCATAAATCGCAGTTTAGCTGTAAATACATGACACTGCTTCACATATTCACATAAAAAGTGACCCCCATACAAACATATCCACATACCAACATACCCACATACAAACATACGCACCTACAAATATACCCACCTACAAACCTACCCCCATACAAACATACCAACATACCCACCTACAAACATACGCGCCTACAAACATACGCACCTACAAACATACCCACATACAAACATACGCACCTACAAACATACCCACCTACAAACATACGCACATACAAACATACGCACCTACAAACATACCCACCTACAAACATACCCACCTACAAACATACCCACCTACAAACATATCTACCTACAAACATACCCACATACACACATACCCACATGCACACATATCCACATACAAACATACCCACATACAAACATACCCACATACAAACCTACCCACCTACAAACATACCCACCTACAAACATACCCACATACAAACATACCCACATAGAAACATACCCACCTACAAACATACCCACATACAAACATACCAACATGCCCACCTACAAACATACCCACCTTCAAACATATCTACATACAAACATACCTACATACAAACATACCCACCTACAAACATACCCACCTACAAACATACCCACAGACAAACATACCCAACTACACACATACCGAGCTACAAACATATCTACCTACAAACATACCCACCTACAAACATACCCACCTACAAACATATCTACCTACAATCATACCCACATACACACATACCCACATACACACATATCCACATACCCACATACAAACATACCCACATACAAACCTACCCACATACAAACATACCCACCTACAAACATACCTACCTACAATCCTATCTACCTACAAACATACCTACCTACAAACATACCCACCTACAAACATACCCACATACAAACATATCTACCTACAAACATACCCACATACAAATATACCCACATACAAACCTACCCATATACACACATATCCACAATGAAACATACACACAAGAACAATTCATGAAAGTTAACCAACAGAAAATTAAACCATACTGACACGCACAAAGAAACACGCTAACATTCAAATTCACATACAAACATATAAAACACATCCTCAGAGAAACAAAAGGATACCCACATATACAAAAACACCCCCACGCTAGTAAACAAATGGCCATTTGTACTTTTCTAACATCAGCTGGGGTCAGCGGGCTATGTAACCTTTGAACTTCGACATTTAGATATGCCCCACATTTTAGTCACCTTTCCACCCAAGGGCAGATAATAGAACGTAATGAATGAGCAATTTCTATAAAGAATCTGACCGGGTTCTGGTTCCGGGTTCTGGTATCTCCGGCTAACGTTATTTATGGAGGACAGTTTGTACAGCACTTTATCTTAACTGTAATTCCGCCAAGCCTTTAGGTTCCGCTAATAGTCTATTTACAGAAATCGCTAAATACAGCAAATTAAATAATATTAGTTTTTTTTCCTCTTCGACAGTGTAAGTCAATAAGTATGTCACACACTGATATGGGAATAGCTGAAAAAATGTAGTTGACATTCTCTAAAGATGTCTTAGCAATATCCAGCCCTGTGATTACTGTACGGTAGCAACAGCTAGCTGTCACATGTACGTGCGCAGGATAGATATACAAAATGGCGATCATGTTCAGCAAATTGTACAATCAAACAACACCATGATGTCTTAGCGTTAGTCTTAGTCTTGGTAATATTCTTAGTATTAGTCGAACTGTACTTCTACAGGGATAGGTGCCCATGTGCAGATCCCAGCTCTGGCGTAAGCTGGATGTAGCCGGAATGAGAATTTCCTTCTTAACAATCTAGGTCCGGGCAGTTTATTACTCCGTTGTGTTGGGACAAGTGCCGCAGAGGGTGGTTAACGGATGTCCAACTTAATAGATTCAAGCACTAGAGCAAAGTAGACCCGCAGCCAGCCTGTCAGGCGTCATCTATGCTGCTCTTAACAAACCGCCTAACCGTGGCTTGTGTTATGCCATGTCACACGATTAGTAGACTCTTACTGCATGCTCTCTGTGGGGCACTGGTGCTATTCTTGTCTGTGTCGTACACAAAGACCACGGTAAACCACTCAGGAGCATGATGTTTCGCGTGTTTTTTTTTGGTCAAATAGACTTTATACAAAGGATTTTCATAGGAAAATGCTTCCTGTTTACGGCGAAAATTATTTGCAAGGCCAAGCAATGTATACATTTTCTCAAGGGCACTTAGAAATTGCTTTTGAAGCTAGACCGGATCTTCCTGGTCAAATTAGAACATAAGCATATCTGCGGCAGTTGTTGGAGATGACACGAGCTGGCAGACGAGTCAAAGTAGAGAGTTTTGCAACTGCATGCCTAAGCAAACAGCAAAACGAATAGTTCTACCTCGGAGGGAATGAGACGTTTTGCAAATGACAAAGAGGTTGGACGTGAAGTACATATGTGGCTGATACAGCAGACCAGAGATTTATAATGCAGCAGGTTCTGGTGGCTGATACAGCAGACCAGAGATTTATAATGCAGCAGGTTTTGGTGGCTGAGACAGCAGACCAGAGATTTATATACAGCAGGTTTTGGTGGCTGAGACAGCAGACCAGAGATTTATATGTAGCAGGTTTTGATGTAACGCTAAATCGATGGGATGGGTGTATTCTTGTTGGTTTAAATTATTTTGGAAAAGAAAGGACAATGTAAGTGGAATAATAAATTGTTTACAGGTTCATATCTCATTTAGTTTTCTTTTAATGACCGTCTGTGACTTATTTACTGATTGCCAGTAGTAACTCAATTTGCATCTGTGGGCGGAGACCGACCAGCCTTGTACGTAACTGGCGAATGGATCACATTTTTTATTCATTCTGCTATGACATATTGGGTTTCGTAGCTTGAATATTTATATGTGCCAACAAAATATTAATCTTGAATGCAGAATTAAATCTAGTTAATTGAAATAAAACATATAATTATTAATAGTATGTTTAATGTGAAAGGTTCCTCGGAGTTGTATTAGGGGTGTCAAAGTTAATGGAATGAAAATAAATGTAATCTTCTTCTTCTTCTTCGATCAACTGATGCTATGCTACTGTTCGCTTCAGGACTTCGTCCGTTCCCACACTGATTTTCGAGCATGGTTACTCCCTTGAGCCTGAATGCTTATCTTTGGTCTGTATAAGTGCATTGCCAGGGAAGGTAGTGGAGGCAGGGACAGTTAATGCATTTCAGAATAAACTGGATGCGCATAGCCTTTAGAGCAAGGTTATGTAAGTGTAACTGGTTGTATACAGACTCTGCATGGTCTTCTAACCCAGTATAAAGACGTTAAGTTAAGTTAAGTTAAGTGGGGCAGTCCTGCAGGGATATGTTCTGGTGTCTGCTTGAGTGCTCTGCGTTCGCATGTGGCAGAGGCTATAGGTCCCATTCTGAGGATATGGGCCTTGAGTCTGCAATCTCCTATTCTGCGTCTGAAGATCTGCCCATCACTGTCAAATTTGTTTATGCTATAATTTTCTAGTGTGTTCTCCATTCCGTCCTCATCATGTCATCAATTTTACCGATGACCTAGTCATAGTTGGAAGATCAATGGCTAAGGTTGCTTAAAAAAAATTAACAGCTGGGCTGAAAAGTTTGCATAAGAATAAAAATACATAAAAGACAACAACTATCGTAATAGCCAAATAACGTAGGCAAATGAGTTTAGTCATCAGGGATCTAGATGCTGAGCAGCAAATGAGTTTAGTCATCAGGGATCAAGATGCTGAGCAGCAAATGAGTTTAGTCATCAGGGATCAAGATGCTGAGCAGCAAATGAGTTTAGTCATCAGGGATCAAGATGCTGAGCAGCAAATGAGTTTAGTCATCAGGGATCAAGATGCTGAGCAGCAAATGAGCTTAGTCATCAGGGATCAAGATGCTGAGCAGCAAATGAGCTTAGTCATCAGGGATCAAGATGCTGAGCAGCAAATGAGCTTAGTCATCAGGGATCAAGATGCTGAGCAGCAAATGAGTTTAGTCATCAGGGATCAAGATGCTGAGCAGCAAATGAGTATAGTCATCAGGGATCAAGATGCTGAGCAGCAAATGAGTATAGTCATCAGGGATCAAGATGCTGAGCAGCAAATGAGTTTAGTCATCATGGATCAAGATGCTGAGCAGCAAATGAGTTTAGTCATCATGGATCAAGATGCTGAGCAGCAAATGAGTTTAGTCATCATGGATCAAGATGCTGAGCAGCAAATGAGTATAGTCATCAGGGATCAAGATGCTGAGCAGCAAATGAGTATAGTCATCAGGGATCAAGATGCTGAGCAGCAAATGAGTTTAGTCATCATGGATCAAGATGCTGAGCAGCAAATGAGTTTAGTCATCATGGATCAAGATGCTGAGCAGCAAATGAGTTTAGTCATCATGGATCAAGATGCTGAGCAGCAAATGAGTTTAGTCATCATGGATCAAGATGCTGAGCAGCAAATGAGTTTAGTCATCAGGGATCAAGATGCTGAGCAGCTCATGAGCTGCAACGACCCATAGCTGATTGCTGGCGTCAGGGCCAAGGCACCAGAGCTGCCAAGATCCTTCTACACCTCCACGGGGTGATCATGGATAACAGGCTGCAACAGTGCAGACTGGCTAAGGAGAAGGAATTAAAGAGGAAAGGTTAACCCGTTGTTAAAAAAATGCCTGCCGAAGTCTGATGTGTTAAATCAAAACGTGTAAATATCACAGTCAGCTACTTGTAATACCCTGTTCAGGACTTGGTAGCGGGAGTTTGAGAACGAACGAAGCCAACCCAAACCATATAGTCTTCAATGGAGAAACAATCAAAGACGAACAGAAAATTACATATTAGAACACACCATCAGAGAAGATGCCTGCAATCCGACAGCAATTAAGACTAGGATTGCATTGAGAAAAAAAAAGCCTTCAGAGTAAAATAGAAATAGCTAAACTCAAAGAATATCAGGACAGAACTGAAGCAAATAATATTCACTGTGCGTGTATGGCCCGTTGTACAGCATGGAGACCAAATGAAATCAGCCCCTCTACCATACAAAGAAAATATATCAAACACCTTTTTCTTTACACGGTTGCCTACAAGTATTCGCTGAAAGAAAAACTTCTACATGTCATAATAGACGGGGATCGACTAAGTACGTAAGGAAATGTTTAAGCAAGTTGTAAATTAAGTAAGAAAATAACTAAATAAGTAAGTATGTAAATAAGTAATTATGAAAGATATAATGAAAAACATTAATCAAATAAGTAAATAAGTAAGTAAGTGAATAAGTAAGACATTCGGTAAGAAATTATGTAGGTAAGTCAGTAAGTGAGTAATTCAATAAGGAAACAAATAAGGAGTTGATCAAGTAGCAATTATGTAAGAATTTAAATAATAATTCAGCAAATAATTAAATTGGATGAAAAGAAATAAATTAGTAAGTAAATACAGAACATTTTTAAATAAGTAAGTAAGTTAGTGAGTAAGAAATTAAGTAAAAAATGAAATAATTAAATAAAGAAAACATGTTTTAAAAAAATACATGTACTGAATGAGTAAGTAAGCTAGTGGGTAAGACACAAGGTAATATATTATTTAATTAAGTAAGTGAATTAGTAATTAAGAAATTTAGTAGGTGACTAAGTTAGAAATTTAGATAACACATATCAGGATAAGTGAAAAAAACTTATGGAGAACGCCGAGGATAACAGATATGGAGATGGTTGAGATAAACAGATGTTGAGGTGGCTTAGATAAACATATAGTGAGGTGGTTTCGATAAACAGATATGAAGGTGGTTGAAATAAACAGATATGCATATAGTTGGGATAACACATTTGGATATAGTTGAGATAAACACATATGTAGATTGTTGAGATAAACACATATGGAGATTGTTGAGATAAACACATATGGAGATTGTTGAGATAAACACATATGGAGATTGTTGAGATAAACACATATGGATATAGTTGAGATAAACACATATGGAGATTGTTGAGATAAACACATATGGAGATTGATGAGATAAACACATATGGAGATTTGAGATAAACACATATGGAGATTGTGAGATAAACACATATGTAGATTGTTGAGATAAATACATATGGAGATTGTTGAGATAAACACATATGTGGATTGTTGAGCTAAACACATATGGAAATTGTTGAAATAAAACGCATATGGGAGTGGTTGAGATTAACACATTTGAATCGTATTTTCTGCCACAATAGGAGAAAGACTCAATTTAGAGACGAAGTAATTGGGAGATATATGTTGAGGTCATCCACGCTCAGAATTCGGTTTTTACTGGACATCCGCTTTGTTTCTTGGCCGACCGATGACCTAGATAAAATAATCCATTGTTCTGGCTCCTCCCCGCCCCTCCCCACTGCCTCCTTTCCATGCCCGTTGTGGCCCAATTATAATGAAAGACCACCCATTGACAGTCTTTGTTTTAACGATGCTCTGGTGTTTGCTTTGTTAAGGGACTTGTTGTGCCTTCTGATGTATTGTCTGTTTCTGTACCCTGATTTAAGGTACTGAATTGGATCCATTTTCACAGAAAGGTACTGGAGTTTAAAAGAATATGACAATGTAATCTTTCAAGCCATACGAGAACAAAGTCAAAATAAGATTGTGCATACGGCTAGCATATTTCTTCATGTAAAAAATCATAGCTACTGGAACAGCCACTACGAATGCACGAATACAAATTCATTGCTAGATTCAGCTCTATGTTTCACTCCAGTGAAATGGCGAAGTAATTGTAGTCCCTTTAGCAGCCTGTACTATTTCAATCGATCAAAACCCTTCAGATCTCTGTGGGGCACAGGTGTTCAAAAAATACTGCCCTATGCCATCCTTCAAAAAGGGGCTGAAACAGTAATATATGTACCACAATAAAAGGCTTAATAACTTGTTTTCTCCGAGATTAAAAGAAGAGAAGAGGATGGACAAATAAAAAGAGGTGTTTCTAGTCGCGGAGGGAAAAACATAAGCAGAATTAAGAGATAGGCGGGTAGGGGAGATTAACGTCTGGTGAGACAAGACATACTGATTAGGAATTTTAGTCGGGATCAGGCAAAACATACTGATCAGGAATTTTAGTTGGGATCAGGCAAAACATACTAGTCAGGCATGTTAGTCGGAGTCAGACAAAAAATACTGGTCAGGCATGTTAGTCGGAGTCAGACAACAAAAATACTGATCAGGCATGTTAGTCAGAGTCAGAAAAAAATACTGGTCAGGCATGTTAGTCGGAGTCGGACAAAAATACTGGTCAACCATATTAGTCAAGGTCAGGCAAAATATACTGGTCAGGCATGTTAGTCGGGGTCAGGTAAAATATACCGGTCAAGACTCCTCATTTCTTCGTAGTTCTCCTTGGAAACTCTGTTTTAAGGCATTCTGGATAACGAAGTGGGAGATCAACATAATCCCCGTAGTAGTGAGCGCAGGTAGATAAAGCCAAGCATAAAACAGCCGCATGGAGGACGTTGGGTCCACCTTCATCCGCGCGATTGGGATGTGAGGAAAAGCTATTGCCAGCCGACGTTAAACGCCCTTTTCAGGACGAACAAAGAGTAAAGTTACTCATTGTGGAAATTCAAACAATAACAAGGGATGGACGAGTTAAGTGGGTTTTCCAGCTGGCAGGGTACTGCATGTGTCGATGTTGACAATGAAATCTGGCGATAAGTGTTTGTTATAGATGAAACGGGACCATGCTACCTCGTGACAGTGTTATCAAATCCGGTAGTTAATTTATGATATCTGAATTTGAACAAGGAAAAACAATTACATTGATAAACAAAAGCGAGACCATGGAAGAGAAAATTGAAAGGTAAATAGTTACGATTACTAAAACAATGAATTAATATAGAATATCATTGTTGTTGTTTTTGTTTACCGTCCAAGCACCATGAATATGTTTGTGGTTCTGTTGTTCTTGAACTTGGCAAAAGGGACCGGCTGGAATTAATTTCCTCACATCCCGAGCGTGCTGTTGAAGGTGGATGAAATGAAAGTGAAACAACTGTCAAAGAAAGGATAGAAAATGAGAAAAAATACGAAAGACACATTTAAAAGAAAATGCAAGTTATTCAACACAAGAGTGACTCCATCACACAGCACGTCCTTGTCCAGTTTACGTACATGTAGAGGAGGAAGACTAACGTCTGGTCAGGCAAAATATACTGATCAGACAAGTTAGTGAAATTAGGCAAAACATACTGGCCAAGACCCGCACCACGGCTTCCTAGTAGCCCTCCCTGGAAACGGGCTGTTTTCATGGCAGACTGTCTAACAAGGTGAGGGATTATCGTGATCCCCGTAGTAGTGAGTGACACGTAGATGAAGCCAAGCATACCACAGTCGCCTGGACGACCCTGGTTCATCTTCATCAGCACGCATGGGATGTGAGGAAAGTTACTGCAACCGGCCACTTAACGTCCTTTTCAGGACGTACAAAAGAGTAAACTAACTCATTGTCGGCATTCTCAAACAATAACAACATATATGTAATATTATGCAGACGCCCCTGCTCTTAGTTAAAACTGCGATCAAGATACTAAGCAATATATGAGCTGCAGCGGTCAGTGACTCAAAGCTGGTTATTCGTATCAGGGGAAGTGAGCCAGAGCTGCAAATACCCTTCTACATCACCTCAAGGTGATCATAGATAAAAGGCTGAAACAGGGCAGGCTGGCTAAGGAGAAGAGATCGAAGAGAGAAGGCTAACCCGGAACCGAAGAATCGCTTCTGAAGTCGGATGTGTCAGACCGAAATTTGCAAATATAGGTCAAACTGTAAACTACGACACATCGCATTCTTTTCTCCACACTACATCATGCTGCTTGCAAAGCTCTTTTCATGACTTGGTAGCGGGATTTGTGACCGAACAAATAATAATCAAAGTAAGCTAAAACTGAAAAAATAACGAGCCTTGAAGCCGACTCAAAAGGTACCACAATTAAGATTCTAACACGCCATCTTCGTTGACAGTATCTGCTATTTCGTTACTTCTCTCAGTTTTCGATCCATACGAAGCATAGAATCACAAATTTAGCTGGTTTTCTAGCATTCAGTTCTTATTTTCTTCTTGGCGTTCAGGATCATTTGGTCATGCTATATCTGCAGGCCAGTCGCCATGATGAAGTCTGTAGTCTTCACCAGGTCGGAGCGGCTGCCCCACAGCTTTTGTCTCAGCTCCGCACCCTCTGGCCAGGTCTGGCATCTCATTTCCCTATATATTGGGCATTCCTGTAGAATATACTCATTGTTCTGGCATCCTGTTGCACATGGGTACTCATTGGTGTGTGAGATCTTCAGTCGGTATAGATGTTCTAGTAGTCTGCAGTGTCCAGTTCTCAGGCGAAATAAGGTAGTTTTTTAAATTTCTTTTGAGTTGGTGAATTGCGTCTGGTGTACTGCTTATGTTTCTGTCTTCTCTCCATTGGTGTATATACTGATTTCTGATTATGTTCTTGATTTCTCGGTATGGTACTCGACGAATAAATTGTGCCTTTTTGCTGCCATCTTTTACCAGAATGTCAGCTCTCTCGTTAGTAAAGTATGTATAACAAATCGTTCGTGCGACCTTCCAACATGACATATCGAGACTAGAATCCTTTCAAATGCCAACTACGCATTATAGGCTTCCAACGGCATAGCTATATCCGCTAAAGCTGGCCTTCATCCAATTTTAGAAACACTGGACCGCAACGAGTCTCCTTGTTTGACACGTCATACATACGGGCCTAGGAAACAAAGGCTCTCAAAATAATTCACAGATAGCTCCTCAGCGCAACAGGACTACTCCCCACCGGCTGGAGTCACAGCAGAGGTCGTCCGTATACTGTATGGCTTCAGCGGATTGGAGATTCCCGCTCAGATTTGGAGAAGGCCTGGAGGCGTAATGCAGTAGTGGCCCATGATTGTATCCCATGGACGCAACAGCCGTAGACGCCTACTGGAACTTATTAGTATTAGTATTATTATTATTGCCGTCTTTTATATATGCTTGGAAGGTTACTGTTGTCTTATTCTCTTCTCTTTATCTACCACTCAGATTGTATCTGTCTTGAGATATCATTTGTACTACATTTATTAACCAAATTATTTCTTTTCATATCCATCCGATGAGCAGAAACGCTGGACTACCGAATCCCACATGATTTGAAGTGACCCCTGGTTTCACGGCAAGTAGGAACCGAATACCTGCATCCCGACTTGCATTCAGTAGCCTTGACTTATGTCTTGCCATTGGTCCAAGGTAGCTCGGGACCAGAGAGCGAGGTCGATGACAAGCGCAGAGTCTAACTCGATATAATCCAAATTCAGCGCAAGTTACATCATCAAGATAAAACCGTCTGTTGATGTCGCTATAATCGCATGCGATGGGCAACTAATCAAAGCGTAACCTCACACAGCAACGGAAACTACGAGGCGTGTTCAAATGACACCGGACTTGACTGCACCAAGTCAACATACGTACAATGCGTATGATGATATCACTTCTGGGATAAACAGCACATACTAACCGTCAAGTTTGCAAAATTTCAATATCCTCCGACTTATAGTTTCCTCAGCAGACCATTGAAAACATGGCAGGTGTGATACGGAATCCGTCTAAAGTTGATTAGTGAGAAGTGATTTGGTATCTAACAGCTGAAGGATTTCGACCAGTTGGCATTCATCGCAGAATGCAGGAGTGTATGGTCACAAAAGTGTGTCGAAGAAAACAGGAAAGAACTGAACAATGATGTTAAAAGAAGGACGTGAGTTAGCTAAAGATTTCCCGAGACCAGGTCAGGCGCATATTGTTGCGTTAACTCACGTCCGAGACCAGTTCAGGTGCATATTGTTGCGTTAACTCACGTCCGAGACCAGGTCAGGCGCATATTGTTGCGTTAACTCACGTCCTAGACCAGGTCAGGCGCATATTGTTGCGTTAACTCACGTCCTAGACCAGGTCAGGCGCATATTGTTGCGTTAACTCACGTCCTTCTTTAAACATCGTTGTCCAGTTCTTCACTGTTGTCTGCGACACACTTTTGTCACCATACACTGCCTGTATTCTGCGATGAATGTCAACTGGTCGACATCCTTCAGCTGTTAGAAATCGAATCACCACTCGCTAATCAACTCTGAATGGATTTCGTATCACATCCGCCATGTTTTCAACGGTCTGCTGAGGAAACTATGAGTCGGAGGGTAATGGCATTTTGGAAACTTGACAGTTGGTATGTACTGTTTACACCAGAAGTACCGTCATCGTGCGCATCGTGCGAATGTTCACTTGTTGCAGTGTGGCCCGGTTTAATTTAAACACGCCTCGTAGTTAGTGGCACGCTCAAGTGAACCCAGATGTTAATTGATTCACGAACTCGACTTAAATAAGTGTGTGAACTCATCTCACTCACCTTCCAAAATGCTGAGACCTCGAATTCCACCGTCTAAATCACTTCATCCACGACACCCATCTCGTCTAAATGACAACCTTCTCCTTTGTTAACCTTACCGGAAAAACGCCACCTCCTTTTCGGTTATTTTGTTATTTATATATTTCTTTATCTCTAATATTTTCACTGACTTTCAGGCCCAATATCAGAAGCCAAACATTTGTTTACGGATTGTTTTCTTTGCGTCCTTGCCCAAGTTAGAATTGAGGTGACCGACTAAATGTGATTGGCAATCGACCTTGAAATAGCCCAACTTTATTAACACAGATTCTAAAACATCATTGTCTTATAGTGTGATTTTGTTGTTGTTGTTTTTTTTTCTTCTTGTTCTTTTTTTCTTCTTCTCCTTCTTCTTCTTCTTCTTCTTCTTCTTCTTTTTCTTCTTCATCGTCTTCTTTCACTCTTCTTTCTTCTTCTTTTTATCTTCTTCTTTTTTTCTTGTTGTTCTTCTTCTTCTTCCTCTTTTTCTTCTTCTTCTTTGGAAATTTTCTTCTTCTTTTTTCCCCAACTTTTTCTTGTTCTTGTACTTCCTCTGCTTTTTCTTTCTTCTTCATTCTTCTTCTTCGTCTTCTTTATTCTTCTTCCTTTTCTTCTTTATTCTTCTGCTTCTTCTTGTTCTTCTACCTTTTCTCAAGAGTTCTTCTTGCTTCTTCTGCTGCTTCTTTCTTCTACTTTTCAAATTTCTTCTTTTTCTTCTTCTTTTTTTTTTCTTCTTTTTATGCATGTTTGAGTTGGGTGTCGATCCACTAACCACTTCGCTACTCATATCTTCCACACCGCCCCTACCACCCCCCACCCCCCACTTTCCATGCTCACGGTTTATTAACTACGACAGGAACAATAAGTAGAAGAAGAAGAAGAAGAAGAAGAGGAAAAAGAAGAAGAAGAAGAAAAAGGAGAAGCAGAAGAAGAAACAAGCTAGAGAAGAGAAGATGAAGAAGAAGAAGAAGAAATAAGAACAACAAGCACAAAGACAGAAACAACAAGACGAAGAAGAGTTGATATTCCTAAATAAATATGTGCTTGATATTATCGCCCTGTTAAGTTTCCTGTATTGTTTCTATACTTCATGTTAAGTGGACGTGTTGTTTTACTGGTTTCCCTTACAGTTTCCTTCCTTTGTGTCCCTTTCCTTCTTCATCTTCGGTATTCAGTCTAAAAAATTCATCGTGGTGTAGTGTCTCAGCGAGGCTGCAAAATGCGCGCATTTGGGCCCGTCACATTCGATTAGTTTTCAGGTAACGTGTTTGTCTTCCCATCACAATCCATACTCTCTTAGCCAGACTCCAGTAGTGCAGCCTGTTTCCAGGACCGCCACACGCACATCGCATAGAGTTTTGGTCAGCTCTGGTTCGCTGGCCCTGACGCAGAAAGCTAGCTATGAGTCGCTGCACGCTGTCAGCTCATTGAGTTTGTTGCATATTCGGTCGCATTGTCGCTCTCGTTTCTCTTCTTCTGCCTTCGTTCTCAATCTCCCGCTACCAAGCTCTGAACAGGGCTTTGCAAGTAGCAGGATGTAGTCCGGAGAACGGAATGCGTTGTGTCGCTAGGTTACAGCTTGACTGCGATATTTGCACCTTTCGGTCAGACACATCCGTCTTCGGCGGTTTTGGTGCTCTGAATTGCATATCACATCTTTCACGGGCTGCACACGTGCATTTATGTGATTCTGCAGCTAACGTGTTTACCTATATTAGTCTTTCAATCAATCAATCAATCAATCAAAGCCGATTCAGCTTCCCGTTGAATACGGTTTTTTGTCATCAAAGCACCACGTAATCAAAAGTTGATCTGTCATGTCTATTCAAGATTTCGTGGTTTAAAGTTTCTTAAAGTGTGGGTAAGCCAGCCCCAAGTCAATCCTTCTGGGTCGCCTTTTATGACAATCCTGTCAGAAAACAGTGTTATTATTTGTGTGCTTCTCTTTCAAAGGAGCATTTTGGACATATTAGGCTTTCGAGCGTTCGATTAGCGTAGTGGTAGAGGACTTGCTTTTCACGGCCAAGGTACAGGGTTCAACTCGCGGTACCGACACGCAAAAATCGACTTATATGTAAATTGGGATCTGGCTTATTGTTTGATATGTATGTATGTGTATTGAATTTCTTTCCCATCGCGCTCTCTCTCTCTCTCTCTCTCTCTCTCTCTCTCTTCCTCTCACACACACAAGAGAAGTCATTTTTCTCTCTAGGATTCTTGTATCCTAATTACATGACATTTTGTGTCTAGGTAGATCTCTCAATGCCACAAAACATTTCCGCACTCGACATTTCCACAAGGCATTTCCACACTCTTCATTTCCACACTCGACATTTCCACACTCGAAATTTCCAGAAGACATTTCTACACAAGACATTTCCACACTCGACTTTTCCAGAAGACATTTCCACTCTCGACATTTCCACACTCGACAATTCCACACTCGACATTTCCAGAAGACATTTCCCCACAAGACATTTCCACACTCGTAATTTCCACACAAGACATTTCCACACTCGACATTTCCACACTAGACATTTCCAGAAGACATTTCCACAAAGACATTTCCACACTTGACATTTCCAGAAGACATTTCCACACTCGACATTTCCATACTCGACATTTCCACACTCGACATTACCAGAAGACATTTCCACATTCGACATTTCCAAACTCGACAATTCCACCCTCGACATTTCCAGAAGACATTTCCACAAAAGACATTTCCACACTCGACATTTCCACAAGGCATTTCCACACTCGTCATTTCGATACCTGACATTTCTACACTCGTCATTTCCACACTCTACATTTTCGCACTCGACATTTCCACAAGACATTTCCACACTCGACATTTCCACAAAGCATTTCCACACTCGACATTTCCACACTCGACATTTCCAGAAGACATTTCCACACAAGACAATGCCACACTCGGCATTTCCAGAAGACATTTCCACACTAGACATTTCCAGAAGACATTTCCACAAAGACATTTCCACACTTGAAATTTCCAGAAGACATTTCCACACTCGACATTTCCATACTCGACATTTCCACACTCGACATTACCAGAAGACATTTCCACATTCGACATTTCCAAACTCGACAATTCCACACTCGACATTTCCAGAAGACATTTCCACAAAAGACATTTCCACACTCGACATTTCCACAAGGCATTTCCACACTCGTCATTTCGATACCTGACATTTCTACACTCGTCATTTCCACACTCTACATTTTCGCACTCGACATTTCCACAAGACATTTCCACACTCGACATTTCCACAAAGCATTTCCACACTCGACATTTCCACACTCGACATTTCCAGAAGACATTTCCACACAAGACAATGCCACACTCGGCATTTCCAGAAGACATTTCCATACAAGACATTTCCGCACTCGACATTTCCACAAGACATTTCCACACTGGACATTTCCACAAAGCATTTCCACACTCGACATTTCCACACTCGTCATTTCCACATTGGACATTTCCACACTCGTCATTTCCACACTCGACATTTCCACACTCTACATTTCCACACTCGGCATTTCCAGAAGACATTTCCGCACAAGACAATTCCACACTCGGCATTTCCAGAAGACATTTCCACACAAGACAATTCCGCACTCGGCATTTCCAGAAGACATTTTCACACTATACATTTCCACACTCGTCCTTTCCACACTCTACATTTCCAGAAGACATTTCCACACTCGACATTTCCACACTCGTTCTTTCCACACTCGACATTTCCAAAAGACATTTCCACACAAGACATTTCCACACAAGACATTTCCACAAGACATTTCCACAAGACATTTCCACACTCGAAATTTCCACACTCGTCATTTCCACACTCGACATTTCCAGAAGACATTTCCACACAAGACATTTCCACAAGACATTTCCACAAAACATTTCCACAAGAAATTTCCATATTCGACATTTCCAGAAGACATTTCCACACAAGACATTTCCACACTAGACATTTCCACACAAGACATTTCCACACAAGACATTTCCACAAATCATTTCCACACTCGACATTTCCACAATCGACATTTCCAGAAGAGATTTATACACAATACATTTCCACACTCGACATTTCCACAAGACATTTCCACACTCGACATTTCCACAAGGCATTTCCACACTCGTCATTTCCACACTGAACATTTCCACACTCGTAATTTCCACACTCGTCATTTCCACACTCGTCATTTCCACACTCGACATTTCCACACTAGACATTTCCACACTCGACATTTCCACACTCGACATTTCCAGAAGACATCTCCACACAAGACATTTCCACACAAGACATTTCCACAAGACATTTCTACAAGACATTTCTACAAAACATTTCAACAAGACATTTCCACACTCGACATTTCCACACTCGACATTTCCAGAAGAGATTTATACACAATACATTTCCACACTCGACATTTCCACAAGACATTTCAACACTCGACATTTCCACAAGGCATTTCCACACTCGTCATTTCCACACTGAACATTTCCACACGTAATTTCCACACTCGTCATTTCCACACTCGTCATTTCCACACTCGACATTTCCACACTAGACATTTCCACACTCGACATTTCCACACTCGACATTTCCAGAAGAAATCTCCACACAAGACATTTCCACACAAGACATTTCCACAAGACATTTCTAAAAGACATTTCAACAAGACATTTCCACACTCGACATTTCCAGAAGACATTTCCACCCACGATATTTCTACACTCGACATTTTCACAAGACATTTCCACAAGACATTTCCACAAGACATTTCCACATAAGACATTCCCACAAGACATTTCCACACTCGAAATTTCCACCAGATATTTCCACACAAGACATTTCCACACTCGACATTTCCACAAGACATTTTTACAAGACATTTCTGCACAAGACATTTCCACACAAGATATTACCACAAGACATTTTCACACTTTACATAACCACAAGACATTTCCACACTTGATGTTTCGATAAGACATTTCCACACTCGACATTTCCGCACTCGGCATAATTTATGAATACCTTAAGTGTGGCGTGTGCAATGCCATGACCTGGCGTCTCTTCTACCAGACAGGGAACAAACATATATATATATATAAATAATTATATATATTGCTATTTTAAAAACAATTATCAGCCTGCGAGCTTTGACATATTTGTACTGACTTTCAAGTGGACAAAGTTAGAACACGTTGTTTGAACAATAAATTTAAAAAACAGGTATTTTTTAATGACTGGCGAATCCGTTCAATACCCGATCGCCGTGTAAGGCATCCAACCCACTTTCCCGAATACGTCCTCTACTCTGACCCCAAGATACCAGGATAGATAGTAACGTCATCGCGACCTGGCCTTTGTCATCAGCAGAGTCTCCAGGCAGAAGGTATTACAGAAACAGATTTGGTCAGTGAGACCTAGACGTGAAGTGACAGAGGCCGTGGGTAAGAATATAACTCGGATCGATCCGTGCACCAACCTCAATAAGTAGCCAGAACAGCTGATGTAGTTCTTTGGGCTAATGTGAACGGGTGTTCGTTAAACGAATGTGAACGTGTTCTCCATATGTGCGTGAGTGTGTGTTCTTTAAAGGAATGTTAACGTGTTCTCCATATGTGCACGAGTGTGTGGTCTTGAAAGGAATGTTAACGTGTTCTCCATATGTGCACGAGTGTGTGGTCTTGAAAGGAATGTTAACGTGTTCTCCATATGTGCGTGAGTGTGTGTTCTTTAAAGGAATGTTAACCTGTTCTCCATATGTGCGCGTGTGTGTGTTCTTTAAAGGAATGTTAACGTGTTCTCCATATGTGCACTAGTGTGTGGTCTTGAAAGGAATGTTAACGTGTTCTCCATATGTGCGCGAGTGTGTGTTCGTTAAACAAATGTGAACGTGTTCTCCATATGTGCGTGAGTGTGTGTTCTTTAAAGGAATGTTAACCTGTTCTCCATATGTGCGCGTGTGTGTGTTCTTTAAAGGAATGTTAACGTGTTCTCCATATGTGCACGAGTGTGTGCTCTTTACAGTTGTGTGAACGTGTGTTATTTTTTAATGTAGTAAATGTGTGTTCCTTGTAATTGTGTAAAGGTATGTTCTTCATTTTGCAATATTCTTTTTTCATCCTGTGTTCTCAGTGCTGGTACTACAACAACTGGAACCCATCAAAATGGATTGATTTTTTTAGATTGTTTTTGTTTTCTATTAGGAAGTATATAACGAGCTAGTGCAGCCAACTTCAGCACGATTTTTTAAAACGAGTTTACATACCAATAGGGTCTTTATTTTCTTTATGGATTATAGCTCCTACAGGATAAGGTACACGTCTCCATTAACAAAGTGTATGCAATGCTGCATGTGTTCGCCTTGCAGCCGTCAGCCCACGCGTATCTGGTCATTCACACACATTCACACATATATACATATATATATATATAAATATATATATATATATATATATATATATATATATATATATATATATATATATATTTTACAGGAATTGTGGATATGGAGAGCTGACCTTCAACGAAGGATACAGGCCTTGGAGATGAGATGTTTCCGAAGACTTTTAAACGTCACGTACAAAGATCGAGTTACAAATGAGGAAATACGAGATAGAATTACAACAGCAATAGGGCTTTTTGGAGACCTCTTTGCAACTGTCAAAAGAAGGAAACTCGCTTGGTACGATAACATATTGAGATCAAATGATCTTGGAAATACAATTTTCCACGGAATGGTGCAAAGGCAGACGACGAAGAGGCCGTCCCAAAAGAGGTGGGAGGACAACATAAAAGAATGGACCAATCTCCGGCCAGAAGAGGCAGAGGCAGCAGCCACTGACTGAGAACGGTGGCGTGGTGTTGTGAGGATGTCTTCATGTGTGCCCCAATGACCTTACCGGTTACGGGTTGATCTGACCTATGGATATGGTAAGACTAATAATGAAGCTGGAGTTATAATAATGGTAAACAAAATATTAATTGCAGTAATTATAATGTTAAGTAAAGTGTTATTTAGAAAATGAGGAGCGTGCAGCCTAGTTGACAGTGAGCTGGCATACGAGACTGTGATTATAGCGTGGTAGTGGTTCGAGTTCACGAACCGAAAGAAAACAAATTCCGGACCGTGGTTTGTTCTTGATACAACCGCTACTCCAGTCGAACCAGCTGTAAACGGGAACTTAGCGTATGAGGTATGGAAGGTAAAAACACAACGAAAGGGGACTGGTCACCCCCACCTCTCATAAGCAGCGGCGTAGTATATAAAGATGTATCTTCATCCCCGACGGCAATTGTTGCCATGGCACCGGCCGTTACTTTACTCAGAAAATATCTACACAGAACAACAGACAAGAAATGGTAATGGAATCAAACCTTCAAAACTTCAGGGAACATGTATCCATAACTAATACTACTTCTTCTTCTTCTGCTTCTTATTCTTATTCTTCGATCAACCGATGCCATGATATGCTTCTAGCCTGGTGAGGATCTCGAAGGAGACCATTTCAGGCCTTCGTTGTTCTTCCACAGCTATTCGAGCACGCTATCTCCCCCGATCAGACTGCCTCCCTTGGTCTGCTTAAGATAAGTTGACCATTTTTTCCTTACATGTTGATATGTTAGGTCATTATTGTTGTCCCTGATGAACGCCTATTGTTCGTAACGTAAGTTTTGTTTGTGTTCTCGTCTCGGTGCGGTATCTGACCATACCCATTTAAACATTTTGATTAAACCCAACCTTAATCAACGTTTACATTTTTGTTCATGTTTTTTTCACATTATCTGCTTAAGCGAGGCAGTCCTGCAGGATACGTTCTGGTGTCTGCTTTGGAGCTCCACAATCTCATGTGGCGATTCCTGTAAGACCCATTCTGCGGAGGTGGATCTTGAGTCTGCAATGTTCTCTTTTGAGTCTTAAAATATGTGTCTTCCCATCTCTGCCAAGTTTGTTTATGTTGTCATTTTCAAGTATGTATTATTTGTGCTGCTCTGTCAATTCCGTCCTTATATATCTTTGTATGAGTTTATTTTCTTCTTTAATGCTCTATGAATGACTAGTCTGGGTGCCACTACTTACTCCTTTGCAAGCTAATCGTTTCCAAGGATCCAGCAGTGGGCCGTAATCCACAGTAGGTCTAGATCTGTTTATTAGGACAGAACCCAAATGCTCTATTTTATTTAATGTAAAAGTCGTTCCTGTTTGGGGTCTGTGTTGGATTTTATTGCACCTCTAGAGTCTGTTAGAATGAGCCCATAACGGAAAAAAACGAGCGAGTTACGGCCAGTTCATCGTGCTCAAACTTGTACTGTACAATATGGCAGGTATGCAAACATGGTAAGGAACTAATTTTACCTCAGAAAGCCATTATCGTATACCTGCTACTGCGTGTGACGGAATATGTCCAACCCTGTAGTTGGTTTACTCTAACTAGCTTTCATGGAATCCTGAACCCAGTTGTTTGCAATGTGGTTTCAGTAGCAAGTGTGTTTACATAGTGAAAATGTTAGTCCCACGTACAACTTTCTATAGTCGCTTGTAACGACATAAGTGGAAAGAAACTATAGACACATAATGTTTAACTTGTGTACCGCTAAGTAGTCAAGTTCTTTGAGGGGTCACTGGCAGTTCAAGAGGAGATGTTTAGAGTCTGTTGATCGAACAATTAATCGGAATCCTCACAAACAGATGAAACATTAAAACTCTGTGTATTCCTGTCCCATTAAGAAGGCAATGATCTTCATGTCAATACAAATCTGCCATTTACATTTGTCTTAGCTGATAGCGGGCAACAGTTGTTCCTTGCTGTTGTACGTGTCCTTCATATGGACTGCGTACTCTATTGGAACATTTAGTATACTCAATTTAGTAAACTACCATTGTAAAGCAGCGCAGCCGTTAAGGTCAACTTGAACAAATCAATGTACAGCTTCCAATCGGCATCTGTGTAGTTTGTGTGTAGTGCTTGCCATCAGATCCACTATATTAAAAGCAAGAAAATAGATTATCCGCCATTCTGAAACGTGAATGCAGATCTATTTGTCTAGCACGAAACACAGAAATATGCACATTCTCTTCTAGACAATTCATTTGCTGTAGTCTCGGACCTTAGCAGCTCTTCTTTGTGTTTAGCAAATTCCATATCTCTCACTTGATCATTCAATTCACTGTGACTAAATGTATGTGGATGTGCAGAATCTTCCAAAAGCATGGAGTCAAAATTTTTAGTGTGGATGCTATACCAGAGGACGGAAGTCTACTGGCATTATTATGTTCTTCATAATATAGGGCTGGCGATCTCAACCTGGTGCTCTCGATCACCATGGTGCTCTTTTAATGTCATTTGGTGCTCGTGTCATGGAAGTAAGATAAGTGATGGCTATCAAGCAAGCTCATGAAGCCCGTTTTTCAATTCAAACTTTGTTTTGCAAACCCAACCAAAATATGTTTCTCCCCATCCAATATATGTTAGGAAACCTGAAAGTTGTTAAGATATGTGTTTGCTTACAGTAAACGTATTTACCGCTCTTTGTTCATAAATATTTCGCACTGATGACTAGATGCAGTGAGCTTCTCCGATGCTGGTCAGGGTCAAAGTTGTGTTGCATCATGGGTACTTGAATTAATGGATCTCCAGTCCTCCTTAGCGCTGATATATTTGATTGAAGGGGAGAATCCATAACCTTTTGGGGAGCAGAAGATACAAAAGGGTTTCAAATACTGTAAAGTTGTTCTCTCAAATGTCTGGCTATGTTCACAACGACCTACCTTTGCGGCGAAAAAACACTTTCCCACTTATGATATACCATAAAAACAAAACACAATCACTTTTAACTGATTCACATCTGCAAGACTGTTTACGTGTAGCTAGCTACAAGCGACGTCTCCTTTGGCATCACTTAATTTTGAGTGGTTTTCAAGTTCAAGAATTTCATTAACTCGGTGACTGTTTTAAAAGTGTATTGTTTTTCAAAAATGAAACCCCTTAGATTGTATGGTGCTTGTGTACTTAATATTACACGTGAACGGCGCCCGGAACCTTAAAAGGTTAAGAACACTTGATCTAGGGCATACGAGTATAGTGAGTTCGGAGCAGGAATTCCTTTCCCCGCAAAGCACTGGATGCTTAGCAGATGACAAATTAGGATAGGTCACACACATGTCACGTTTGCTTCTTAGAAATACTACGTCACATTGGAGGAGTCTGGCAAAAGTAGCAATCTTTACGATGATTAGTTTGTTCCTTCCACACAATTAGAACTGGAAGACACACTGATCAACGTTTTTGATTCAACTAACAGCACAGATTCGTTGCACAGGGTTGACATCATTGGTGTGGGGTCCAACACCGATCTCACAACCAACATAAAAACTGTCAGCTTTCTTCATTAGCAGTGTAATGTGTTTGCCTTTATAAGAGCAAAGTAATGTGTCCACAAATATAGCAAATATAATCAGAACGGACATAATCTATAGCACACACGATGACAACAAGGAGATACGGTTACAGAGCTTGCCACAGATTGCGTCATCCAATTGCATCAAAGACTATCCGTCTCTGCTTCACCACTGTGCAAATGTTGCTCGTCCA
The DNA here is from genome assembly GCA_036924085.1 of Ariolimax columbianus. Lineage (NCBI taxonomy): Eukaryota > Metazoa > Mollusca > Gastropoda > Stylommatophora > Arionidae > Ariolimax > Ariolimax columbianus. The sequence goes on from JAVGWX010000005.1 coordinate 28,100,451, forward strand.
TTATGTGTGATGAAAACCACCCCCTCCTTAAAGCCATGTAGACAATCTTTTCTAGCTGCTCTGCCCGCTAAAATGAATTACTTGCGCGATGATTTGTATTAAAGTGAAGATTTGCGCAACTTGTCAACCTCCGTCTCTCGTCCTAAGCTATATTTGGCCAGTGGCAAGACATTATCGACACGATTTAGGATAGCGCAGGATGCAGATCTTTCCTCGGGGTTTACTCCGGAAGAATTTCCCGCAAACAGTTATCCGTGGATTAAAGGAACAAACTGCTGATCATGTCCTTGGGGAATTTACCCTGTATGTACAGTTAAGGAAGATACACTGGTCCATCGACTTAACACTTGAATCAAAACTGTACGGAGATTAAAAAAAAAAAGAGTTGCAAATAATGGTTGACAGGTCACCGGAAGTCGTCTAACGTTGTCAAGACCGACAATGCAGCGACAAGAAGAAAAAACAGAAGGACGACTAAACCTCCAAGCGAGATAAAAAAAAAAGCTGACCAGTCCATGAGCTGTCGTAGTCAGCAACCAACAGCTGACTGCGAGAGCCAGGGTCAGAGAACCAGAGACGTGCGAGACATTTCTCCACCTCCACGCTATGATCCTGAATAACAGGCTGCATCAGAGCAGGCTAGCTAAGGAGGAGGGATCGAGAAGGGCAGGTTAACCCTGTACTAAAAGTGCCTGTTGAAGTCGGATGTGTCGAGCAAAAAGGAGCAAATATCACAGTCAAGCTGTTAACTAAGACAACGCGTTTCGCTCTCCGGACTACGTCATGCATCTTGCAAAGTCATTTTCAGGGTTTAGTAGCTTTGGGGGATTGCGAACGAAAGACAAAGAAGAAGGGCATCCATGCAAATAGTAAACGACGATGAGGAAAGACGTATATTAGACTAGCAACAGCATCATTTGAAACAGGACTGCTACGGATATCTTTACAAAGAAGTATGGGTTAAGGATACAAATGCAGAACACATTTTATGGTGATTGCAAGACACCAGAACCGCAAGCAAAGTCATTGATGAGCAAATCGTTGAATAAATGACACAATTTCCATATTTGAAGCAATTAATTACCAGAGATTCCCGAAGCCAACGGGATTTAAGAATGAACTGCAATGTTTAAAACAACATTCTGGTAGAAACTGAAAATTCTACCATCAAAAAGTTTCTGTTTACGTTTCTAAGAATCCACGTAACTGCACACTGGGTACAAACAAAGGTTCTCAGTCTCTCTCATGAAAATGGTGCAGAGTCTGGATACTGATGGTCTCTGTAGCTCGCTGGCGTTCCAACGTCGCACTCAACACATACAACTTAACAGTTACTTGAATAGAATCGAACAAGAACATACTCCAGAGTGCCGACTGTGCACACTTCCTTATGAAACTGTTGAATTTAATCTTTTTGAATGTCCGGCGCTTGCTTGTGTTAGGAAAGAAATTCTTCCTCCGAGGCCAGACAAATGGAACACGTTTTAGGAACTAAAAAAACAATTACAAACACTTGCAGATACCATTATGTGGCATTGGGCCAAAGAGCAGGAGCACAGATACCGCTTGATCAAGGCCCTCCCCTCTTCAAACCAACTCCCGCCCACCACAGTGATAGAATGTCGTTTGATGTCGAAACTTTACAGTCTGTCGATTGCTTATTCATCTCTTTCGTTGTCCTTGTCCAACAGACGGTCGTTGGCTGATTTCAAAATGTCACTCGTCTCCATCACTAACGTGCACATAATGTGAGTTTGTGAAGCTCTTTCGTTGTCCTGAACCCCAACTTAAAAATCAAAAAGTACAAACATCTCACTTAGTAAAAGCATTTTCCATGCACATATGTAGTTCGTGTCGCTTTATAGAGCACAGGCGTGGACTATAAATAAGAGAGAACGGGTGTGTGGGGATCATTGATATGTCGTGTTATTATGGGGATGCAAGCGATCAGCTGTATAGAAATGAAGTCGAATAAAATGGTTCTATAAGGGCAGCTGGTGAAACATTTTCTGACAATAATTCGGAGTCGAAGATTTCTTAGGCCACAATCTAAGACAGGCTCTTCCAATACATGCAACCGTTGCTGAACATGGACAATACAGTTGAGACAGCGGTCGCCCAAGGACTACCTCTATCACTCAGGCCTGCATAGACGTGGGAGACAACCCGTCTGACGAGCTCTGATGTGCTGCAGAGACGTGTGTGACAAGCCGTATGACAAACTCTGAGGTGCTGCAGAGAACCGAAGATAATTTTCGTGACATGCCACATGGTCTTTAAAACCATCTACGAACAGAATAAATGACGACGACTACCCCCCCCCCCCCCCTTCCCCCCTCCCTCTCCTCCGACCCCCTTCCTTCACCTATTTCACATAAAACATACACATTGATTTGACTGGGGTTTCCTGTGAAGGACAAATGCCAGTGGTAACCCTACGTTCCATCTACTTCTTCTTTGTCCTTCTGCTCTTGTTATGCGGCGTCGTTGAGATTGGTAGAGTTCTTGTTGTCTCCAAGTGGAAAGCTAGTGCTGTCGTTATGTGTAACTTCCCTGAGAGTGTCAGAGCCACAGTCGATTCACTGACATCCTCTTTTCCTTCTTCTGCGTTCGTTCTCAATCTCCGGCTACCAAGCCCTGAACAGGATTTTGCAAGTAGCAGGATGTAGTCCGGAGAACGGAATGCGTTGTGTCAATAGTTTACAGCTTGGCTGCGATATTTGCACCTTTTGGTCCGACACAACCTTCTTCACTGACCTCGATATCGGCCTCTTGAGCTTGGACCAGAGACCTGCATATGTTTATGCTCTCGCTGCACGCTGGCTATAATGCATTATGACCAAATGACCAACCACTTGCTCTGTTGGGTGTCGATGTATGCACTAACTGGGTTTGTCCCCACTGCCTGTCTCAGAGTGGAGTTTTGGATTCCGTCACGGATTGATTATCTGGATGCACAGCGTATCTCACAGCTCTGAATCTTATTCTCATGTATCTCTAGTAGGGACTAATAATGACATTGGTAACACACTGTTGGAATACATAGTGTATTTATCAGCTTCCTATTAGTGAAAAAAGCACTTTTTCGAAATCGGTTCAATTTTATAGCGGACACTGTTCGTCTTTTCTTTTCTTTTTTTTTGTTTTTATATTTTGCGTTCTCCTTATTTCTCTATTCCCCAAGACGGTGTACGTTGTACTGTGGGTTTTATTTTGCGCCTGTCGAATTAGTGCATCCGACTTCAGCACGACTGTTCGGCTTTTGAATTCTGTGTTCAATCTCTCTGTCCATTCTGTCGTCATCAGTGAACATACTACCTAGGTATTTACCTACGTTCATAAAGGATCGAAATAGTGTACAATAACAATGATATAAATAATATTGTTAACGATTTGTAATAAAAGATGTAACCGCAGTTGTAACGATATACGTGTTAGTGATATTGATAACTAGGTCAACAGTGACGGTCGTATCAGCTTAAGGTATCGTGTTCATGAAAATGGTAGCCAGGTCGATAGGACTAGTTAGTTGCTTTCCCTACAGCTAACATCCAGAATCGAACAGTCTATAAATATCACTACACGCATCACCAAATCGATTATTTCTCTCCCGGCAGACGCTTCAAGGACATTACAGATCGAAGTCAATACCAAATCAGACACCAGTTAGCCAGAGTTTGGTCGCAATTTTTCCATCAGTGGCGTGCAATGTGAGCCAAAAATAGCATAGTGTCTCTTCCATTTAGGACGACAACGAGATGTGGTAAACCAGCGATCCTTGGAATTGGTTGGTAAATCCATTTTGGCATGCCATATTCAGCTCTACTTTATGTAGGTAAAGATAGTCCTGGAGCAAATTCTGCTGTCAGGGATGACGTGTTTAACACTTCACTGTACTTGCTTCCCGCTATTTTATTAGACGTTAGCTGAGCTGATCTCGTCTTTTATACATTTCCTTCTATAACAGTTAGGAATTTGGTGATGGTCCCACATCAAGTTGAAGAACATAAAACTAGGGGTCATGTGGTCAACATCACGCAGGCTGCCTTTACGTCCCCGGTGTGTTCTGGTACCCAATTTGTGAGACTGGATTGATACCATAAACTGCTTGTGATGAAAAAAGAATATCCCTCTCAAGTTAGAACTCGGTCGGCTTGAGTGTGTTAAGTAACGGAACTCGAACTTGGTACCTTTGGTGTGACAAGCAAGCGCTCTACCATTAGGTTACCCGGATGCTACTTCTTCATGCACACATGCGCATGTTCCTTACTTACCTCGAATCTTGGTCTGGGAATCACTTGCCTTCTCCCAACAAAGTTACAAACAAGGTAGGTTTATAAACGGTGCCAATTCACGTTTAACCAGAAACCTGCACACTATAACCAGTGACATCATGTCACGACCCTCCCCCTAGGAAAGTCAAAAAAGAGGCCGACCTAAGACTTCTTCTTCCGAGTTCTGGTTTTCTGATCATGCTAAATTTTCGCCAGGACAAAGTCTATAGTTCCTTCGAGGTCTGAGCGGTGATCCTGTAGCTATTGCCTCCGTTCTGTTCCATCTGGCAAGGTCTGGCATCTTAGTTCTCGGTGGGCCTGGCATTCTTGACAACTTGGCGAAGATAAATTGAAGCCTACACTGAAACAATTAACCAGAGCTGAGCCCTGAACGAATGATGACTACAGACAGGGTGATGCAGAGGAAGTGTCTTGATGACCTTAGTCGAAAATAATAATAATGTTATATTAATATATTAATAATGGCTTAGTGATCGTATTTTAATAAAAAGAAAACAATACACATGTTGCGACAACAAGGTCTTCGTCAACTTCATAGAACAAGTAAAAGCAGCTAACAAATCACAAATTTAGAGATTCAAGTTGGCAACCGTACCTGGAAATGGCCAGACAAATGTTTATTGTTGTTGTCCTGGAGTCGTCACTGAGTCAGCAGCGAAGGGGTGGAACCTATCGAAATATATCGGTGAGTGAAGGCTCAGTACGGCGATGCATGTCATTCATTCCTTCAAGTATATGAGTGGAGTAGGAAGTTCTAAAGCGGGTGAGATCTATGAAATACTTTTCGCTACTGCGGGTCAGGCACACTGAGTAGTGATCCCTGATTCGATTGCTGCCGTTCACCGACTAGTAATTGACTGTAAGTGAGAGGCATCATCGTACTGGACCTTCATTTGCTGATGAATTTCGACAGGTTTCACCCCATGTGCTGCTAACACAAAACGGATAACAGAGCACTGGTCCTCTTTGGTGCATGTCAAAAGTGGGGCGGCCATCTTTTATCTGCAATTGTGGCCTCATGTGGTTCACTGATGACACGTACGGGCCACTCTTGGCATCCTTAGCAACCATACTGGGGGGGGGGGGGTGAAAAGAGAAATGCTGATCGAAATCAGGTTCAACAGTTAAGTTATGTTGGCCATATGACAAGACATGCCTCCTTGCAGAAGGCCATACAATAGGGAAGTGTGGAAGGCAGTCGTTCCAGGGGCAGACGACGTTTTAAGTGTGTGGCTAACATCAGGAGATGGACTGGTAAACGCGGGTTAGACTGCATTATTACCGCAAGATATTCTTTGCAGCCGACCTCGATGCGGTGATGGCCCTTGAACTGAACTGAACTTATTATAGTAATCCCTATCAATCATGGCTGATTATATTAGCCCTTTTTAATCATGACTGCTTATAGTAGCCCCTTTCAATCCTGACTGGTTATAGTAGCTCCGTTCAATCATGCCTTATAATAGTATCCCTGTTCAGTTATGACTGATTATAGTAGCCCATTTCAAATATGACTGATTATAGTAGCCCCTTTCAATCATGCCTGATTATAGTAGCCCCTTTCAATCATGACTGCTTATAGTAGCCCCTTTCAATCCTGACTGATTGTAGTAGCCCCGTTCAATCATGACTTATAATAGTATCCCTGTTCAATCATGCCTGATTATAGTAGCCCTTTTCAATCATGACTGATTATAGGATGACACGACATTGGAATGGTAATTTTCGTCATGAATTTTCAGAGTTTGTTTCCCCTGCAATGTTGACGTTTCAGTTCAAGTGCCATCTCCCCATCAAAGGTCGAATGCAATGGATCTCCATTGTACTTTATCTCTTGCAGTAATTGTGCAATCTAAGAAGCTTTTTCCAGTCCATTTCCTGATGTTATCCACCCACTTGAAACGTTGTATGTCTCTTAAATGACTCCCTTCCACCCTACCCTCCATATGGTCTTCAATAATGAGGTAAATAACGTAACTAACCTTGATTTCGGTCATTCATTCTCTTTTCACCCCCAACATTTCCAATACCTCCAAATTTGTTTTCTTCTCTTTCCAAGAAACCATACTCAATCTTCTATATACTCACATTTCGAAGGCTTCAATACTCTTTTCCAACTTGTTATTCATTGGCCATGTTTCCGTGCCATAAGGTAGTGACGAGTATGCATACCGCCTGACACTTCTCATTTTTAAATTCTGATTTATCTGTTTGGATGTTAGTTGGTTGGTTGGTTCATAATGCCCACAATGGTTTGGTAACCCTTTTGTGCGCCCTGAAAAGGACGAAACTTGTGGCAGAATGTAGTAGCTTTCCTGACATCACAAGCTTGCTGATGAAGTGGACCGGTGTCCTCCAGGCGGTTGTGCAATGCTTGGCTTCATGTGCGTACCACTCACTACTACGAGGATCACATCGAATGTCACCTTGTTAACCAGACTGTTGTCTCCGACAACAGCCCGTTTCCAGGACGACTAACGAGGATATCAGGCGAGGGTCTTGCCCAGTATATTTCTCCTGACCCTGGCTAACATTGTTTAATCAGTGTGTTTTGCCTGACCAGACGTTATCCTCGTGTCAGTATGTGTCGCATGTTGTCAAATATCATCATGGCCACACCCATTCTCTTTCCGATTTCTTTCTCACAGCTGCCTTCTTGAGTATTATATGACCTAGAAAAGAGATACTCTGTACCTGTTCAAGTAGTTGATTTTTTATTTTTTCTGCCTACATGGTTTCTTGTCACTTGTTAGAATTATCAAAGTCTTTGTTTTCTTTATGTTTATGTCTAGTCCAAACTCTTGACTTATTGTGTATATTGTTAACGTTTAACACCTGTCTATCTGACATCACTTGTATCTTGCAGGCTGTCGGACAGTCCTGTCAGCATGGTAGGGATATTATAAACAGTGACACCTATATACCAATGTGTGTATAAATGCTATATTCCCCGAGACATCAATGATACGGTGTGATTGGTGGACCATTATTTTAAGGCATATTTCGGGCAGCACTGCTTTGTCCGTGATACCATGACGTCTACACAGCACACACGTTTCTGGAAATAACAAATATAGCAGCCTCCACAAACAGCATTTTTATCGGTGTTTTATTTTTTGGTGGTTTTCGTGACATAAAGTATTTTTTTTTAAGATTCCGGAAATGGCGTTTCTAAAATTCGAACAACAAAACATCTTGTTGGAATTATTCTCAAGGATTTGGTGGCCGATAAACTGGATTTATATGGTGATTATTCTAAAAATGACAAGTGGTTATTTGAACGACGTTTTTGACTCGGATTATCAGTCAGCTAGATCTGTTCCTGTCCTTTGTTGGATTATCAGATTACGGTTTAGGATCAAGATGCTGAGCAGCGCATGAGCTGCAGTGGTCAGCTACCCATAGCTGACTGCTAGCGTCAGGGCCAGCGAACCATAGCTGCCAAGACCCTTCTACACCTCCACGTGGTGATCCTGGATAACAGGCTGCAGCAGGGCAGACTGGCTAAGGAGAAGGGATTGAAGAGGGAATGCTAGCCCGGTACTAAATAAATGCTTGCTGAAGTCGGATGTGTTGGACCGAAAGGTCGCAGTCAAGCTGTGAACTACGACACAACGCATTCCGTTCTTCAGGCTACATTATGCTACTTAAGCCCTTTCAGGGTTTGGTAGCGGGAGACTGAAAACGAGCGCAGAAGATGAAGAAGATTACGGTTTCCGGGGTGGGGGGTTGATGGGGGTAGGGGGGGGGGGGTTGGAGAGGGGAGTCAGGGGTTGATCGGTATGCAACGTAATGTATCAAGTAAATTTGATACAATTTGGTCTTCAGAAAATATATTCTACATTCTACAAGCATAATAAGTAGAAACGTGGAAGATGATCAGGTCAGTTAAGTTGAGATAGAATAATTAAATTAGAGTACATAGTTTTGTTACAGTAAATAGCTTTCCTCGGATGACAAACTCTGTGAACGTACCAACGAGCCACACATACTGGGGTTAACGATGCAGCACAGTGAATTAGCTAACAGCTTCTGCCGAAGACGGATGTGTCAGACCGAAAGGTGCAATTGTAGCAGTCAAACTGTAAACTAGCGACACAACGCAAATCCGTTCTCCGGAGTACATCCTGCCACTTGCAATGCCCTGTTCAGGGCTTGGTAGCGGGAATTAAAAAATGAGCGAAGAAGAAGAAGAACATCCTGACAGCAGCCAGTCGCTCACATCTTGGTCAGAAAACTAAAGCTGACCAATACTCTATTTTGCAACCATGCGGCGGTCCTGGAAACATGCTACACTAGTGTAGTCTGGTGGGATAGAATTGAGATTGATGTGGGAATTCCGGCATCCAAAAGACGTCAACTGAAGCTGGATGTGTCGGGCTGTGAGGCGCAAATATAGCAGCATCACTGTAAACTACAACGCAACGTCACAACCTTCTTTTCAGGACGAACGCAGATAACGAAAAAGAGAAGAAAAAGAAGAAATGATGATGATGAAGAATAACAAGAACAACAACAAGAAACAGAAGAAAAAGAAGAAAAACAGAAGAAGAAGAGGAAAAAGATTAAGAAGCAAAAGAAGAAGAAGAAGAATAGGGATAGCGAAAAAAAGAATGCGCTGATCAACGTCTTGATGCCACAGCCAGGTATTTCAGAGTCAGACTCTGTTCCAGGTTCTGTCCTTGTCCGCTTCCTTTGAAATCTACTTATTGACACTTTTATTGATTTACCACTTGTTCCTTCTCGGCAAATCGCATGAAGCGATCAGAGAGGGCTGTTATAGGGTTTCCAACCTCAATTACACACAAACCATTCTCAATAAAATCTCACTGCAAACAAATTGATTTAAGATTTCATAGAAGCTGGGTACAGTGCCCGATTAGCGTAGTGGTAGAGCACTCGCTTTTCACTGCAAAGTTACGGGGTTCATCTCCCACAACCATCATGCTCAGTCGAGTTAGCTGTAAATGGGTACATGGCATACGCAAGATAAGTTAAAGGCAGCGAGGAAGGGAACTGGCGATCCTACCTTTTACAAGCTGTTGCTTAGTATACTGAGGTCTCTACCAACTTCATTTCTCGACAGTAGTGTAATTACTTTGGGACAAGCTTTTATCAATAAAAGCTGGGCGGGGTAAATCCAAATGACGTACTGGACCTCTATCCGCCAAATGGAATTGCATCTTGAATATTTTTTTCCAAAATTGTATCATATTTTTAGTGATTTACAGAATCATTTTTTTGGTTAGCACACTTAACCACTCGGCACCAAGTTGTTAAGCTCTATCAAACAACCCACATCACTACCGCCCCCATCCCCACGGGATGTACAGAGCGTAAAATTTGAAAGAAATCAAGCGAAACACTGACAGGAGGTCGTCAACGGAGTAACTTCTCCACGAGAACGATAAATTGTCCCTCTCTGCCCTTTCCAAGGACATTAGAGCGGGTAGCATCGCGTGGGAGAATGGATATTCAGTCAATAAACGCCCTTTATTATTCGCTGTAACAGCAAATGAACAGTGGAGTGGATCGCTGAATACGGCCATTTGTCATAACGAAGAGCTTTATAGCATTGCAAAGTCTAGTATATACCTGGTTGGTGGTCAGTCCTTCTATGGCCCATGATCTCTGATATAACAGCAATTGCACGTGATTAGTAAAGATGCCGTCAGCACGTCAGTGTGGCATGTTGGGAATATAGAATTTTAAATGTAAGTAGCATGCCCTTTGCAAATCGTCGCTTCTTACACCCGCCAACCTGTTTGGCTGCTACACATTTTGAATGCGAATTACAAGAACAAAAGGACATTTTGAAGACCTCGTGACAACCGTCAAAAGTCGGAAACGCATTTGGTACGGCTACATATCGATATCAAATAGTTCTGCAAAGTCGATCCTCCACGGAAGGTGAAAGGCGGAAGACGAAGAAGTCGCCCAAAAAAGAGGTGGAAGGAAAACATAAAAGAATGGACCAATCAGAAGAGGCACAGGCAGCGGCCTCCGACAGAGAAGTGTGGCGTGGGTTTGTGGGCGTTTCTTCATGGGTTCCTATACTTTCAGTACACGAAGAAGAGATCGAACACTTTAGAGAACTCGCGTCTGTCGAACTGGGCGGGATGGGATTCGAACCAGGTGCGCTGGGATTGTGAAGCGGACGTTTTACCACCAAGCCAAGCTACCTCACTAATTTGTTGTTAGGCCCATATTTGTCTTGACGAACGGTACACTAAAGGTGATTTGGTTAACAATTACGTCGGCCACCTTTACTTTCCAAAATTCTTCTGGTACAATATTTTTGAAGGCTGGGTTGACCTCAGGTGAAAAAAAAATCAGGCACAAATAGGGACCCAACCTCGATCGCTCGGCTGGTAGGCTAGATCACTAACCACTGCGCAACCTCGATCGCTCGGCTAGTAAGCCATATCACTAACCACTGCACAATCTCGGTCGCTCGGCTAGTAAGCCATATCACTAATCACTGCACAACCTCGGTCGCTCGGCTAGTAAGCCATATCACTAACCACTGCACAACAACGGTCGCTCGGCCGTTAAGCCAGATCACTAACCACTGCACAACCTCGGTCGCTCGGTTGGTAAGCCATATCACTAACCACTGCACAACCTCGGTCGCTCGGTTGGTAAGCCATATCACTAACCACTGAACAACCTCGGTGTGAACCTTCGCAAAAGAATGTTTAAACACATTACTATAACCGAATATTGCATTCCAAACATTACTACAACCAGCAGCATTGAACGAACCCCTACTGCATCTGTTAGACTTTTTCCAGGAAGTCTGTGCCCAAGCAGTTGCAATGTACAGGAGTAATGGCAGATTGGTTTGTGCTTCTTTATTGTACAGCCTTATTTAGTTTTAAAACATTTTTTAATTGTACGTGTTTGCGTCATTAGTTTCTACCACCAAAGGCGCGCCTATTCCACCCCAGACCGTAGTCAATTGGGCGATATTAAGACGCATACAATAAGGGCTTGAATGCATATGTGAGTCTGTATGTACCTATGCTAGGTTTGTGCACTTTCAGAAGCCAGCCAACCAAAGTGCAATGGAAGGGCCTCGTCTTGAAGGCACGTGTGAAAGTTGTGCAAGAGTGTGATTGTAGGATAGAGTAAAATAAAACAAGAGTGTTTGGAAAGTAGAGTGTCTTCCGTGTCCGTAAGCCTTATTTAGAACACCCCCTTAGTCGTCATGTGTGAGTCTTAACGGCACTGCACTCTGTCACTGCTCTTATAAACCGGGGACATAGATGTCTTTGCATTGTTGTTGTTTGTCCATCGTTTCCGAAGAGGACCACATTGTCATATGTCCATCCTGGAGTGGGTTCGTAAGGGGCTGATCAAACCAGTCCAAGCCCGAAAGCGTCTGTCGCACTGAGGGCAGAGAAACACTGTCTGGTCGTCAGACGGAGTCAACTCGTCTCTTGCCTTTGGTGTCGCTCGTCGTCCTGCAGCTTCCTTAATTCTTGTGATGTCTTTGCATAAACGTGCCTTCAAGTGTTCCTAAAAATAGGTTGTGTTTGTGGGTTTGACTAAACAACACTAGTCCCCTTTTCTGGGTTCTAAAAGAGACTTAAATAAAGTGCAACAAAAACAGCCACCTCATTTAGAAACCACCTTAATCACCTTTTCTTGGTTCTAAAAGAGACTTAAATAAAGTGCAACAAAAACAGCCACCTCATTTAGAAACCACCTTAATCACCATTCGCGGTTCTAAAAGTGTCTCAGTACCGTGTCAGATATTATTCGAGGTGAGACACTAGGAGAGATAGACACCTTCACCTATCTTGGCATCACCATTGATACTTGAGAGAGCAAAGATATCAAATCTATCCCTATATAACGTATAGTAATCTAGGGAAATCAAGACTAATACTAAATTTATTTGGTGTATTTCCAATGTAAAGTCAGTACTTATGAATGAAGGAAAGGGATCAAGATGCTGAGCAGCGCATGAGCTGCAGTGGTCAGCGACCCATATCTGACTGCTAGCGTCAGGGCCAGCGAACCAGAGCTGCCAAGACCCTTCTACACCTCCACGCGGTGATCCTGGATAACAGGCTGCTGCAGGGCAGACTGGCTACGGAGAAGGGATCGGAGAGGGAATGCTAACCCGGTACTCAAAAAATGCTTGCTGAAGGATGTGTTGGACCGAAAGGTGCAAATATCGCAGCCAAGCTGTAAACTACAACACAACGCATTCCGTTCTCTGGACTACATTCTGTTACTTACTCTTCCAGGGTTTGGTAGTGGGAGATTAAAAACGAACGAAGAAGAAGAAGAAGAAAAAGAATGAAGGAAAGACTTTAAGAACGACAAAGACAATACATAAAAATCTTTAGTCGTTCGTTAAGAAATGTCTACATAGGATAATGGCTGTAAGGCATTGTGTTGAATGCAGAGATATGGGAAAGAAGGCAACAATGACCAGTTGAGCAAAAACAAAAAAACCGTTCTTAGGAAATGGGATTGTATGTACACGTTACGAACATCACCAACAAATGTGGCCAGAGGGGACGGCGTGAGCTAGTGGTTAAGTGATACGGATCACAACGAGAAGGTGCTGGGTTCGATTCTTATCACAGCACCTGCCGTTACACCGGGAAAACAAACCCTTAGAAAATGCAGGAGGAAGCAGTTCCTTACATAAAATGCATGCTGAAGTCCAATTCACTGGGTCGACTGGCGCAAAATAAAAACCACAATGCAACGCGCACCACCTTGGGAGTTAGAGAAAAAGGCGACTGCAAAAAAAAAATTAATTTAAAAATGTGGCCAGATATGTTCGGAAATGGAATCCACAGGCGAAGAGGAAGCGAAGTAGACAAAGAAGAAGACCTGGAGAAGAGACTGTGAAAGCGAATTTCGGTCCGTCGACATCTATTGGAGAGAGGAAGAAATGATAGATGTAGATCGAACTTGGTAGAAGAGGGTTGTTATTGGCCTATTCTCCGACAGGAGCAACGGGCATTGATTAACCTGGTCAGTTTTTAACGGATTAGTTTTGCCGAAACAGTTGGCAAATTCTATACACCATCCTCTTCAGTGATAATTTACAACAAACTTGGAAGGAACAGTTATTGTTTTCCTCCCATACAACCTCAGTATAATCAGCTGTGTATGAGCACAGGACTTGGTTAGGAAAGTAAATGCAGTGAAGAAAGAAACGTGTAATTATATGACAAAGAGCCGAAACCACTTCACTAAGAGCTGAAACCTCCTCACATAAAGTTGACACCGCCTCACATGCTGTTGAAATCTCACAAAGAGATGAACCTTCCTAACAAAGTGCTGAAGCCTTCTCACACAGAGCTGAAACCTCCACACAAAGAGCCTAAATCTCTTCACATAGAGCTGACACCTCCTCGCAAGGCGTTGAAACCTCACAAAGATAGGAACCCTCCTAACAAAGTGTTGAACTTTCCTCACACATAGCTGCAATCTCCTCACAAAGAGCTAAAATATCTGCACAAAGAATTGAAACCTCTTCAAAGAGATAAAATCTCATCCACAAAGAGCTGACACATCAGAATGAGATGACATCTCCACACAAAGACCTGACAATCCCCCCCCCTCCCCACCCCCATATGAAGCTGACACCTTCTCACAAAGAACTAAATCATATTTTACAAAGAGCTGACACCTCACAAAAAGGTGACATTTCCTTACAAAGAGCTGATACCTCCTGACAATGAACTAGAACATCTTCACAGAAGCTAAAATCTCCTCACAAGAAAAGCTAAAATCTTCCCACAAAGAGCTAAAAACTTCATCACAAAGAGCTGACACCTCCCCACAAAGAGCTAAAATGTGCTAACAAAAAATGTGACACCCCCCTCACAAATAGCCGAAACTCACAACAATGAAGTCTCCAACACTTCAATCTCATCGGCAGTGTCAACTGGCAACGTCCTTTACTACTTTTAACCCTCCGTTCGACCCCTGATTCTCCATCAGCTGTTCATCGAAGAGGTCAACTGTCTGAAGTACTCTACCCTACCATTGTTAAACTGACCTACCCGCATCCTATCATTCCTGGGCATTGACCCCCCTCCAACACGGCTGCATCCACCAGTGCATCCCACCATACTCTTCCCATTTTCTAGGCCCAGGTAACATTTATTGATCTGTCTTACCGTCACGGAGAATCGGCCATGAGACTAACCTATATGCGCGTCTCGATGTGACACATCCGAAATAGAACGGCAAAAATAAAGTCGCTTTAGGGAAATGCTTTTGCGCCAATGCGTAACCACCACATCGATTTGAAGCCGGCGCCGTGAACCATTTTTATCACTGTGACGCCATGGCCGCATTGTTTGCGTAGATCGGCCGGTCGTTATTGAGTTAGGTAAAGAATGGTTCTCACTGCCCGGGGTTATTTATTTGAAGGTCATGTCTATAAAGGTCATTGCATGAAAGGTCACTGTTACAAGGGTAGATTATTGAGAAGCTCTGATCCAACTAGAAGACATGCATCCAGACTGTAGATCTTTATCAACTGACGTCTTTGGTGAATACTTCGTGTGTGGTGGTTAAAAAGTAATAGCAAACATCGAAGGGAGGAAAGTGATATGAATCGATTAAGATGAAGAATGCGGAAAATAATTGAGTCGATAGAACACGACAGAAGAGAAAAGCTAGGTTATAACCACATGTGCCCTGGATTGGAATAAAAAAGGGAAGAGGTGAGTGGGGAAGTCAAAGTGCACCTGACACAACCCATATGAAGAGGAGGCGATGGCAATGAAGTCCCATCGACGAAACTCATGAAGACAGTCCAAAATGGGGATACATGAAGATGATCCATTGCGTCCCTTTTCATAAGCTTTTATTTAACTTGTAAGGATGCGTGGACTTTTATTTCTCCTATTTTTTACCAACTTTTCCATAACCTAGGGAGCTGAAATTGTGTACACAGCCTACACTAGTGCGACTTGTTAATCTATCAAATGTTAAGGGATCCTGGACAGGTCTATTCAAAAGCTTGTACCAAAAACTTTGTTTTAAAAAAAATGTATTTTCTTGCATTAAAACGAGATCAGCAAATTCAAATCACATTTGAACAGACACACGCGTTCGGTGAGAAGTCATATTTGAACAGACACACGCGCTCAGTGAGAAGTCATATTTGAACAGACACATGCGTTCAATGAGAAGTCACATTCGAACAGACACGCGTTCGGTGAGAAGTCATATTTTAACAGACACACGAGTTCAGTGAGAAGTCATATTTGAACAGACATACGCGTTCAATGAGAAGTCACATTCAAACAGGCACACGCGTTCAGTGAGAAGTCCCATTTGAACAGACAGACGAGTTCATAAAGTGAATAATCCCGAACCACCATAAGTAAAAATTGAAGATGGTGGGCGCCGCGTAGCGCAGTGGTTGGTGCGCTGGCTCCGCATCTGAGTGGTCCTGGGTTCATTCCCCAGTTGAGGCGATAATGTTTTACTACCGGGTCGACCCAGCCTTAAATGGGTACCGGTTCAGTCCGGGAAGTAAATGCGGCGAGGGAGAGGAGATGGTTACCCCCATCATATAGCCCAGCCTTTGAAATGTGAGATCGCTAACACCTCACACCCCTACGACAGTAGGCCCCAGCAAGTTGGGGGAAGACATTTGGCGTTGAGGAATGAGCTGTGGTGTATCTTGTGTCTCCTCGTTCAGCAGTGCGATATGAACGAACACAGAAACGGCGGCGGTCAAGTGTTTCTGAGATTGGAAAAAAACACATTTATGAGTATGAATGTAAGCTTTTACCTAAAAACGTAGTTTCTTTTAATAGTTCTTGTTTCTGGTGCAACCTTATCGATTATTAACGCTAGGAATAGTCGCGCCTCCTTCCCCATGTTCTTGTGGACTTTAGATACTGACTTACCTCGTAGAGATGATAGTGGAAAGCGCCATGTAGCAAAAAACATTTCAAGATGACAGCCTAGCGTTTACCAGCAGCGCCGACGTCTGAGTGCGAGTTCGACACTGCTGGGTAGACTAAATATCAGCAGGGAAATGCCTGGATGCTGACTTCACAGAGTTGTACATTTCACAGGTCTCGTAGGCTTCGAGAAGGAAACCACCCACAAACTTACTAGAAATAGTCAAACGTGAGTCTGAAAGACAATACCAAGAAGATATGGGGTGGCACCTTCCAAGGACCGGTAACGTGGATTTTCAGAACAAAAACGAACAGCTTTTGGCTATCTTATATCATACACTGATCTGTGTTATTGAATACCAAGATTCTAGTATCGAAGTATTCCAGGATTGAAATATTCCAGTATTAAAATATTTCAGTGTTCCCCTTATTCCAGTATTATCGCTATAACAGCAGATACCTCTATAATCAGTCAATCAATCAATGCTCGTCACTCCTTTCAGGGCATTGCCCATTGGGAACTCTCCTCCATCAAGTTCGACCTTGAGGCCGTGCTTTTTCTGCCTTTCTCCAGTTGGTCTACTTCTTTTCCTCTTCGCTGTGGATTCCATGTCAATGCCTGTCTGGCCACATTTGGCGGTGATGTCATTAGTACGTGTCTTATCCAACTCTATTTTACTACATTTGATCTGATGGTATGACAATTTTGTGGCTGAACAGAAAATGAATGATCGGAAGCGAGATTAAACAGGTACGGTATTTTAGTTATTTAGCAAGACATACCTGCTTGTTATTGTACACAGGTTGGGTCATCTCATGAGAATTCACCCTCATAACCTTCAACTAATGGCTTACAATGTTGGTAGATCTGGCTACAGAGCAAGCGTGCGGTCTCGGTGGTGGACGAACAGATGCCATTAGAGTGATTGTGCAGCGACACGATCTTACACGGATCGACGCAACGCACTTGGCGCAGGACAGACGACTTCAGCTCCTCACGGCGCTTAAGTCGAGAGAGAACTAAGAATCTTGTCGAAGACCATAGTAGAGGCTAGGGTGGAAGGCAGTAGTCCAAGAGATAGACAACGTTATAAGGGGATGGTAAACATAGAGATGGACCAAAAAGTCTGCCAGATTGCATTTTTACGGCATGAAGATATATTGCAATGGAGAACCATTGCAGTCGACCTTCGATGCGGAGATGAGACAAACTGAACTGAACTGATCGGTTCCTCCCTGGCTACCATTGTCTTCTTTCCCGTATGTATTCGTTAGAGGGCTGAATATATAGCAGTGAACATGCTGACTGCAGCGACACAATTGGCTGCCTGCATCAGGGTCAGTGACGCAAAAGGAACCAATACATCTATTCTGCCCCCAAGTGGCAGCCCTGGAAACAGACTGCATCCATGCAGCCTGACTAAGGAATGAAGGATAGAAGAGGGCACGGAAACCCGATCAAATACAATGAGTGCTGAAATCGGAAGAGTTCGGTCGAGATGGGTAATACCGCATCCACGCTGTTAACTACATCGAAACGTTACAAACGCTCTTTTGGTGATAAAAGCTGAAAAAAGGAAATATAAAAGAAGAAGAAGAAGAAGAAGAAGAAGAAGAAGAAGAAGAAGAAGAAGAAGAAGAAAAAGAAGAAGAAAATCTTCGTCCCCACACTGTGTCTTGTCAGCCAATATTCCGTATCTTCCGTAGACAAAAATTGACGAACTACTGACATTTACTCTGTATTGCCTTTGTCGTTCTCCAAGTGTCTGCTTCGTACTTGTATATTGACTCAACATTGGAATTAATCAATCTAAATTTTTTTGGTTTTTTGTTTGTTTTTTGCGTTCGCCTTATTTCTCTAATACCCAAGACGGTATGCGATGCACCGTGGTATTAATGTTTCGCCTGTCGGCTTAGTGCATCCGACTTGAGCATACATTTTACGTAAGGGTATGCTTCATCCTGCATTTTCTAAGGGTTTGCTTCCCCGGGGTAACGGCCTGGGCTGTAATTTCGATCGAATCCAGCACCTTCAGCTTGTGAGTCGTGTCACTTAACCACTAATCTTAATTTGATGTGCCTCTCTAAAGATGTAACGAAGCGGGTATGCGCTACAGCCGTCTACTCTGTGTGACTCTTCGCCAACCCACTATTATCGGACATGCATTCTGCCCGTAGTGATGTCGGTACCCGTTAAGCTGTCATTGTGTGAGGTCTTGTTACTGATCGTTCCACAATATCTCATATAGTTATGTAAATCTTTAATTACTGTTTCGTATTTAGCGTTAATAGGGTCACCATCTCAAAAACAACTGAAACTGAAGATACTGAGGACATGCATATTCTCTATGACAATGTACGGGTGCGAGACATGGACTATGACACAGGAAGCAAGGAAGAAAATTGGAGATTGTTACAGAGGAATCCTAAAAATTTCTTGGATAAGGAAAGTCGCAAATAAAACTATCCTAGAAGACCTGAATGTTCAAGAAAACTGGCTCATAAACAATGTTAAGTTTCGGAAATTGAGTTTTTCGGTCACGTCAAACGTCATGATGGACTAGAAAGAATGGTCATTGAGGGCATGGCACCTGGAAGGCGACGCAGGGGTCAATCAAGGCGAAGGTGGATACAAGATATCAAGGTTACTGTAAACATGAACATGTGGCAGGCGGGAAGATTGACTGCAGACCGAGATTCAAATCGGCTGGCTGTGATGAGAGCGACGTTCTACAAACGACATGCTTCATGATGATGATGATGATTATGATGGCGTTGTTGTTGAATGCACACAATGAGTAGAATTACCTTTTTTTTATATGGACATGGTCATGAGTTACAGGAGTCTTCTACCTTTGAGGGGTCAGAATACAGGAAGTAATAGAGGATGTATAACATGCAATCTGGCATGTACATGTGAAATCCTTGGCGGAGGAATCACCTCTCACGTGATCCGGATGGCATGCGCAAGGTATCATCGATTGTAACAATTGCGCATCCCGCTAAAAATAGTCCGTGCGCACTAACTAAGAAACGCCAGCCCTATTTTATGTCGCGGGTTATAAACTGAGCTTAGAATAGCAATACTTAACACTCATACCGACAACACACACACGCACACATATATGACATGGGAATAGGTAATCGATGGTAGATGTCTTAATTGTGGAGAAACAATGAAACAGCAAAAGAGACGAACGTATCTATAAAGCAGAGGTTCTAAGGTGACAACTACTGACGACCCCTCCCCTTTTTTCTACCACCCCCTCCCCCTCTCTAAGCGGGCATTGGATACAGTTCAATGGTTCGTCATTTAGATACAGTAATTACAGTAAGTAGAAACTGGAGATTCTGAGAACATGCCCATTTTGGGTGGCAGTTTATAGATGCGGGAGATGGACCACCACACATATTTTAGGGAGGAGAATTGGGGCTTTTGTAACTAAATGCTGCATGAGAATCCTTTGGTCAAGACAATAACAAATAAACCCATCCTATAAGATATGAGTGTCTAAGAGATCTGAGTGTCCAAGAGATCTGAGTGTCCAAGAGATCTGAGTGTCCAAGAGATCTGAGTGTCCAAGAGATCTGAGTGTCCAAGAGATCTGAGTGTCCAAGAGATCTGAGTGTCCAAGAGATCTGGCTTATACCCGACCTTACGTCCTGGAAGCTGAGGTTTTGTCAGCCACATCAAGCGTCACGAGGGACTGGGGACACAAAGCGGCGCTGGTGGGCATTGTCTCAGGAACAGCGAAGCAAATGCGGATCAAGGCGTAGAAGGCATCAAGGACACCAAGAACATGAACAAGGAGCAGACGGGTAGACTCACAGCTTATCGAGATTCCTATCGAATGAGAGCGACGGTCTATCAAGGACATGCACTATGATGATGCTGGATTTCACAATACAGCATCGGTAGAGGTGATTAACATCTGGTCTGGCAAAACAAGCTGAACAGACATGTTAGTCACGGTCAGGCAAAATATACTGATCGGACATGTTAGTCACGGTCGAGCAAAATATACTGATCGGACATGTTGGTAAGGCTCAGGTAAATTATACTGGCCAATACCATCAGGAGCATCACTATACTGTCAATGATGTCCAAGAAAACCGGTATGCTGTCCAAGAGGTCTGGGAGCATCACTATACTGTCAATGATGTCCGGGAATATCACTATAATGTCAAAGAGGTCAAGGAACACTACTTTACTTTAAAGAAGTCCAGGATATACATTTTATCTCAAAGTGGTATAGAATCATCACTATACTTTCAAAATAGTCCAAGATCATAACTATACTGAGGTAGAAGTCTGGGAGCAACAATGTACTGTCAAAGAGGTCAGGAGGAATCATTATATAGCATAGGGGAGCATGACCATTTTCTCAGAGAGATCCTGGAGAATCAATGTACTGAAAAAGATGTCCTTGATCATCCCTAGAATGCAAAAGAGATCGATGAGCATCACCAAAATATCCCGGCCATCACCATGAAGCCAAAGAGGTCCATACAGATTACCTGGTTGTGAAAGTGCTGACATCCGTCAGCATGCAGCCGAAACGGCCTGTCCTCTTCCTTACAGCACAAGGGATCCATAATATTTTCAACAACTAAAAGGATCTACATGCCTCAATAAACTGATCAAGAGGTGCACATGCTTCACTGTATCATTACAAGGGTATATACGTATGGTGAAATAGTATATATATGGTGAAATAGTATACGGTATGGTGAAATAGTATACGGTATGTGAAATAGTATACGGTATGGTGAAATATATCTCAAAAATGCTGCGTCAACGTGAAATGGACCGAATTGAGATAAGTTAACACGTTTAAATACCTGGGCACATACATAATATAAGATGGAAGATGCAATTATGAAATAAAATGCAGAATAGCCAAGGCTAAAATCGTTCTTCCAGGCCATGATTGGAATATTGTGCAACAAAACCTTGTCGCTCGAACTGGGAAAGAGAGTTCATGAATGCTATGTGGATTCATTACTGGCATAGGTCAGTGAATCATGAACAATCAACAAGCAAGCGCATATATCTTTGGAATCAACGCAGATATGGTTCTACAGAAGATTGCTGTGATCCTATTGGCTGCAAGGAAGACTAATGATACAGTCCTCAAAGAGGCACAAACACAAAGACAGCTTATTTCAAGGCAGTCATTCTTTTTCGGGCATGTCATGAGAACAGGCTGCTTGGAGCATGTTGTGACAACGACAAAGATAGCAGGAAAGACAATCAGAGGAAGGCAGATAGAGACAATGTTGGATAGCCTGAGAGAATGGCACAGGTGACAATCAACAGCAGAATCACTGTATGCCACGGAGGCAGAGTAAGCCAAACAAGAAATGATAATACAGGAGACAATGCGAACGAATACATATCACAAAACGTATATATGTGTTAAGACACACACATATCATGGAAAGCCGACATATATCCACAAACATACACATACTTAAATAAGGATACATAAATGGTTGACAAGACAGATCACCAACGCAGAAGTGTTAGAGAGAACAGGCAGTGTCACAATCTTTTCCATGCTTAGTCTTTGAAGACTCCGATGGCTGGGACATATTTGAAGGATGGATGATGGCAGAATACAAAAAATGTCTTCTATATGGGGAATTTGCGGTTGGGGAAAAGATCTCGGGCCGGCCACTACCTCAGTACAAGGATGTATGCAAGCGGAATATGAATGATTGGGCATCGATTTGTAATGATGGAAACAGGACGTCATGGATCGTGTTACATGGAAGAGCATGATTAAGCATGGAATACAGACAAAGGAGATACTGATTGCTGATAGGCTAAAGACTCAGAGTTTGAGAAGACAAGCCACACCATGCGATGTCGCAAACGGTCCTGATTTTCCCTGCACACAATTTTGAAGACACTTCTCTGCTCGGATTGGTCTTACGAGTCACATTTGTTATCGTCATGGACTGTAATTAGAACTTATTTTTCTAAAAGCACAAAATACTATCGTCTGACAAGACGAAAGAGCCGATGAATTAAATGGATGTAAAAACAGGAGCAAGCTTACAAAGTCCACAGTTTTATCAACTTCTCACGAAGCACATTGGCTTTTCAACTGAAGATATGGTCCATAATTTTCACCAAACTGTCAAATTGGTCCGAAACTTACTTCTCTCTCAACAAAGACCACAGTCTTCACCAACTCTCTAAATAGGTCACATGATAAACCAACTAAAGAAAGGTGTCCATGACACGAAACAAGTTAGGAACCCCTGCTTATATAACAATTACATCAACCCTTAGAGAATCTCTCCGAAACTAGGCTATCTATTTTTGAAGCGCATTAAGTACATACATCGTATCTATACTCTGGAATAGACGTATTTTCTCCTACGGGTCGACCGCTTGACGCAGCCTCAAGACGCGTTTGAGAAATGCAAAGTTTAAGAAATCTGTACTGGGCAATTGGGTTAGTTAGTTTGCGTTCCACTTACTCAGCACCCTGGGTATTTTTACACGCACTCGTCATATTTTGACGTCAAGTTAAGACGGGTATTCGTACGCTTTGAAATGTAAACAATAAATATTTTTGTAAATTACTATAGTTTCAATCGCCAAGATATTGGCCAATACACATGGATGTATTCATATATATTATGTATGTAAGAAATCCACAAGTAGATACTGTCGATAAGGAAGCAATTTTAGTTTTAATTGAGAACTAAAAACACAGTGAATAAGATGACGTCTACCAATGGCGAATGACGGATGCATTGGGGATGGTCAGCAAAATAGTGATAGTTACTCACTTTCCGTGTCCAAGAACTACGTTATACGTCATGCATCCAGTATTCAGCGACATTGATCGCCTTGTCATTTGCCTCCAGCATGTCGCACCTTTTGCATGTGTCCTGGAGGTTAGAGCAGGCCATCATGGTCCTGCATTGCCCTACAGTCATATGTGCCATCATATGTGTTCATCTTCCTTTTCCACCGTGATACACTAGTTCGGAGTCTGTTCAGCGACTTCCATGTCATGTATGGTAGATTATATCCGGGGGCAGGTTCCTCCCAAAGTTCCATTTTCTGGTGCCTGAATCAATGCATGCCATCTCTAGATACGGCGACATTCGGGGTTTGTCTGGTGCCTGAATCAATTCATGTCATCTCTAGATACGGCGACATTCGGGGTTTGTCTGGTGCCTGTATCAATTCATGCCATCTCTAGATACGGCGACATTCGGGGTTTGTCTGGTACCTGTATTAATTCATGCCATCTCTAGATACGGCGACATTCGGGGTTTGTCTGGTGCCTGAATCAATTCATGCCATCTCTAGATACGGCGACATTCGGGGTTTGTCTGGTGCCTGTGTAAATTCATGCCATCTCTAGATACGGCGACATTCGGGGTTTGTCTGGTACCTGTATTAATTCATGCCATCTCTAGATACGGCGACATTCGGGGTTTGTCTGGTGCCTGAATCAATTCATGCCATCTCTAGATACGGCGACATTCGGGGTTTGTCTGGTGCCTGTATCAATTCATGCCATCTCTAGATACGGCGACATTCGGGGTTTGTCTGTATGGGCTGTGTTGATTTTAGGAGGCTATATCTGTATTTGAGTAGTATGCTCTGTGCTTGATGTCCAAATTTTGTGCGCCTTGTGTCGTTCTCCTGTTTTTCTCGTTCAATTTTTGCTGCGACGCTTCTTCGAATCTCAGGTGGTACTTTGCCAATTATGGGGTATATTTTATCAATGTGTGCGGGTTTTAGGCACCCTGATACTATCCGACGCGCCTCATTTATTGCTGTTTCAACTAGTTTCCAGAGAGAAAAGTTTTTTTTCCAGATTAGCTCAGCGTATTCAGCTACTGAAAAACACAAAGCACGAGCAGATATACGAAGGAGCAACGGCTCTGCTCCCCGGACCCCCCCCCCCTCCCCCAGCCCCCATGGTGTGTATTATTTCTTGCGTGTATCTTACGCTTTGTTTCCTGGCATTGCGTTATGTAAGACAATGCATAAATGCCTACATATTTGGGAACCGTGCGATATCCAACCTCCTGCTCTCGCTATCTTTTCTTTATGCCTCTCTGTTTCTGAGGTGGTAGACACATACCTAGGCTTTACTGTGATTTAGTTTAAGGTGATTCTTGTGGTATTATTCTGCAAGGGCATCGAGAGAACTTGACATTTTGTTTTCAACCTCCTTAAACCCTTTTCCCTGCGCAGCATCTGCTGTGTCATCATCAAGGAAGAATCTTCTTGTGGCTGCTTCCATAAGTTGGTAATTAGTATATATGTTATGTAGAATGAGTGCTAGGACACTTTTTTTGTGCAAGACCGTTGTTTTGGTTTCGCCAACTGCTGGCGCCCCTCCAAGTGATATAGACTGATCTGTTCGGCAGGAGTCATTTGATGATATTGGTCAGACGACAGTCTTTTGTCATAGGGTATACCTTTGCTAGTAGTCTCCGATAGTTTATGGTGTCATGTACTTCACTTAGATCAATATAGACCACTCCTCTGACCTGTTTGCGTTCGTATTCCTCCTCTGTTAATTGTGGTAGGTTAAGAATTTGACTGCTGCTAGATCTTCTTGAAATATAGTTGACCAAGTGCGTATTTCGTCTCCAAATAGCATTCATGGAAGCAGACTGCATCCGCGCAGTCTAACTGAGAATATATGGACCGAAGAGAAATGGCAAACATGGACAGAAAAATGGCATGATGAAGCCGGATGTGTTGGTCGAAGGTCGTGGATATCGCAGGTGTGGTGTAAACTAGAGCAAGACGTAACGAAGCAGCCCTTTCAGGACAAACGCTAAAGAAGAAGAAGAAAAAGAAGAGGTGGAAGAAATAAAGAAAAAGACAAATTTGAAGAAGAAAAAAGCAGCAGAAGAAGAAAAAACAAAGAAGAAAAAAGACGAAGAAGAAGATGAAGAAGAAAAAGACGGAGAAGAAAAAAGAAGAAGAAGAAGAAAAGGAGAAGAAGAAGAAGAAGAAAAAGAAGAAGAAAAGAAAGATAGAAGAAAAAATAGAAGGAGGAAAAAGAAACGAGGGAAGACGAAGAAATCAGAGGATTCGTCCGGGTATTTTATTTAACCTTCTTTGATGGTGGCTTTAAGGGGAGATCCATCAATATAGACATGTATCATTCACCTGGATAGGTATCAATAGTTCTCTGAGCTGCTCGAATGAGAGTACTTGCATCTGAATTTTTTTGGTTGCATAATCTATTAATATCGCCTGTATTTCTGGGGTTAAATGAATGCTTGTGGAGGTACGTCTTTTACTACTACTACTACTCTCTCTCTCTCTCTCTCTATCTATCTCTCTCTTTCTCTCTCTCTCTCTCTCTCTCTCTCGCTCTCTCTCTCTCTCTCTAAGAAGACTCAGAAATGTTTGTCTCGAACGCTAGTGTGAAGTTACAATTTTGCCTTGATATCAAGTTCCACAAACAATGCAGGACACATATACACATTGAAGGATTCCACATTCCCCAGAAATCAGAAGAAATATTCGAAAATAAGGTGCGACAGGGCAATTGGCTATTTTCCTTTCCCATTGTCTATATATAGACCGTGTAACGGAAAATCGTATTGATCTCATCTGTGCCAGTCAAGCGTTCAGGCGTACACTATAAGATGTAAGAGTAAAGCGAGGTGCAGATGTAGCGTCAGACCACCACATGTTGCTGTGGATTTTGCAGCTCAAGCTTAAAAAGTACCCAGTACAGGACTCAAGGAGAACCAAATATAACTTACATTTATTGCAAAACCAGAAGAAAAAGACAGAATTCAGCTTGAAACTTAATAAGATATATCAAGTGCTACAAGAGCTATTTGAGGATGAAGAAGTGGACATTAATAGTATGTAGGACCAGGCTAAAGAGATGTGAAATAAGACATGTGAAGAATCGGTGTGATTCAAAAGAAACCAACACAAAGAATGGATCACAACAGAGACATTACATAAAATAGAAGGAAGAAAAAACAAGAAAGCCATACTCAACAATTGCCGAACCCGAGCGAGCAAAGCAGAAGCATAGAGTAATTATAATGTTACAGACAAAGAGGTCAAGACATCTATTAGGTAAAATAAAATGGAATATATTGACAAGCTGGCACAGGAAGCAGAAGATGCAGCATTCAGAGGAAATATGAGATATCTCTACTCATTAACAAAATAAATGGCAAATATACACATACAGAGAAACCAATCAAAGATAGATAAGGCAGGATATTGACATCATCAGAGGAACAACAGAAACTATGGGTTGAGTATTTCAAAGAGTCTAAACAGACCTCCACCACAATAAACACCAAACATCCTATCAGAAGAGAAGACTCTACACTTGGAAGGCAACCCACCAAGTAAGATAGAAATCGAAAGGGACATATCCAAACTCAAGAAAGGGAAATCGGCAGGACAAGATGGAATAGCAGCAGAAGCCATAATGGCAGATATAGATAAGGCCACTGATAAATTACAAGGATTATTCAAGAAGGTATGGGAAGAGGAGAGAGTGCCAACTGAATGGGAAGAGGAGAGAGTGCCAACAGAATGGGAAGAGGAGAGAGTGCCAACTGAATGGGAAGAGGAGAGAGTGCCAACTGAATGGGAAGAGGAGAGAGTGCCAACAGAATGGGAAGAGGAGAGAGTGCCAACAGAATGGGAAGAGGAGAGAGTGCCAACTGAATGGGAAGAGGAGAGAGTGCCAACAGAATGGGAAGAGGAGAGAGTGCCAACAGAATGGGAAGAGGAGAGAGTGCCAACAGAATGGGAAGAGGAGAGAGTGCCAACAGAATGGGAAGAGGAGAGAGTGCCAACTGAATAGAAAGAATGAGAGAGTGCCAACTGAATAGAAAGAAGGAGAGAGTGCCAACTGAATAGAAAGAAGGAGAGAGTGCCAACAGAATGGGAAGAGGAGAGAGTGCCAACAGAATGGGAAGAGGAGAGAGTGCCAACTGAATAGAAAGAATGAGAGAGTGCCAACTGAATAGAAAGAAGGAGAGAGTGCCAACTGAATAGAAAGAAGGAGAGAGTGCCAACAGAATGGGAAGAATGACATCTTATTAAACTGCATAAGAAGGGGAACCTGGCAGATTGCAATAATTAGAGAAAGAAGATCATCCACATATCATAGCTATGCTACGCATCATAGTAAAAGCATTGAATGGAAAGCACCCCTATACGCAAATGTTATAGATTATGAATAGGCTTTTCACAGTGTGGATCGAAGTACTCTATGGCCACTGTTGAGACACTATGAGATACCAGAGAAGTACACAACTTTCATCCAGTATTCGTACAGAAATACAATTGGTAGAGTGGTACATGAAGGAGTACTGACTGACAGCTTTCGGGAGCAAACAGGGGGGAGACAGGGATGCCTGCTCTCACCTTTCCTGTTCTTGTTGGCTATAGGTTGGATAATGAAGACATCAATCGAAGACAAAATAAACGGATATTCAGTGGACACATTTGTCTCAACTGGAGGACCTGGAGCAGATGATCTATTACTTAAGGCACAGTCAGACATAGCCGGACAGGCTCTTACATAGAATCATCAGGGGAAAAGAGAAAGAGGTTCTCCAAAAAATACGCGGAGAATAGAATGTGAGAAGAAGCTAAAATTAAATAATGACCCCTGGAGAGAGGCAGAATAACCAGCACGCGACCGTGTAGGCTGGCGAGATGTTGTCGATGGCCTTAGCGCTTAGAGGTGGGACGGGCTTTGATTGATTGATTAATTGTCTATATAAATATATACATTTTTTTTTAAATTTTTATTTTGTAAATCCTATTATTTTTCCTGTGGAAACCTATGGCTGTGAAACATGGACATTTACAAAAGCACTAATGGCAAAAATCGGTGCTTTTGAGAATCAGTGTTACGAAAGAGTCCTGAAAATCTCGTTGACAAAGAATGACACAAACAATACCTCCGGCAAGACCTGAATGCAGAGAAGAATTGGCTCATAAATGATGTAATGACCCGAAAACTTACCTTTTTTTAGGACACGTTAAATGACACAGTGGATGGAAAGAGTGGTTATGGAGGGCATGATCACTGGAAAGTGAGGCAGAGGTCGACCGAGAAGATGATGGACTCAGAACATCAAGCAGACGCTGAAAATGATCTTGAAACAGGCCGAAAGACTAGCGGAAGACAGTTTCCTACAGACAGACTGTCATGAGAGCGACGTTATGCAAAGGAACTCTACATGATGATAATGGTGATATGTATATATATATGCTTTAGAGTCAGCGAACATCAGGTGACCAAGACCCTATATCGCCTCAAAGGAGCGGCCCTGGATTCAGTCTGCACACGTCATTAGTGTATTATGGCTAAATATAGGGATTGCAGTGGGAAGCCAAAATCTGTCCCTCCTAAAAGCCAGTTGAACGGGATGTGTGGGGCCGACATGGGCATATATCGCAGCTTCAGTATATGTGTACCACTACACGGAGCAACGTCCCATTTTTTCCAGATTAAAAAGGAAAAAAAAAATTTTTTAAAATAAAATATATATATATATATAAATCGAATATACAATTCCGTGGGGACGTGGTTAAGCCGTCGGCCTGGTGATCAGGTGGTGTGGGTCCGCCTTTTTCACGGGTGCTTGATGCGAAGTACCCTGCATCTCGTAGTCGCCCCCTAGTCGTCTTGTCCTTGACTTGCCACTGGGGTCGGCCGGCACGAGACGAGAGAGTGAGGATAAAAAGTAGCGGAGGTAATCCTTACTAAAAAATAGCGGTAGCTAAATTAATTATGCCTTCAATGTCTACGACGGACAGCGGTCTTTGCCTAATATACACATTCAAGCAGACACACGGCAGACACTCCAGCATGAGATTAAATGTCAAATAATTCATTTTTTTTCCTTTTTTAAAAATAAAAAAAAAATTGTGTTCGCCTTATTTTTCTAATCTCCAAAGGCCGTATGCGTTGCACTGTGGTTTTCATTTTGCACCTGTCGGTCCAGTGCATCCAACTTCAGCATGAGACTTCATTTTAATATATCGTGATCTTTTTTTTTTTTTTTTTGCGAGACTGAGTGACCAGATCCCTTTTTTGCTGTCTCTTCTTCCGCAACTGTAGGTCAGGTACTCATTTACAGCGAGGTAGACTGGAGCGTGTCGGTGACGGGGAACGAACCAGATAATCCTTATTAAGCCTGCCGAAGACGGATGTGTCGGACCGTAAGGTGCAAATATCGCAGTCAAACTGTAACCTAGTGACACAACGCAAATCCGTTCTCCGGACTGCATCCTGCTACTTGCAAAGCCCTGTTCAGGGCTTGGTAGCGGGAGATTGAGAATGAACGCAGAAGAAGAAGAAGAAGAAGAAGAAGCTCATTTAGCTCTCTTAAAATACGGTTTCACACAGTTACCTAGTGACCTGATTTTGGCTGGGAAGAAAAACACGTTTCCAGCCAGGTATTGATGTGTAGATGACGTCATAGCTTATTTTTGATGCACGCTGAAACGGCTTGTCCCGCTATACTGCGTAACAGATAGAGGACAAGAGAGGAATTACGCACTCATTGTTACGTTCATGGTGACGCAAATAACCGTATAGAGGAAGTTGGCACGGGATGTATTCATGACTTCCCAATGCAACTGATAAATTTGTGTTATAAACGATCGAAGATGAAAGGTAAGCTGAATCTTAATAATGCTTTGTTGAAGAAGGATGCGGCGAGCTGAAAGGCAAAGATGTCACAGTATTGCGGTAGATTACGACACAACGCCCAAACGTATTTTTTCAGGACAAACCCGGAAGAAGAAGACGATAAGGAAGATTATGAATAAGAATAGGAAAAAGAGAAGGAAGAAATAGGGCAGGAAGAAGATGGAGAAGAGGTGGTTCAAGGAAGAGCAAGATAATTAAAAAGAAGACGGCGAAGCTGAAGAGGAGGAAGAAGAAGAGGAAATAGAAGGAAGAAGAATAGGAAGAAGAAGAGGTGGAAGAGGAGAAGAAGAGGAGCAAGAAGAGGAACGAGAAGGAAAGGATGAATGAGAGAAAGAGGATGAAGAGGAGTAGGAATACCAAGATGAGAGAAAAGATGAAAAAGAATAGGGGAAAATTTGGAGGAGGCAAGAAGAAGAAGAATAAGAAATAGAAGAAGAAGAAGGTAATCATGACCAAATTGGGAAAGAGAAGGTTGAAAAGGAGGAAGAGAAAGAGAAGAATGAAGACGAAAATGAAGAATAAGAGGAGTAAGGCGAAAAACAGAATGGAGAATAATGAGCCCAGGAAGACGAAGAGTGAGACGACTAACAAGAAGATGAAGAAGAAGAGGAAGTAGAAAAAAAAGAAAGAAGAAAACGAAGAAAAGTAAAAAGAAAACAAAGAAGAAGAAGAGAAAGAGAAGGAGGAGAAAGAAAATGAAGAAGCCGAGGAATTACAAGAGGCAAAAAAGAAACGTAAAAGAGCAGAGGAAGTGGAGGGAGAGAAGGAGGAGAGCCAGAGGAGCATAAATGCGAAGATAATGAAGAAGAGGTAGAAGAAGAAGATAAGGGGGAGGAGAAAGGAAGAAGAAGAGGAGATACACTAAGAAGAAAAAGTAGAAGATGACGTGAAGGAATATGAGAAGTACATGAAGACGAGGACGAAGTGGCACAATAGGTATAGGAGGAAGAAGAAGAAGAGAAAGAAAAACATTAATAAGAAGAGCAAAAGGAGAAATATGAAAAAGAAAACGGAGAAGAGAAGGAAGATGAAGAAGAGGAAGAAGATAATAATGAAGAAGAGGTAGTAGAGGAAGAAGAAGAGGATGAAAATGCGAAAGAATAAGGAGATCAACAAAAAGAAAAAAGAAGAAGAGGAGAAAAAGAGGGGGGACATCAAGAAGAGGAAAAAGTAGAAGAACATGAAGAGGAAGAAGAAGAAGAGTGGAAGATTAGGAGTAAGAAGAGAATGAAGAAAATTATGAGACAGACGGAAACAGGAGATGAAGAAGAAAAATAAAACTAAGCAGAAGAAGAAGAAGAAGAAGAAGAAGAAGAAGAAGAAGAAGAAGAAGAATTTTTGTTAAAAGAAGTTGAAGACAAAGAAGAAGTAGAAGAAGATGAAGAAAGAAGAAGCAGAAGAAGAAGAAGAAGATTAGGAAAAAGAAGATGAACAAGATAACAATAAAAGAAGGAAGATGAAGATCTACAACAGGACAGTAAGAGGAAGAAGAAATATAAACAAATAAAGAAGAGGAGGAGTGGGGGGAAAATAATGAAGAAGACGAAGAAGAAAAAAAGCAGAAGTAAAGAAAAAGTAGAAGATGAAGAAAGAGAAGAATAAGAAGAGGACGAAATAGATTAGGGAGAAGTTGTACAACAGGACATTAAGAAGAAGAAGAAGAAGAAGAAGAAAAAAAAATAAAGAAGAAGAGGATAGGAAGAAAGCAATGAAGAAGAAGAAGAAGAAGAAGCAAGCGCGTGTAATATTGTGTTTTATTCGGGCCGCATATCTTTGACTGGCTGATGCAATGCGTCTAGAAGGGCCGCTGGTAGCCACTCCCTCCCTTACTTAAGAACAAAATATTCCTCCACACCCATACGCCGTCTCACTGGCTCTCTCTCTCTCTCTTTCACTCTCTCTTCATCTCTTGCAGTCTCCTTCAAAGTGAACGTGTCCACTTCAACCAGTGCTGGGCTGTCAGAGGAGACGCACCGAGCCAGGGCCTTGTTTACGATCAGCACATTCCAGGACATATCCCTCATTCCCCCTCCCTCTCCACACGCTCTTAAGAGAAATCATGTTTTCTTCTATTAAGTTTGACCTTGGCAAATTAGCACTGGCAGTACTACCTCAGGTCAACGGACTCTGTGTCGCGTGCTCACATGACCCGGACACATGGGGCAAAGATCAAAGGTCAAAGGAGGTAAAGGATTTCTGTCCGTGAAAAAAAATTTAATTGTTGCCTCCTAGGAAGGTCGTCGGACAGAGGTCATAAAAGTATTTGTATCACAAACAAGAAGTGAATGGCCGAGTTGCTAGGATATGGGATTCTGGCCACGAGGACAGACTTCACAATATCGCAGTTTTTGGTGTGTTTTTTTAACGGAGGAAATGGAAAAATCTAGCTTGTACAGTGCGATGTGACAGTGAAGGCAAGCAGGCTTTATTCCTCCGCTTCATAGATCAATTAGAAAACAACAGCAATTTTCAGTCCTAGTGTTGTACCTTTCGGCAATCTCCATAGCGCGTGTGTTCACCACAGGTCTCGAAGACTGCTCATTATGTTTCTCCACTTTATATACCTGCGTTTTAATTCACCCCAAACAAAAACAATATATATTTTTAGCACTAAATTTGATGTAAAGACGTCACAGAATAGCCCAATTTTCAACCGTCGGGAGTGTCAAAGATTATGTTAGAATAGACGAGAATTGTAACTTGTGCATCCCTTTATTCCTGCCGTCTTATCAGTGCAATTTTCTTAATCTGTCAACGTTGATAAATGATAACCAGAGTTTCCAGTTTCTACAGCAGCATGGCATTATCCATGCTAGTAGACGATGTAATAACAACAAGGATTCTGTTTGGGGTGAATTAAGACGGAAGTACCGTACTAGTGTATCAGATATGTACACGGCAATGGAAGAACCAAAGCTGTTTTGCTGTCAGAGATCAACTGTTAGAGACATAAATGTGTGTTTCAAAGACGTACCTTACTATTGACGAGCTTAGAGACATAAATGTGTGTTTCAAAGACGTACCTTACTAATAACGAACCTAGAGAAAATGTGTGTTTCTTCTTCTTCTTCTTCTTCTTCGTACGCAGTCAGACAGTAACCATTATTTTTTCAAAAAAAGCGGCGGTCATCCTGAGGCTGTCGGCACTGCCATAGAGCTTGTCTTGCAGTTCCACTGGTGATGGCCACATCTGCTCTCTCTGATCCTCGTATGTCGGGCAGTTCTGCAGCAGATGTTCAGCGGTCATTTTACCGGTACCGCACGGGCATTCGTCGGTACCACCTATCTTCAATTTGTTGAATAGGTGGTACCTCAGTCTATTGTGGCCAGTGCGAAGACTGAAGACAACGACCTGCTCTCTTCGGTTCAACTGGTAATAGGCATCGTTTTTGGTGTAACCAGTATGTTCGGTTTCCCATTTGGTCATGTATCTGGCTTTGATAAGCCGTTTTGACTCTTCGTACGTCATACTAGTATCTGTTTGTGGTAGTCTTGCGCCTTCCTTTGCCAGTCTGTCTGCCTCCTCGTTGCCTTGGATGTTGCAGTGTGATGGGACCCACTGTACACTACCCTTTTTGGTGCGGACTGCTGGCACAGTTTGCAGAGTGCTGCTCTTGTCATTAAGCTCAGTGTTTTTCTGGCTTTGTAGCGCTGCGAGAGCATCTATAAGTAGGACTATATGGCTTTCATTTTCTTTATGTGTCACCATTTCTTCCACTGCCGCCCTCAGTGCCTCTGCCTCCGCTCTGAAATTGCTTGTGTACTTACCAGTAGCGAATGACAGTGTTATTTTTCTGCCATTTGGTAGGTTCAGGAATGCTCCTGCCCCTCCGTTCTGGGTAGTGTTTGTTACAGAACCGTCGGTGTATGCATGGGTCCAGTCCATGCTTGGGTAGTTTTTCGATATAAAGCTTAGGGTAGTATCTCTCCTTTCTTTTTCAGTCTGGCCGTTTTTGTTTCCAATACCTGGTATATTTTCTACCACCTCTGGAAATATATCCTGCCTCCAGGTAGGTTTTCGTACAGTAGTGATGGGTTTTGGTGTTGTTAGTGCGTTTATGGGATCTTCGTGCATCTTTGCTTTGGCTGTTTCTGCAAAGTTTTTCCGCTTTAGTTTCCCATTTCCCAAATTGTTAAGTCTCTGGTGCATTGGATGGTCGGTCAGTCTTCGGAGTTTCTCTGACTGCAGCTGGGCTCTGCAGTCTCTTCTATCGGTCATGGATTGCAGTTTTGTAATCTTTTCAAGTTCTACAATTGGCGTTGACTTCATGCCTCCTGTTATAACTCTAATGTGTGTTTCAAAGACGTACTTTACTATTGACGAGCTTAGAGACATAGATGTGTGTTTCAAAGACGTACCTTACTAATGACGAACCTAGAGACATAAATGTGTGTTTCAAAGACGTACCTTACTGATTACGAACTTAGAGACACAAATGTGTGTTTCAAAGACGTACCTTACTCATGACGAACTTAGAGACATAAATATGTGTTTCAAAGACGTACCTTACAAATGACGAACGTACGCTAATTTCAACCACGGACAGTTCATTTGTACATATCAAGACGTTTGCTTCGTGGTGCTAGGCCTCCTCGCTTTAAAAGGTGGAGGCGGCGAATTGTCTTCCTCGTTGTCTTTACTTCAATAACATCAAGCCAGGTACTAAATCACGGTTGAGTAGACTTGAGCGTGTCGATAGCTCGTATTGAACCATTGAGTTGACAAGCAAATGTTATACTATTCTCCTGACAGTACAAGATTAGCTGTTGGTAGTTTTCGGTAGGTGTGCTACTACTCACCTAAGAAGAAGAGAGGATCAAGTCTATGATGCCTTACAATCAGAATGTTTTTGATGGATCTTCTTCTTTTTCTGTTGCCATACGGCATCGCAGAGCGGCGGGACGTGTAGATTGTTTGGTTATCGCCAAATGGGAAGCTTGTGCTGTCGCTAGAGTGTCAGAGACCCCCTCGATCCATCGAGGTCGTGGTCTGCCTCTCGCTTGGGGACCAGACACCTGCATATGACATGCTCTTGATGCAGGCTGGTCATAATGCATTCTGACTAAATGACCAAACCCCTTGATTTGTTGAGAGTCAATGTAGGGACTAACTGGGTTTATCCCCACTGTCTGCCACACGTGGTGTTGCGGATTCGGTCACGGATTGTCTTTCCTGCTGCACTTGTCACACAGCGACGCATCTCTCAGATCTGGATCTTACTGTTATAGGCTGCTAGTAAGGACCAAGATTGACATTGGTAACGCAATGTAGGAATAAATAGTGTATCTATCAGCCTCCTCTTATTTGAAAGAAGCACTCTAAAGTGTTTCAAAATCTGTGCAACTTGATGGAAAGGCTCGTAAACCGTATTTCACAATGTGTCTAGGACAGAAATAAGACACTTTCCAGGGCAATATTCAAAACTATTTGTGCCACATAATTGTATATCACCGGACTTTACAGTAAATACAAACACGCGATGGAAGTCATAACTGAAAGACAGAAGGAGACATTTGAAGCCATGCATCTTGTAATCAGGATAGCACATACACAACTTTAATTTGAAACAATTCAACTACCGAAGTATTTCAATCAAAACACCTCTCTTCAGAATTTGAAAAAATGGCACTGTTTCCATTTTTGAGAAAACAACATCCGTGTTAGGGCTTTTTGGCGTCAGGGCAACTTCGATGCTGTCTTCTGGGTCCATATATTTTATTGCTTTCTTTCTCAAGTTTAAAAGGTTAGAAAATTATTGTTCACCAAGGTACAAATTTGGATAAGATAGCAGTATTTTTTGTGGAATTTGTAACTTTTGATATCGTCCTTCCTAAACTACCTACATAATCTGTTGCTACGTTCGTTCTCAATCTCCCGTTACAAAGCCCTGAATGTTCTCAATCTCCCGCTACAAAGCCCTCAACGTTCTCAATCTCTCACTACAAAGCCCGGAACGTTCTCAATCTCCCGCTACGAAGCCCTGAACGTTCTCAATCTCCTGATACTTAGCACTGAACGTTCTTAATCTCCCGCTACAAAGCACTAAATGTTCTCAATCTCCCGCTACAAAGCACTGAACGTTCTCAATCTCCCGCTACAAAGCCCTGAACGTTCTCAATCTCCCGCTACAAAGCCCTGAACGTTCTCAATCTCCCGCTACAAAGCACTGAACGTTCTCAATCTCCCGCTACAAAGCCCTGAACGTTCTCAATCTCCCGCTACAAAGCCCTAAACGTTCTAAATCTCCCTCTACAAAGCCCTGAACGTTCTCAATCTCCCGCTACAAAGCCCTGAACGTTCTCAATCTCCCGCTAAAAAGCACTGACAATGGCTTTGTAAGTAGCAGGATGTTATCTGGAAAAGGGAATGTGTTGTCTAGTAGCTTACAACGTGACTGCGATATATGCACCTTTCGGTACGACACATCCGACTTTAGCAGTCATTGCATGGGTACAGTCAGCCATCCCTCTTCGCGCTCTTCTCCTTAGCCAGTATTCTGTTGAAATTCGTTATCCAGGATCACTGAGTGGAGCTGTAGAAGGGTTTGCTGGCCCTGACACTAACAGTCAATATAGGTTCGCTCATGTACTGCTCAGCATCTTGATTCCTACCTACATACGATTGTTGTTGTAGGCTCAGTAGTTTGAAAACATGAATATATTACTGTAAACCTGACGTTTCTTCCCACATGGCATGTTCCCTTTGTCAGTTAGCCAACTGCCATATCAGTCCGATGTTTTGGAAGACATCGGTGGAGGGTTCTTCTTCTTCTTCGTTCGTTCTCAATCTCCCACTAGCAAACTTTGAAAGGGCTTAAGTAGCAGAATGTAGTCCAGAGAACGGAATGCGTTGCGTCGTAGTTTATAGCTTGGCTGCGATATTTGCACCTTTCGGTCCAACACATCCGACATCAGCAAGCATTTTTTGAGTACCGGGTTAGCATTCCCTCTTCGATCCATTCTCCTTAGCCAATCTGCCTGCTGCAGCCTGTTATCCAGGATCACCGCGTGGAGGTGTAGAAGGGTCTTGGCAGCTCTGGTTCGCTGGCCCTGACGCTAGCAGTCAGCTATGGGTCGCTGACCACTGCGGTCGGGGGTTCGATTGTAGTTGTAAAGCCACCATGACGTCCTTCTAGGTGTCTGGCAAACGTACCACGTGTCCTGCCCACCTATAGATCTTGAGCATCGCAAAGTAGCAGGTGTAGCTCCTGGCGGCGGTGTTGTGCTAGTCGTCCAGTAGTAAAAGTGACGGCGTTCAACGATGCATGGTTTCTTGATCAGCTTGACAGTGCGCCATGTCAATTTTTTTAAGGTTCCACGCCTCGCAAACATATACCATGGCTTAAATGACCAGGCTTATGAAGGCGTGACCTCTGGTGTCCTCGTTGTCCATTAGTTGAAGTAAGGTCTTGACGTGTTTGAAGCTGAGCCACGTCGCTGTTATGTTTTTTGAGAACTCGTGACGCATACCGTATGAGTTCGTAATTTCTTGGGCCAAACAGATGAACGAAGTCACGTTCCAAGTCGTATTCCCTCGTAGAAACATGAGGTGATAAACAAGCATTGTGTGTTTAGTATATTTATTGTTAGACCAACTGTCTCGCTTGTGTTTAGTTCAAGTATACATTTCTCAGCTCTCTTGGTGCTGTAGCTAATGATGATGAAACCCCAATCACGTATCGATACTGTGTTTACAATATAGACACAGCTGTTAGTTTCAAATTCAAACGTAGTTATTACATCTAAACAAACACAATGAACAAATCCACTCGATAAAGATCTTTCCCAACAACCTACTTCACCTTTGGCAAAAACTCGGATTGTTCCAAACGGCGTATAAGAAAAAAATTGTTCAAAATCCATTTATAATAAAACATACGATACTTTTACCGACAAAATATCGTGTGTAGATGGATGACGTAGTTAGCATTTTAAAATATGGCTATGGGTAGGGTCTCCGTGGAATATTTTTTTTTTTTTTAAATATCGATTTTGTAGGCCGAGCTGGTCAAAGCAGCCTTGACCTTGTTGTGCTGTATGTATTAATTAATATCCGTATCATCCCAGTTGAGATGAAAATGCTGAGCTGCGCCTGAACTGAAGCTGTCAGGGGCCCACAGTTGACTGCTGGCGTAGTGCTACCAAGATCCTTCTCCGCGTGGTGATCTTGGATATCAGGCTGCAACAGGGCAGAGAAGGGATCGAAGAGGGAAGGCTTACCGGGTACCTAGAAGTGTCTGCAGAAGTCGGATGTATCGCCTTGAAAGGTTCACATATCGTAGTCAAGCTGTAAACTAGAGTTCCATACTCCAGACTACATCCTGGTACTTGCAAATTGTGAGAACGCACGACGAAGAAGAAGAAGATTCCAATTTACTGTGCTGATGACATCCTCAAGGGCGGCCGTGACAAGTTTGGAAGCGATTGTATCACCATGTAGTAGATAATTTTGAATTTGTATATTAATTGGCTGGTAAAATTTGGTGATAATTGTAGAGCAGTCCTGGTTTACATCTGCTGTTAGCTGCGCATATTGTTCCTCAATGCCTCCATTTCGTAGTGCATTTATGACTGCAACCCGTTTAGCGTGTAGCTTAGTCTACAGTGAGCTGGCTTTCTTGACTGAGATTACAGCGTGCTAGGGCTTCGAGTTGACAGACGAATAGAAACAGTTCTGGCCCGGGTTCGTACCTGGTACGACCGTTCCTCCTGTCGATCCAGCCGTAAATTGGTACCTGAATTTAGAATTAAGAAAGGTAGAAACAGCATGGAAGAGAACTGGTCACTCCACCTCACATAGATTACGGCTTAGTACATGAAAATATATCTTCATCCCTGACGGCAGTTGTTGGCATGGGGCTGACCTTTTCCTTTACCATTTTGAACTGCAGCCACTTTAATAATGTTAACAAATGCTTTCTCATAGTCCATGACACCAAGCATAAGGCCGGACACACTTCCCTTGCCCTCTCCATTACTGGTGGAGAGTGTGGAGGGGGTCAATGGTAGAGCAGCCGTTCTTGAATCCAGCTTGATTCTCAACAACTGGCTCTTAAAGTCTGTTCATAATTACTCTCATGAGAATCTTGTACACCGTTGAGAGCAGAGATGAAAGCAGAGATAACAGCAGGGATGAAAGCAAAGATAACAGCAGAGATGAAAGCAGCGATAACAGGAGAGATGAAAGCAGAGATAAGAGCAGAGATGAAAGCAGAGATAAAAGCAGAGATAAAAGCAGAGATAAAAGCAGAGATAATAGCAGAGATAAGAGCAGAGATGAAAGCAGAGATGAAAGCAGAGATGAAAGCAGAAATACCAGCAGAGATGAAAGCAGCGATAATAGCAGAGATGAAAGCAGAGATAAAAGCAGAGATAAAAGCAGCGATAATAGCAGAGATGAAAGCAGAGATAAAAGCAGAGATAAGAGCAGAGATGAAAGCAAAGATAACTGCAGAGATGAAAGCAGAGATAACAGCAAGGATGAAAGCAGAGATAAGAGCAGAGATGAAAGCAGAGATAACTGCAGGGATGAAAGCAGAGATAAAAGCAGAGATAAAAGCAGAGATAAGAGCAGAGATGAAAGCAGAGATAACTGCAGGGATGAAAGCAGAGATAAAAGTAGAGATGAAAGCAGAGATAACAGCAGAGATGAAAGCAGAGATAACAGCAAGGATGAAAGCAGAGATAAAAGTAGAGATGACAGCAGAAATGAAAGCTTCGCATAAAGTAGTATTAGAAATATTGCATCATTTTATGTGCATTCCTTAACAGCATTAATTACTCCAAAATTTTTCATGTTTGGATAATTTGTCCATTATTCCTTGGAACAGGATGGGGAGAAATATTTAACTTTTAACCACCTGCTGCCTTGCAGGTTGACCGGTGATATCCAAAGTGTAAGGAAAGTGTAACAAACTTCTGGATACCGAAGGCGACCGGAAGAAGTGCACATATTTCCCATTCCAGCTGTCAAATGTGAAACACTATATTAAGCTATTAAATGAAAACATCCAAGGACAGGAAAGTGAAGAGCTTAACAAGAACTAAAACGCACTCTTTCGTCCTTGACCCAGAAATAGAACACACATTTGCACATTTTAAAACCAACCTAGGTCCAAATATGGAATTATGAACGCATACAGGAAAAACCTGCATTTCTAAATTCCATTACTGCGTACACTCCAGGAATTGCGCAATATAGGTCGCAAACTACGTCACGCACTGACAATATACGGACCTAAAGCGGAATAGACTGGCATTTCATGACATTTGTTGGGCTAGAGTTGCTATCCCATCACGACTGCTCTATTGACATAACCTTGTCATTCTAAGCGGTCCGGTGATCGCTTGATTATTTTGTTGGTTTTTTTTAAATAAACGTGTCGTTCTCTGCTTCCCGTATATTCCTTGGTTCGGTATGTGGTACGAGGGGAGTTCAAGTCAAACCGGGACGTTTTGTCTATTGAAAATTTTCAAGTTGTGAAAATGCCATTAATTTTTCGATATAATCTCCTGTAACGTTTATGCACTAGTTCCAGCGTTTAAGTAATGCTTAAATATTTTCAACTAAAAAGATTTGTCAGTATGTCTGAACCAATCTAATTCAACCTGTTTTACTTCGTCAGCAGTGCTGAAATGCACCATGAAGTTGTTTAGGGGTCCAAACAGGTGGAAATCACTTGGAGCGAGGTCTGGGCCGTATTGTGTATGTGACAATACCTCCCAGTCGAGTTGCTTTAGATAGCATAACGTGGAGAGCGATATGAGGTCGAACGTTATCTAGGAGAAGCAGGACGGGGTCATTACTCATGGATGTACGGCCTTCTCTAAAACGTTTACACCCTTGAAATGTCTTACTACGGCTCATCGCCGTATTGTCATTGCCGTCTTGTGACAATTTCCGTATGCTTCAACCCTTTTTTCACAAGACACTTCATCACAACACGCTGTTCCATACAAGAACTAACAGTGTTGTCTGCCATTTTTTGTTTTATCTGTCCCATGACTGACTCGTGGAAAGTGGGTCACCTAACAGTAATAGGACTCAAGTGCCCCTGACTAATGAAAGCAGTTCCAGCAGACTATAACCCATTCAGGTAGAACTGGAACAAAAAGTCTCAGTTTGATTTGAACGCCCCTCGTACTTGCATCTGAATTCACCCCAAGTAGAGTTCCCTCGGTTCTCATCATACGTATTTGACAGCTGATGACTGTAGCGGGACATTCCGTTCCTGGTTAAGGGGAGGACAGGTCAATTTCACATTTTGTTTTTGTTTTTTTAATTAGTAAAAACGGAAATCCAAAAAAGGAGAGATGGAAAATTATTTGACAAGCAGATTGAAATAATCGGGCAACCAAACACCACAATTTTAATTCCTGAGGTGGCCAGAATTGAACAATGTCAGCAAGAATGCAGGAGAAAACGTTCAAACTATTTACTTTTATGCGTCGACGCCACGTAAACTCGCACAAGTACAAATCAAGCATATGCCAGTGTATGCCATTTTATCGCTTTCCAAGAGCGTTCCATATATTGAGTACGCGTGCACCTGTGGTAGTGTCAACAAAGTTGGCTGAGTCATTTACTGTTTGATGATTAAATATAGGTTTATGGGTTCACCCCGTTAAAGACACGATGTTTGACATCCTCATAACTTAAAAGTGGACTATTCTCTGACGTCTTACATCCAAATTCGGTGTTTAAAATAGAAATCCGGTACTACAAATATATATTTCTTTTGTTTGGGGTGAATTGAGACGCAAGAGCTCTTGATTTTTCTCACTGAAATCATTGTAGCCTTTGTGTTCTCCAAGACCTTTTGATCACTTGAGGTTTCTCTTGGCTTCCTAGGAAGCACAGGAATACAACTGATGTACGCTATTGAAATTTTCTTCTT
The DNA here is from genome assembly GCA_036924085.1 of Ariolimax columbianus. Lineage (NCBI taxonomy): Eukaryota > Metazoa > Mollusca > Gastropoda > Stylommatophora > Arionidae > Ariolimax > Ariolimax columbianus. The sequence goes on from JAVGWX010000005.1 coordinate 28,142,252, forward strand.
CCGCGTTCGCTCTCAATCTCCCGCTACCAAACCCTGAACAGGGCTTTACAAGATGCAGGATGTAGTCCGGAGAACAGATTGTCTTGTGTCGTTAGTTTACAGATTGACTGCGATAGCGGCACCTTTCGGGCCAACACATGCGTCTTCGGCAGCTATTGACTAAAATTACTTGTTCGTGCTAACGTGTTTTTCGAATGGGCTCTGTGTGGACTCTGCAACAGAGAAAATAACAGAAAGAAAGGAAACAAGAACATATGAAAGAAAGAAAGAAAGAAATAAAGAAAGAAAGGACGAAGAAAGAAACAAAGGAAGAAAGAAAAAGAAAGGACGACTAATAGAAAGAAATAAAAAAAGTAAGGAACGATTCATAGAGTGAAAAGAGAAAGACGAGAACGATTTATAGAAAGAAAAAAGAAATAAAAGAACGATTTATAGAAAGAAAAGAGAAAGAAAAGAACGATTTATAGAAAGAAAGACAGAAAGGCAGAAAAACAGAAGAAAACGACTTTTAGAAAGAAAGAAAAAAAGAACGAAAGAAAGAAATAAAAAAAGAAGAAAAGAGTAACTTACAAAGAAAACGAAAGAAAGAAAGGCAGACATAAACAAGATGAAAAGAACAACTTATAGAAAGAAAGAAAAGAAACAAACAAACAAACAAATGAAGAAAGAAAGAAAAATATATGTTTTGAAATGACGTGTAAGGTCGTTTCTTCGAGTCACAGTGTTACTTCAGTCACACGAATTCCCCGTACGTGACGTTTCTGAAGTGTCCCCACTTCAAGTACGTACATGGCCGAATTGAATATACCAACACACTTGCTCATGTTGGAACATGTTTTCTGTTCAATTTATTCACCAAAGTTAGAGGTTGTTCCATTTACAGCTTACCCTACCATGGTTGACGAAGTGTTGGCTATTGTTATTGTAAAACGAAGTAAGGATTTGTCCCATATTAGCTGTACTTCTGTCGGGGAATGAAATTGTTAGAGACCAGTATACTACGCCACAGCTTTTATGAGGTAGGGTGGCCAGTTCCTTTCTTCGCTGTCCGTTACTTCCTTAGTCGTATGCGATGTACACCTGTATAGCTTAATCAATTGGAAGGTTGAGCGATTAGGACTATGTGCTGCAGAAGACTGATGTGTCGGACCGAAAGGTGCAAATATCGCAGTCAAGCTGTAAACTAGCGACACACTGCATTCCGTTCTCCTGCTACTTGCAAAGCCCTGTTCATGGCTTGGTAGTGGGAGATTGAGAATGAACGCAGAAGAAGAAGAAGAAGAAGAAGAAGAAGAAGAAGAAGAAGAAGAAGGACCCAGTACCTTTCGCATGAAAGGCGAGTGCTCTACCACTTCGCTTACCGTAGTTATGTGAAGGAGTTCTCAACTTCCTTGTGCGGTAGGATGTTCTCGTCTAGAACTCCGTAATAGCAAGTGATGTATTAATTTACAGGTATGTAGATTGGAGCATGCCGAAAAATGGGGATTACGCCAGCTACCTGTGCGGTGAGATGCAATCGTTGAATCGCTCTGCCCCTCGACAGGAAGGAATACATTACAAGTTGAAGTGTAGTGTGTGTCCTGGTAATTGTTTTCGACACCATTAAATAGACATATGCTTCCTCTGTGTCCCCTCCATGGTGGCTTCTTCTTCACTTCTTAGATCAAGGATCGACTGTCCAGAATGGATAAAGATATCATAATACGTCTCCGAGCTGACCACAACTAAATGATGATAGTGATGTTCGTCCATCACGTGTGATGATAACCACTCATTACGTCAAGCATTTTAAATTTTTAAAAACGTTTTCTTCTACTCTGTTCGCAGAAATAGACGAAGGAGTGACTTATGCCGTAATCTGGATTAAAGCGAGGTAGCTTTGCACAATGTATCAACCTCACCCTCTCGTCCTTAGCTACCTTTCACAAGTGATATTACAGTATCGACACGACTGTAAATAGCCCATGCTGAAGATTCGTCCTTAGGGTTTACTACCGATACCTTCTGTTGAACAGGTATTCCTCAAGGCTAGGGTGGTGACCTCCAAACGGTTTTAATACAGGATGACCAAGACTAAACACCTATGCTAAACATAAATGGCACAGAAAACTGTAAGTACCAATTCGATTCTTGGAGTCTACTTGCGCCACGTTTCTTATAAAATTTCGCGCAATACAAAGATAACAAGTATCACAAACAAGATAAACAGAATTACAGTAGACAACTATTACATGAACGTGTTAACTCGGCTAGAATCTAGATGACGAAATACACAGTAACTGGTAGTAATACACTTCCAGCCATCCTACATACCAGTAGCATGTGTCAGGACTCTCTAAAGTTTGAATCATATCAAGCATATAACTCAAGATAAATCAACAAGTTTTTGGACCATTTTTTGTAGAATACACTAAGGGCACCGGTATCTTGGTCGCCCTGTGACGTAACTACACAAGAGAATGAATCACCACATGTACACTCAATTCAAGATAGGTACCACCAGCATGTATTTGTGGTCTGGCAAACTTGACAGATCTGAGGCGAATGATGAAGCCAACATCGACTGTCCCAGGGAAATACCACGGTGACAATGAGGCCTGAAAAAAGGAAGAGGAATAGATTGAAAAGTCCGAAGTTCCAGTCTAAATGCTAAACGATTACAGAAGAAAACGAAGAAGATCCTTGGTCACAAGCTGGCAAAGGGATCGGTGACCATCATGCGAGGAATCGTCTTTAATGGCAGCAGCCTGCCGAAGACGGATGTGTCGTACGGAAAGGTACGAATATCGCAGTAAAGATGTAAACTAGCGACACAACGCATTCCGTTCTCCAAACTACATCCTATTACTTGCAAAGCCCTGTTCAGGGCTTGGTAGCAGGAGATTGAGAACGAACGCAGAAGAAGAAGAAGAAGAAAAAGAAGAAGAAGCAGAAGGACAGCAGCAAATTCCTTCCACTTGGCCCGGTCTGTAACCACATTTTGTGACGTGTTCCAGCTCTGATTCATGTTTGGGACTTCTACGGTTTTTCTCCAAGGTCGGCTTCTCTTTATCGTGGTTCAAAACAAGAGAAATCCTCCAAGCATGTAATAAGTGTCACCTTTTGGACTTAGGAACCTTTTCATGTACAACCAGAACCAAGGTGGTTAGCGCACTGACTTCCCAAACGAACGATTGGGTTTCGATCCCCTGTTGGTGTGGGTTTTTCCCTATTGTAAAATGGCTCCTGGGGTCAGCCATGGCCAAATTTGGTAGGTCATGGGTCAGCCCAGCGTCGACAATTTGAATACCAGAATAATGTTCACCACATCACGCTTAGCCGTTGGTCAAGAAATAAACGTTCCTAACAACATATTCTCAATATACCACACAGACGTGTTAACAAGATCTATTTATTGAAACAATCGCTAGAAATGTTCGGACACAGGTGTGTCCTGCTATAGAACAATCTGTGACGCAGCAATTTCCTTATTTTGACAAGAAAAACTACATCTTCTTGATCACAAAGGCTTCGAACCCATGACCTCAGACTACAAGATCGGTGCCATAACCTAGCTTTCAAACGTTTGTGATAGGTCAGAAAACATTTATCAAGAATACAATGTGACACAAACAACAGAACAGGTTGCAGTAATTTACAATCTAGGTGACTGCAACACAGTACAAGGTTCAAATCTCAGGTACGGCATTCTAGATTTTTAACCTATTTGATAACTTAGTGCGGAAATGTTAATGCCTTATTTACTACTTGATAACATCAGAGAATCAAGTAGTGAGAAGGATTTAAAAGGTATTTAACTTTCCTAGCGTGACATTCTCTATTTTTTTCTCTTCCGATTCTACCGTATGGCATATAGACGAAGTACGTTACATTCAATTGCCCTTGCAGACTAGTTCCTGGAAAACGCCGTATCGAAAAATACAATGACTGGCGCAGATTCCATAGATCGAGCTGTGAGAGGAACCTGACCTCGGACATCACCTGCCTCACACAACAAGGAAGTCATTAAATAGATTCGGAACTTGTGTGTCACGATAAAGAAAAAAACATAAGAAATGGGGATCCATGAAGATTAGACATGAAACCGGGGAGTGACATAAGACCCAGGCCATCTGATGATCTGTCAAAACTTTCTGGAAACATGCAATATGGATAACATGATGAGAGGGAATGACAAGAAAATCTCCTAAATCTAACCTCGGGAGGAACCTGCACTTGGACATTCTCTGTGATCCGTAACAGGAAAGTCACTAAATGGACTCCCAACTGGTATATCATGGTGTATCATGGTGTATCATGGTGTATCATGATGCAGGAAAAACTGATGAGACACGCGGCCGTGGAGCATCACAAGACTCAGACCACCTGATGATGAGACACGCGACCGTGGAGCATCACAAGACTCAGACCATTTGATGATGAGACATGCGACCGTGGAGCATCACAAGACTCAGACCATTTGATGATGAGACATGCGACCATGGAGCATCACAAGACTCAGACCATTTGATGATGAGACATGACATGCGACCGTGGAGCATCACAAGACTCAGACCACCTGATGATGAGACATGCGACTGTAGAGCAGCACAAGACCCAGACAACCTAAAGATGAGACACGTGACTGCGGAGCAACACAAGAAACAGACCCCCTAAAGATGAGACACGTGACTGTGGAGCAGCACAAGACCCAGACCACCTAAAGATGAGACACGTGACTGTGGAGCAACACAAGACGCAGACCACCTAAAGATGAGACACGTGACTGTGGAGCAGCGCAAGACCCAGACCATCTGATGATCTGCCAGAACATTCTGGATGACATGTTGAGTGAGGAACGAAAAGGTAATCCAGGTGAAGTTAGGTGAGGTCATCCCGTAACCAGTGAGGCGGATGGAGTACACATGAAGACATCCTCACAACTCCACGCCACCCTTTTCTGTCAGCGGCCGCTGCCTGTCCCTCTTCTGGTCGGAGAATGGTCCATTCTTTTATGTTGTTCTCCCACCTCATTTTGGACGGCCTCTTTGTCGTCTGCCTGGTACATTTCCGTGAGGGATCGTATTTGCAAGACCATTTAATCTCGATATGTGACCGTACCAAGGGAGTCTCCTTCTTTTCACAGTTACCATCTGCAGAAGGCCATTTTGCTGTTGTAATTAAATCTCGAATTTCCTAATTTGTAACTCAATCTTTGTGCGTGGTGTATAAAAGTCTTTGGAAACATCTCATCTCCAAAACCTGTATCCTTCGCTGAAGGTCAGCTGTAACTGTCCATGTCCCCTAAACATAGCGGAATATTGACAGGACCAATGTACACATTAATCTGATTTTCGTGATAATCATGAAAGTAATCCACGTAGCTGAAATTAGGAAACATGATCTCTGACGTGGTGCCCAAGTCACGGAAAGTGAATATGTACCCGATGATACATCGGCTTCATGAAGACACGTTTGATGGCACACAACACCTCAACATGATAAGTGTGAAGAAGACGTTCAATCTCGTGTTTTAACTAGCTAATTTGGGGATATCCATGTTGAATTGTGAATGCCCAGATGATCAGTTGGCTTCTGCACAAATAGCTGCCAATCGCTCCTCTTTTTCATTAATTACTCCAAGACTTCCTTCTCTTTCTTCGATCAATTGGCTTGGTTTGGCTTCGTTCGTTCTCAATCTCCCACTACCAAGCCCTGAAAGGGCTTAAGTAGCAGAATGCAGTCCAGAGAACGGAAAACGTTGTGTCGTAGTTTACAGCTTGACTGCGATATTTGAACCTTTCGATCCAACACATCCGACTTCAGCAAGCATTTTTTGAGTACCGGGTTAGCATTCCCTCTTCGATCCCTTTTCCTTAGCCAGTCTGCCCTGCTGCAGCCTGTTATCCAGGATTCCCGCGTGGAGGTGTAGAACGGTCATGGCAGCTTTCGTTCCCTGGCCCTGACGCTAGCAGTCAGCTATGGGTCGCTAACCACTGCAGTTTATGCGCTTCTCAGTATATTGATCCCCTTCGATCAATTGATGCTGTACTTCAAACTAGGCCAAACAGCCTCTCTTTGGTCTGTATAAGTAATTCAGATCAAAATGTGAGGTGTTGTCAGAAAATCACAGACAATAGCGTCGCTTGCATGGCGTAACAAAATCTAGCAAGATAAACGGTTAGCACAATGCATACAAATGAGATTAATGCCTACATTGATCTTGTCAATATTCCTCAATGCTCGTGAGACATGGACAGTTACAGCCGACTTTTAGCGAAGGATACTGGCCTTGGAGATGAGATGTTTCCGAAGACTTTTAAACGACACGTACAAAGATCGAGTTACAAATCAGGAAATACGAGATAGAATTACAACAGCAATAGGGCCTTTTGAAGACCTATTGACCTGTGAAAAGTAGGAAACTCGCTTGGTACGGTCACATATCAAGATCAAATGGTCTTGCAAATAAGATCCTCCACGGAAAGGTACAAGGCAGACGACGACTAAGGCCATCCCAAAAAAAGAGGTGAGAGGACAACATAAAAGAATGGATCAAACTCCGACCAGAAAAGGCACATGTAGCGGTCGCTGACAGAGAAAAGTGGCGTGGGTTTGTGAGGATCTCTTCATGCGTGCCCCAACGACCTCAGTGGTTACGGGATGACCTGACCTAACTTGATTGCAATTTTAACTGTTTTTCACGTCTCCCATTTGGTTCTCATCCAGGTGTCATGTCTGAAGGTTTTCCTGTCGAAAGACATGAGATCTGCAAACCAGCTTATTTAAGGCTGTGACTAGTCCTCATCAGACTATGCTCCAGGTCCTTCTTCTTCAAGGACGGCTAGCTATTTGAATTGCTAATTCTGTATTAAGACGGTTTATATTGAGTGGGGAGAACTAGTCAAAACGCTCACAATCGTCCTTTTTCATCCGGACTTGGAACCGGCCCTGACGGAGTTGAAATACATACACACTTGTGTAAGAATAGGCTGACTAGTGGAACACATTCTTCTTCTTCTTCTTCTTCTTCTTCTTCTTCTTCTTATTCGTTCGTTCTCAATTTCCCACTACCAAACCATGAAAGGGTTAGTAGCAGAATGTAGTCCAGAGAACGGAATGCGTTGTGTTGTAGTTTACAGCTTGGCTGCGATATTTGCACCTTCCGGTCCAACACAGCAAGCATTTTTTGAGTACCGGGTTAGCATTTCCTCTTCGATCCCTTCTCCTTAGTCAGTCTGCCCTGCTGCAGCCTGTTATCCAGGATCACCGCATGGAGGTGTAGAAGGGTCTTGGCAGCTATGGTTCGCTGGCCCTGACGCTAGCAGTCAGCTATGGGTCACTGATCACTGCAGCTTATGTGCTGCTCAGCATTTTGATCCCGGAACACATTCAAAATAGCACATTCACATAGAAGGTGGGAGATACATTAGCGAGAGTGAGAGAGTGACTTATTCACATCCAGAGAGATAGAAGAGTAGAGGGGGAGAAAACTCATAGTGAATTAGAGAAACTGACGTACACAATAAACATAAAATAAAGAGAGAGAGAGAGAGAGAGAGAGACAGAAAGAGACCGAGAGTGAGAGAGAGATGAATACACATACCACATACAAAGTGTGTTAGAGAAGAATGAAGATGTCTCATCAAAGATTGTGATACACTTATACAGAGACCTTCACAGTGGCAATATATTATTAACGGCAAAAAGGAGAGGCAATAGAACCCAATGTCAACGATAGGGAGACTGGAGGTCGCATGGAGATACATAGAAAGACGGACTTAAAAGCAAACAGACAGACAGACAGGCGGACGGACGGACGGACAAACATACATACAGATAGGCAGGCAAACAAATAGAAAATAGATATATATACACACGGCATTCAGAAACAGACACGCATTCAGAGAATCATGTCACGTCAGAGAGAGAGAGAGAGAGAGAGAGAGATAGGGAGAGAGAGAAAGAGAAAGAGAGAGAGAAAAGAAGACACCTCATAGAATCACCTCATAGAGATCCCTCATAGAGAGCCCATGGGGAGAGACACCTCATAGAGACAGCTCATTGAGAGAGACACCTCATAGAGATAGACACCTCATAGAAAGACACCTCATAGAGACAGACAGCTTTTAGAGAGAGAGATATACCCCAACGAGAGAAATAGATACCTCATAGTGACACCTCATAGAGAGACACCCCAAAGAGATAAACACATTGTAGAGATACACCTTATATAGAGAGACACCTCATAGAAAGAAACACCTCATATATAGAGAAACACCTCATAGAAAGAAACATATCATAGAGAGAGAAACCTCATAGAGAAAGACGCCTCATAGAGACAGACACCTCATAGAGCGAGATATACACCTCATACAGAGATACACCTCATAGAGAGACACCTCATAGAGACTGACACCTCACAGAGAGAGACACCTCATAGAGAGAGACATCTCATGGAAAGAGACACCTCATAGAGAGAGACACCTCAAAGAGAGAGATAGACACCTTATAGAGACACCTCATAGAGAGAGATAGACACTTCATGGAGAGAGATAGACACCTCATATAGAGAGTGATATACCTCATAGGCATACCTCATAGAGACACCTCTTAGAGAGAGATAAGTCATATAGACAACTCATAGACAGAGAGAGATACCTCTCTATGAGACACCTCATAGAGACATCTCAATGAAAGACCTCATAGAAACACCTCATAGAAAGAGATATACCTCATACGTGGACATATATTATGTGGACATTTCATGTACACCTCACACATGGAGATATATTGTGTGGACATTTCATGGACACCTCACACATGGATAGATATTGTGTGGACATTTCATGTACACCTCACACATAGAGAGACATTTCGTGGACATTTCATGTACACCTCACGAATGAACACACGTACACAGAAATAGAGTGAATGTGGTCAACGCTGTAACAGCACCGCGCAGTTTACACGTAAACCAGGTTAAGAGTCTATGTGTTGTGTGCAGGTGAGATCGTTTATCCGAGGGTAAAGATGGGCACAGGGGCGGCCAAAGGAGGGCGTTACGACAAGGGCGCCAGAACACTTCCACGGTCAGGCAGGTCTGCAAGCACAGACTGACACGACCAATCTTGGTGTCCCTGACCCACATATCGCTCCCACTAAAAAATAATATTAAAATGAAGGACGGGAGACGAGAGTGCAAAGGTCAAGGCGCATTTGTTGACTAAGTTACGTGGCTGTGCCACGGTGATGTAGGCTCAGGGACGGTAAATAAATGGCGGCTTTTCATAGGAGAAAATGGACTTCAACCAAGCGTGTCCTAGGATTGCGGGAGCTGGTCAACAAATAAAGAGACATATTGATGATCGAATGATTTATGGATGCGTTTCTTTTAATAATGAAGGTTCACGGTAGAAACTGTCGGCGGGGATGAAGTGTTAAGACTTCATTGCAGTAAGTGACAGCTTGAATGAAATTGGGGTCGAAGATGCAGTACAGTTAATGAGCTGAAAGCGGCCAGCGACTCGTAGTTAAGGGTCGGCGAACAAAAAAACCCTATGCCGCCTCCAAGTGACGGCCCTGAAAACGGGCTGCACAAGTGTAGCCTTCCTAAGAGAATAGAGAGCACTGTGGGAAAGCAACCCCCGTACCCATATAACCCAGCTGAAATATGATGAATCGGGTTGAACGGGTTGAAAACCGAAGATATCGCAGCTTCGCTTTAGTCACGATGTCCATTTCAGTTCAAATGTAGAAGTCAATATAAAGTTGTGTGTGCCAGTTTCCTTCCTCGCTGTCTTTCTCTTCTCAACCGTAGGTCTCATGTTGCCAGACCTGGCCAGAGGGTGAGTGAGGAGCTGAGACAAAAAGCTGTGGGGCAGCCGCTCCGACCTGGTGAAGACTACAGACTTCATCATGGCGACTGGCCTGCAGATATAGTATGATCAAAAGATCCTGAACGCAAAGAAGAAGAAGAACAAATGAACTACTCTACATCTAGGTCGATAGAGACGTGCCGCTAGCGGGAGTAGAACTCTGTACATTTGCGTGAAAAGCGAGCGCTCTACCATTACACTAATCAGTTTCACAGACGAAAATTATGGATTCAATGGATCAGCCAGAATGGATCAGCCAGAGAGACTAGCGGGGACATTTCTAAAAGAGGCCAGCGCTAAGGAGGCTTATTAAAGACTGAGAAATGAGGCAGTTCGAATGCTCGTGTTATATGTTTGTCTGATTGTGTGTTTGCTTGTTGTGAGAAAAGAAACATTGAAATTCCAGAAAAAAACCAAAATGAACATTATTGTTTCTTGTTATTTACATAATATGCCATATTGTGGTTAATGATTTACACTATCTTTTCCGCATTATTTTTCTTTCGTTCACTTGAACATTTAATGTGCATGTCTGCAATTTAATATTAGTCAGATTTACAAGAAATGGTCACCATGTTAGTTCTCCGAAACGAAAACGAAGACATCAGCTAAAATCAGCATAAATCAGAGGTAATGCGAAAATTCAGATGCACAAATCTCCAAAAAAGTTGTACAAATGTGAGCGAGGTTCAACTACAACAAGTACACTCATTTCAATACTTGGACACCAACTTTAGTTCTGATGAGAGATGGACATGAAATAAAGACCAAATTAGCCAAGGCAAAATCAGTCTTTCAGAGTATGAGGGGAATCTCGTGCAACTAAAAGCCTGCCACTAGATTTAAGGACCCGATTTATTGGATGCTTCGGGGAATCAGTATTGACACAGCAGAGAGTCAATCATCGGGTAAGTACAGGGATCATTGGGGGCATCGGAAATGTGGTTTTACAGAAAAAATGTTGAAGGTTTCACGGACTGCAAAGATAACTAATAAGGTGGTTCTTAAGGAGGAACATACACAAAGACAGCTTTTGGCAAAACTAGGGGGGAAAGGCGGTCTCATCGGTGTTTCAGGCACGTCACGAGAAGAGGCTAGATGGAACATACGATGCCAACGGGCAGAATCGCTGGCAAGAGGGACGCAGAGAGAAAGAGAGAGAGAGAGAGAGAGAGAGAGAGAGAGAGAGAAAGAGAGATGTCATAGGACAACGGAGGCGATCAACGGTGGAACTCATAACTAACACACGTGAAACGAGGAAATGGAGATCCATGATCGACAACGCCAACCAGCAGAGCACTTGATGATGATGATATATGCAATGGTGTCTCTTGTATAAGCTTCATTTTTCCAAACATAAAGGTCCCTTTCAGTATTCATGTCCGTTCACCGAAATCGATGAAGATCACTGGTTAGCATGAGTTCAAAGATTGCTAGATGAGCTAATCGGATCCCCTGGATTGTCTGCTGCATTTAGTACAAGGATGTAGGACACCCCCTACACAGGGGTGGAGTATGTTTTGCTGTGATCTGACTTGTGGAGCGATCGTCTCTGGATAGCCTCATTTATTCTTGATACATCATGTCTATGAACACCCTCAGCAATAGTGATGCGCCAGTTCAAGCGATTTGTGACGATTCTTTTCCAGTCATCATGGTTAATCTAGCAAAGAGTGGAGGAGCATCCTCACAAACAGACCTGAGTATCACATATAATGAGGCCAAGACCATAATTAAAGCCAACTTGAGGATAAAATGGGCTGATCAACACCCCGACTTCCGAAAAGAAGACAGTTGCTATAACTAGAGAAAAGCAAGTCATCATCTTCAGACTGAGATCTAGGCATAAAAGACTCAAGGGTCATCTTTATAACAAAATGAGGATTGGGACAGATGACAGGTGCACATGTTGGGGGGGGGGGGGGCGGGGAATATCTTGACTGTGCAACACATCCTGCAAAGCTGCACGCTCACGCAGGAAAAGAGAGAACAATACTGGCTTCGTGAGACAGATATGAGACAAAAAGCTGTATGGAGACGAAACAGTTTTACAAACAACGGTGTCCTTTGTAAGAGAAAGCGGAACCTTGATCTGATAATGAACGAACAAGGAGAAGAAGATTATGGTTAATGCCGCTGTGAATCAGTGATCTCTTGAGAGTGTCCTTGTACTGTTTCGCTGACTACCACTTATTCTCTTGCCATGTTGCAGTCCACCATAGAACAGCTCATTTGGAAGACGCTGACCCGACATTGGTACTACACGGACAGCCCATCTTAACTGTGCTGCACATTTCATGGTGTCTATACTGGACATGCCTGCTCGTGCCAACACTCTTGCATTAGTCACCATGCCCTGCCATCTTGTCGTCACCAATGTTTCCGCAGGTAGAGAATGAAGAAGTTGCTGAATTACATAACGACTATAGACGGTCCAGGTCTCACACGTAAATACGATTCCAGAATTGTTTCTCTGTATCAGTGGTTCTTTTCCTTCCCTGCCAATATCTTATTTTACTGTTGACGACTTCAGCATTTCAGTGTGTACATTTCAGTTGTCTGATTTTGTTGTTGTTGTTGTTTATTAATTCTATTTTTGTGTCTACTCGAGAAGAACCTCTCGTATTAAAGCTTGGTCCCTTTCGAGACTGGGGACCCGTTGTACAGATATAAGCATACATAGTGTGCATTTCATTGGTTGACTGAGTGCTACTGTCCTGGCCATGTTGGGATTGCATGAATGAAAGAACATATTTTCCGGCCTCCCTGACAACTCCAGTGGCTAGAGATGTCATTTTGAAGTTGATCAACCACCGCCTTTTGGATAACGACAGTGCAGTCGATAAGCAAGCAATGCACAGGCTGCAAAATTGTGAAATCACGCGAGTCCAGCATAGAGGGGCGCCTGGTAGGACGGAGCAGGAGTGTGTACAACGAGCGAGATACAGGAACCATCAGTATCTACACTTTTTGAAAGTTGCTGAGAGAGAGATTGTTCACCTATGGGTCTGCCTTGAGTGCAATGACGTCGATTCTACACACAACAGTTGTGAGTCTCTTGACTACTTATCTCCGTTTTCAACCCCTCTCTTGACTACTTACCTCCGTTTTCAGCCCCTCTCTTGACAATTAAAAAATGGTATTCTTGTTTAACCAGTGATTGCTTCCTGTGCGAGATTTCCGTGGCAGTCGGGCAGCCGGATACGGAAGTAAAAAGTAGTAACTGAAATATGCCAGGCTGGTCGTAAGATGCGTCTAAGAAAGGTTGTAAGTAAAGATCACGATATCCCGTCAATTAGGCCCATATTTTTCTTGACCAACGCACACTGTGGGTAAAGAGGTCAACATCGCATGGAGAGGCTCTACTTTCCCTACACAAAAATGCCTGCTGAAGACGGATGTGTCGGACCGGAAAATGCAAATGTCGCAGTTAAGCTGTAAACTACGACACAACGCATTCTGATCTCCGGGCTACAACCTGCTACTTACAAAGCAGTTTTCAGGGCTTGGTAGCTGGATACTGAGAACAAACAAAGAAGAAGAAGAAGGCATAAACATCTTCAAACTGTCCTTAATATTTTAATACAGTCTTCTATTGGGTCGCCCTTTTTCTTTCTTCCCCTCTTCCCAGACACATTGTCTTCGAATATCAACCTATCCAGACTAGTGTATAATTCCATATGACGATATATCTTAACTTTTTGCCTTGCGGTGTTGTCTATCAATTAATGTTCTTTTATACCCAGTTGAGGGTCAAAGATGAAGCAATGAATATGTTGAGAGCATCCAACGACCAATACATGACTGCTTGCATTCTTCTTCTTCTTCTTCCTCGTTCATCTTCAGACCACAACTTCAATGACTATAACGAAGGCAGCAGTCGACTCAAGGCTCTGTACACTTCCGTACAGCTTCTCGTGGAAGGACAGTGGTTGTTGCTTTCATCCAGGTCAGTGACCATATCTGATCAATACCCTACTACACCTCCAAGTGGTGGCCCTGGATACAGACAAACTATTAATTCTCTTCTTCAATTACTGTGTTCATTGTCAGTGTTTCTACGCAATATAGCAAACATGAGTTCATATGTGTTAACATTTGTTCACTCTTTACTTGGAAAATTTGAAATCCTGGTATTCAAACAGGCATGTTGTTTATGTGTGTTGCCAGGTAGCCGAAGCCTTCCGCTATACGTAGTAAGTAATTTATACTTCTTGTGGCTTACTAGGCTTGCTGGAAGGTACACATATTTTGGATATATTTTTACTAAATTTTTAAAAATTATGTCTGGGCAGCGACCATTAAGCATACTCTTTTCGATTTCTAAATGACTCAAGTTGGATAAAAATAAATTAGGTCATCTATAATCTCTTCTTGTTTTCCATTTCTCATCTTTCATTCTGATGTATTCTGATTTTATTCCAAGGTACTGACTTACCTTCCCTGTCCTGGGCACCTGGTCGGACGCCATGTTTACAATGTCCAGCCACGTGCATGGGTAATATCGTTTCCCCCAAAATGTCATCCATGTTGTAGAAGGTTTGGCCAGATCGCTAGGTGGTCTGGGTATTGTGTTGAGAGCCCTTTGATGTGGATTTAAATCAACAGGAGGGCTGTTTTATGATCCGTTATACTTGGGTAATGCTTTGGTAGTGAAAGGATTGGACAACTGAAAAGTCGTTTCCAGTGGACGCCTGAATGCTGTGTTATTTGCAATCTGCTTGAATACCCCTTTCGTGTCACCCACGATAGAAGACTCTCTTGACCTGTTTCAATGTTTGATCTTCTATTTTTATCTGCAGAGTAGATTTATAATCGTCCTTGCTAATTATCAAATTTTTGTTGTTTTCGATGCTAATGTACTTGACATGAACCATCCTTTCTTGTTCGCTTTCAGCCACCAGACATGTGCGATCTGCATAGCTGGTATTGATAGTTCATCATCTGACCCGCCTTGACGTTTTATGTGTTTTCCGGGTTCGACGTAACAGGGTCATTGTTGCCGTCCAGGCATGTCGGGACAGGTGACTAAAGAATGGTGTGTTTGTGGCTAGTATCGTCAGCATGTAAAATCACGGTAATGAAATTGATTCAGGATTAACTAAAACTCTTTAAAAAAATATAAAGTACTATAGCGGACACTGCCGTCTGGGATAATGTGTTAGTAACATCATTATACAAAGCTACAGTTTGAGTGAGGTGGGTTGACCAGTTTCATTATTCGCTGCATTGCTGTCCATAACGGTAGGTCGTGTACTTATTTTT
Organism: Ariolimax columbianus; assembly: GCA_036924085.1. Taxonomy (NCBI): domain Eukaryota; kingdom Metazoa; phylum Mollusca; class Gastropoda; order Stylommatophora; family Arionidae; genus Ariolimax; species Ariolimax columbianus. Next base: position 28,157,374 of record JAVGWX010000005.1, read on the forward strand.
TTTTCTTTTTCGTTTGCGCTCAAACTCTCGGGTCCAAGCCTTGAAAAGGGTTTTGCAATGGGCAGGATTTAGTCCGGAAAACAAAATCCATTATGTCGTAGTTTACAGCTCACCTGTGATATTTGTACCTTTCGGTCCGTCCCATCCGACTTCAACAGGCATTTTTGGGTACTGATTTTACCTTTCTTTTTCGATCCCTTCTCATTATCCAGTCTGCCCTGTTACAGCCTGTTACCCAGGATCGCTGCGCGGAGATGTAGAAGTGTCTTTACAGCTCTGGGTCTCTAGCCCTGAGACTGCAGCTCATGTATTGCCAGGTACTCATTTATAAATGCGCCCCCTAAACAGTTCAGTCGAATGAAGCGGGGATCCAGGAGACCCATACGTTTGAGAACCTGTATACTAGTTCATTCTATACAACCTTTGTTTTTGAAAAGTTATGACAAACAACTGCCTTGCGTTAAATTTTCTCACTCTTGTATGTAGCTTCTTCTGCTTTCTACAGGGTTAACCAAACTTCCTCTTCGCTATAAATATAAAATAGACGCATAAACAACTCTCCTCTGCGCACTGCAGTGACCTCGTGAGTTTTCTTTGAAATACATACGCACCGTTCACAGCAGGGTGGTTAGGGAGAAGGAGGAATGTGCAAGGCCCTGAGAACTCAGCAGAGGATCTCAAACTAATCTTTGGAGCAGGTACGTATGAGTAAACAAACACTTTAAAAAATTTAAATATTAAAGAACGAATAGTAACATACTGGTTCTTCTTCTTTCTCTTCTTCTTCTTCTTCTTCTGCTTTTTCTTCTTCTTCTTCTTCTCCTTTTTCTTCTACTTCTTCTTCTTCTTCATCCGTTCGTTGTCAATCTCCCGCTACCAAGCACTGAGGACATTCTTGCAAATAGCAGGTGGTTGTCAATGGAACGGAATGCGTTATGTCGCAGTTTACAGCGTGACTGCGATATTTGCACCTTTGGGCCCACCTCATCGGACTTCAGCAAGACGGTTTTGGGTACAGGGCTCGCATTTCTTCTTCAATCCCTTCTCCTTAGCCAGTCTGCTTTGTTGCAGAATGTTGTTCAGGATCACAGGGCGCAGGTGTAGACGGGTCTTGATAGCTCTAGGTCGCTGGCCCTGATGCTAGCAGTCAGCTTTAGGTCGCTGACAGCTACGTCTCATCAACTGCTCAGCATCTTGATCCCCATGAGGAAGTCAGTTCAGTCAGAATCTCGTCGACGGAACTCAAGAAAACGGGACAGGATATGAACAGACTGGGACATACGTTGCGACCCTATATTATGAGGGGAAACAGACGGACAACTAAAGACAATGGTGATGATGATGATGATGATGATGGGGATGATGATGATGGGGATGATGATGATGTTGATGATGATGATGATGGGGATGATGATGATGGTGATGATGATGGGGATGATGATGATGTTGATGATGATGATGATGATGGGGATGATGATGATGGGAATGATGATAATGATGGGGATGATGATGATGGTGATGATGATGATGTTGATGATGATGATGGGGTTGATGATGATGGTGATGATTATGATGGTGATGATGATGGTGATGATGATGATGTTGATGATGATGATGATGATAGGGATGATGATGATGATTATGATGGTGATGATGACAATGATGGTGATGATGTTGATGGTGATGATGTTGATGGGGGTGATGGTGATGATGATGGTGGGGATGGTGATGATGATGGGGGTGATAGTGATGGGGTGATGTTGATGGGGATGATCGTGATGATGATGATGGTGATGATGATGATGGTGATGATGTTGATGGGGGAGATGGTGATGATGATGGTGGGGATGGTGATGATGATGGGGGTGATGGTGATGGGGTGATGATGATGGGGTGATGATGATGATGATGATGGTGATGATGGTGATGGGGGTGATGATGATGATGATGGTGGTGATGGTGATAATGATGGGGGTGATGATGATGGGGTGATGATGATGATGATGGTGATGATGGTGATTGGAAGGATGGTGATGATGATGATGGTGATGATGTTAATGATAGTGAAGATGATGATGGTGATGATGGTGATGATGGTGATGATGGGGTGATGATGATGATGATGATGGTGATGATGGTGATGGGGGTGATGATGATGATGATGGTGGTGATGGTGATAATGATGGGGGTGATGATGATGGGGTGATGATGATGATGATGGTGATGATGGTGATTGGAAGGATGGTGATGATGATGATGGTGATGATGTTAATGATAGTGAAGATGATGATGGTGATGATGGTGATGATGGTGATGATGGTGATGATGGTGATGATGTTGATGATGATGATGATGGTGATGATGGTGATGGTGATGATGGTGATGATGTTGATGATGGTGATGATGGTGATGATGATGCTGGTGTTGATGATGATGATGGTGATGATGGTGATGGTGATGATGGTGATGATGTTGATGATGATAATGGTGATGCTTATAGTGATGATGACATACTCTATGGATTGTTGGATTTGATGTATTGAAGGTCCATATGATTCATCTGGAAATGAAAATCCACATTTGCCGTGCACCATTTATAAAATAAGCTGGTTGCATAGTTGGTTGCGTATCTAACTCTTTGACCAAGGATACACATTTTCAGAAACTCGGACAAACAGTTTGTGTATCAATTCTGGGTTTTGTAAAATCTAAGCTCCACACTGCATTGTGGCTGTAAAGGAGATATCAGCCTTTATTCCTCATTCTTATACATTCTTTTCATTAGACACCTGAAATATAACTGAATTCAGCATTGATCGTGTTTAATTAGAACTATTTTCACAGCTAATAAATAAAGTTATTAAATGTAGTGAGTTTTGTTTCTTTTGTGCTAAAAATGCAACAAACAAAAAAAACAAAACAACAAAAGCGTGCTAAAAAATCTAAATAAAAAAAACACCATTTGCTGCTTTTCATTCCCATTTCTGTAACCAGCTCTGTGGAGACCGGCGAACAAATACCGTTTGCTGCTGCAGTCGCGCCAAAGTATTTTTTGTTTGTTTGTTTAATTCCCGGACGGGGAAAAAACACCAACTTAGGTACACAGATAATTTGAACCCATGTCCCATTTATAAAGGAACCGATATTCTAGCTTCTAGGCCACGCTCTATTTTATGCGCCTAGATTTCTTTTTACCCCAAACTTAAGAGAAAAAAAACTTGGTCCATTTGAGGATGGACTGAAAGCAATGATTACAAGAAAGTACATACATGTGTAAATATGTCAATTTTTGTGAACTGAGCACGTGAGAACCACAATACCGATATGGCTGAATAAATTAGTAAACATATGTGAAAACTTATATTAGACAGCTGTTTTAAAATTGAATATCCATTTTTGTCCTCTACCAGTAAATGTGAACATCCTAACCTGAATGTGTGTATTGGTATAAATATGTGTTTAAGGATTCACTATTCGGCTTGCTGCGTAGGAGTTTTCATGCCAATGGCCTTCCCTGCATTGTTGTGTCCCCAGCTGCACCTTCATGAGGGGCCCCCTGTTTTTTACAGAGCCTGCTGTAGGACGTGGCCGAGTACCCAGCGGTATAACTGGGTGAACAGAATGGGCTCATTAGCCGTGGTTGGCAGCCAATCTAAGATAAGGTGAACTCTTGTCTCTAAACCCAAGTACACGAAACTCGTTAGCCTGTTCAGGCAGTTCGCCTAGGAGAGGATGCACTCAGATTTTAAACCCACAAATCCCAGAGCGTGCTGGCTAATCATGGGACGATGAGAGTGTCATCAGATGTCTCGAGTAACTAGCATCTGCGAGCAACGACTTCACTGCCTTGTAGAATCTTCGGGAGAGGGGTAGGGCTACGGGAGTAAACCCAGACAGAAAATCCGGAGTGGAAGCACCTAAAGCGGATGGTTTCAAAATTGCGAACTCATTCCGGCAGCTCCTGCAGCTGAGTTGGTGCCAAATTGTCATGCTTTGCATTCATATGGATTACACAAGCGAAGCCGAGAGGGTGATCCTGCAGTTAGGGCAGCCCAGGGTCTCCATATTCAGCGCCAAAACTCGCGCTCTATGAGGCTACTCACAGGGTGCCACGCGCAAAGTCTGCAAAGATCGAAACGCCTATGAATTTATATTTTAAATGTGTTTGTTTTTACCAATAATTCAAGCTTTTGTCAATATCATTGTTTGTTCTCGACAACGCTGGTTGTGTTCCTGTAACTCCCCTTCTATATACGCAAATGTAAAGGTAATCCCACAGCAGACACTGCCGTCAGAGACTTCATTCTACATAATAATAATTGTATCTGACATTGAAGGTTTTTTTTTTTTTTTCTTGGTACGCCACTGACCGTATACGACCCCCCCCCCCCCCACCCCCTTCCGTCCCCACTCCTCATCGCACACTATCGAAGACAGCTGGGGAAACATACACAGATTTACACTCAATGCCCTCCTTGAAATATATCTCCTAGCGAAAACATCCGTTGTTGAAAAGTTCTGGGAAATTACAAGGGGCTTCAAATGAAACCGTGAAATATTTTTTTTTCGGTAAATTTTATTCTTAAAAAGCGAAACACAACTGTTTAATTTGTCGACATAGTGACTATTGTGTTCATACAAGTCCCTTGAAAAGTCCTTAAAATGCATGGATTTATGTAGAAAAAATGATCTTTGTCGAGTGTGTAAACCACTCATGAACAACCTGCTGGACCTCTTTATCGGATATGAAAGTTTTATCTCCTTATCCTTTTTATTTTTTATTCGCTCAAAGAAGTGGAAATCTCGGGCGGGGGGGGGGGGGGGGGAGGTTCGTCTGGTGAGGACAGTGAATGTGGTAGACACTGGAGGTCTTCAATGATTGCATGGACAACTTTGCCACGTTGCAATAGGACACTTTTACTCAGAAGTCCGCGTCGTTTGGATTAGATTGCGGGTCAAAGATGTTTTCTGTATACGTGGCACTGCTGACACTGTTTCCCCTGGGCAAGAAGTGCTATAAAATAACGCCTCGTTTATTCCAAAAGCGAGTCAGCATAACCTTCTCTGCAGTTACTGCGTGCAGAACTCCGCCAGTTTCGGTCAGGAAGGATGGCGTCATTTTCCTTGCTCTCTCTCTCTTTCACTCTCCTTCTCTCTCTCTCTCTCTTTCTCTCACTCCCTCTCTTCGATTCAGGCTTGTTGTAGTAAACCCTGGGTTCATCTCCAGTAATAATTCATAGTTTTTAGTTCTTGGTCGACATGTAGTCCTACAGGAGCAAATGCCCCTTTGGAGGTTCCAGCTCTGGTATGAGCTCGATATAGCCTGGAGAAGGATTTCCTGCTTAGCGGGCTAGGCTTGAGCAGCTTAATACTCCGCTGCGTTAGGTGATTAACTAGAGCAAAGTAGACCCGCAGTCTGTTAGGCGCCATCAATGCCGCTCTAAACAAACCACCTAACCAATTTCCGGTGTTATGCCATGTGACACAGTTAGTCGCCGCTTGCGACATGTGAGACAGTGGTGCTGTGCTTGTCATAGACACAGACCCCGGCAGACCACTCGGTAACCATTCTTGATTAGAAACCATCACCTTCTGCTTTATATCAACACAAAACTTCCTGACAAGCATCAACACGTCGCAGTATTTCATTCTAGATTAAGCGGTCGTGGCAGGCACATTGCACACACCTTGTGGTATCCTAGCCCATCACGTATGATGTGGTGGCTTGACACTTAACCGATGTTAAGATGTACGGCAATTTCTTTCACAGTCAATCGGCGATTTTCCTTTACGGTTGCAAACGACTCTGGGGTCACTACTCGTGTGCCTGAACCCTGTCACAGAACTCAAGCCGTCTTAGAACTTTCTACTCCACTCATACACTTAATGGAGTGAAATCCATGCATCATCATATTGGATCTTTCGCCGATGAATGTATATAAGCTTAACCCACTCGTTGCTAAAAAAAAAGCGGATAAAAGAGCTCTGCTCGTCTTTGTTCATGTCATTAATGGGGCGGCCATCTTTTAATTGCAATTATGAAGTAATGTGGTTCGTCTGCACCGTGCTGCCACGTGCAGGGCACTCTTGTCATCATGTGCAACCATATTAACAAGTTACAATACAAAGGCATGGTTTTTATCATTTATATCCCACTGTTTAGGTTTTGATTTGTATTTATTTTATGGAAAAAGCTGTTGGGCAAGGTATTTTGTTACATATATGTATGTCGGCCTGTTTCTGTTTGTTTGTCTGGTTTTGCATCAATTGACCCGTTTCTTTGTCCTTATGTCTGTCTCTTTTCAGTTTGCCTGTCTTGTTATCGATCAGCTGGTCCATTTATTTGTACTTACGTCCGTCTGCTTCCTGTTTGTCTATTTGGTTGTGCATCGTTTGTCTTTATATTGTTTTGTTAGTTTTTGTCTGTCTGGTTGTGCGTCAGTCTGTCCATTTATTTGTCAGAATGTCGGTATATTTTCTGTGTTTCGATCTGGTTGTGCGTCAATCAGCCATATGTCAGTTTTCATGGCAGCTTGCTAACAAGGTGAGGGATCGACGTGGTCCCCGTAGTAGTGAGCGATACGCAGATGAAGCCAATCAAAGCAAGACCGCCTAGAGGACCAACTTCCACCTTCATCAGCACGCTGGGGATTAGAGGAAAGCTTCGACAACTCGCCAGTTAACTTCTTCTGTAGGGCGCACAAAAGAGTAACTCTACTCATTGTGAGCATTCAACAAAAACTACAACAATACCATTGTCGTTTTGCCATTGTGTGTGGGGCTGCCATCTAATGACCTTTTTCGTCTTCTTCTTCGTTTATCTTCAGACCTAAACTTTAATGGCTCTAACAAAGGTAGCAGTCGACTCAAGGCTCTGTATGCTTCGGTACAGCTTCTCGTGGAAGGACACTGGTTGTTGCTTGCATCCAGGTCAGTGACCATATCTGATCAATATCCTACTATACCTCTAAGTGGTGGTACTGAGCTGTTTGATACCTGTAGGGGATATGTTAAAATGATGAGGCAGAAATAACAGCATTTGAAGTAGCTCTGTATCACTTGAAGACTGTATTTGATGCTTTCCCATCAAAGTCCCAAATCATCGTAATATGTACAGACTCCTTATCCGCCCTTTATGCTGCGGAAGATGGTGGTCATTGTAAGCCTGAACTTACCCAAATATCTCTAGATGCCAACCAACTTCAGAAAGTCAGAATAGTTATACAATGGGTCGCTGGTCACTCAAATATACCGGGCAATGACAAAGCACACAGACTAGCTAAGAAGGGATCAAAGTCAAAAACAACAGTACACACCAACAACCCTACAGACAGTCAAACAACTACTGAAGACTGCGAACAAAGAAGCCTGGCTGAATAGATGGACAATGGGAAATACTAGGAGAGAAATTTACAAACACATGGCCATCCTAAATTCCAAAGACAACATCAACCAGCTGAAAAGAAGAGATCAAAGCACTATTTTCCAAATACGCACTCAACACATACAACTTAACAGTCACTTGAACATAATCAAACCAGATCATACTCTAGCGTGCCTGCTGTGCACACATCCTTATGTAACTGTTGAACATCATATGTTGAATGTTCGGTCCTTGCCAGTGTTAAGAAAGAGCTTCTTCCTCCAAGGCCAGACAATTGGAACACTTTGTATGGAACTAAACAACAGCTTACAAACACTTGCAGATACAACTATTTGGCAGTGGGCCAAAGGGCAGGAGCCTATAGGTAGCTGGATCAATAACCAGCCAAGCAACCAAACAATTTGCCACTACTTCCGTCCGCTGGATTTCCGCTTTGCCAGCCTGTTTTCGCATCGCTACGTGTCTCTGCGTGAGTGTCGCTTGTTCTGCCTGTAACTTTGCCGGTCTATGCTAGTGTTAAGTCTGTCTATATATGCCTCTATGTCTCTATGTCTGATTGCTTGTTATGCCTGTAAGTAGGTTTCTCAGAATACTTCGAAGTGTAAGTATTTATATATATATATATATATATATATATATATATATATATATATATATATATATATATATATATATATATATATATATATATGTATATATATATGTATATATATATATATATATATACTATCTACTTGGAATATATGGAATCCTGGTATTCAAGCAGGCACGTTACAGTATGTTGCCAGGTAGCCGAAGGTATTTCAAACTTCCTGCGGCTAACTAGGCCTGGGGGAATGTACAAATAATTTGGGTAGACTGTTAACTAAGATTTTGAATTAGGTCTACTCTTTCCGATTTCTAACTGGAAAGGGATTTTTAACGTGTTCAATACTGCAACGGGAGTCCGATCTCACTACCCAGAGATCAAGGACATTTTGACCAGAAGATTCCCGTGACGATAGATTGTGTTCTCCACTACGATTCGAACTCGCGACTTCTGGCATCCGAGGCGGTCATCTTACCTCAAGATCACAGAGGCCCCTCCCACCCCCCCCCCCCTCCCACATCAACACTGGGCGTATGCTGAGAAGTCGGTGCACTAACGATTGCCCTACCGTTCCACCCTCTCCTGGTGTGTGTGTATGTGTGTGAGTATGTGGTTGAGCTAAAGGTGTGTATGTGTGGGTGAGTTAAGGGTGAGTATGTGTGGGTGAGTTAAGGGTGAGTATGTGTGGGTGGGTGTGCGTGTGGGCGGATGTGTGTGTATGTTGATGTGTATGTGTATGTGCGTTGTGTTGGTTGGTGGATTGGTGGATATGTGTGTTTTGGGTTGGAGTGTTTTTGTGGGTGGGTTGGTGTGTGGGCTGGTGGATGGGTCCGTGTGTGAGCTAGTGGGTGGATGGATTGAGGATTCGGTGGGTGAGTGGACTCGTGTGTGCAGGTGATGTGTGTATGGAACGTTTGGTGAGTTTTTGTGGGTGGATAAAGCTGCGTATGTGTAGGGTGTGTATGTGTACAGTGCGCGCGCATGTGTGTGTGGGTTGGTATATATATATATATATATATATATATATATATATATATATATATATATATATATATATCTGTGTAGTAAAGTAACTTTTATTCTAAGTCACAGAAGAGTGATACAATTATTCACATTATTGAAAACATTTCCTTCAAAACAGTTTTTTTGTGTGGGTTATTTGACAACAAAACTAAAGTTCACATCAAATAACATGAGTTGCTATTACCGGCTGTTACAGCAGTAACATAAATACATTTATCCGGCTGACATTCAGTAACACCAAACAACATGTTTACTTGCAACAGGAACAAAAACAACGCAGACATGCCACAAGGAGTGGGCCGAGGCGAAGGTCCGGTTAAGTAGCGACAAGTGCGTTGCGCCCACATTTAATGGGTCTCATACTAAATCTGCTGGAGGGCCGCATGTGGGGAAAGTTTGAAAGGTGAAAGACCTGTGTGCTGAAAGACGTTCAATGGGCGAACGGTAACTTGGAAACATGTTCGGTCGGTCAAGGTCAGCTTGAAATCAAAAGTGTGACGTCACAAAAACGGCGTGAAAACAATTGTAATTGTTCAAGGTCAGCTTGGGAACATATGCGACGGGTCAAGGTCGGAGTATAAAGAAGGCCTCGAGACCTCCCAGTGTCAGCGAATCTCACATTTATTACGGACGCCAGATAAAGGGGCGTGGGAGGAATAGTTCTTGTAGCGATCAGATACCAAATAACCAGCGGGCATAATAAAAACAAAATGATTGATCGTTCAACCTGACAATAACAACAGATGCCGTACAAGCATGTAAAAGGGGATTACGGTAACAAGTTGGGAACTGAGACGCTAGTCCAGTCAGGCATAACATACTGACCAGGACGTCGCGTCACTGACCGAGACCACATTCTCTCTTCCGTGTAGCGTTCCCTGGAAACAGGTTGTTTTCAAGGCAGCCTGGCTGACGATATGTGGATCGATGCGATCCCCGTAGCACTTAGCGCAATGCAGATGAATTCAAGCAAAACACAACCGCTTGGAAGACCGCGGTCCTCCTTCATCAGCATGCTCACTATGCTAGAAAACTACTACAACCCTCCACTTAACGTCCTTTACAACGGGAACAAGTGAATACAATTTATGAATGTAAAACCATTTTAAGAATACAGAATACGCCGGTATTTGTTTGTAAGAGAAACATGAATGAACTGCCGAGATGATACCACAGTACTTTTCATCTTCATGTTTCAGAAAAATTGGAGAGGTTAAAAGTGGTGGAATACTAGGTCAAGATGGTCTCCATCCAAAAATGCTATTTGAAATTAGTTATCAACCAGCAAAACCATTGGCTATATTATGTTCTCAATCGCTTGCAAAAGAGATTGTTTAAAGAGATTGGAAAGATGCAGGAGTGATTCCCTTATTCAAAGAGAGAAATGAATCAGATCCAGCAAATTATAGACCGGTGAGTTTAACGAGCATAGCTGGTAAATGTCAATAATCAAAGAAAACATTGTAATGCATTTAGACAGGTTTAAATTTATCAGAAATAGTCAGCATGGGTTTACTAGAGGGAGATCGTGCTTAACAAATCTATTGGAATTCATGGAAGGAGGCTACTAAAATGATAGATAAGGGGAAACCAATTGATGTTATTTATCTAGATTTTGCAAAGGCCTTTGATAGAGTACCTCATCGAAGATTATTTTAAAAAGTTAAAATCACACGGAATAGGTGGGGAGGTTGCCGAATGGATTGACAGTTGGTTAACGGGAAGAATGCAGAGAGTGGGCATATATAAGGAGTACTCTGAGAGGTGTGAAGTGAAAAGTGGAGTGCCACAGTGCTAAGTTTTCAGATCAATACTGTTCTTGGTATATTTAAACAATTTGGACATTGATATAGGATCCAAGATTGACAAATGTTCGGACGACACAAAACAATGCAGTAGTGTCTCATCTATAGCAGAAGTTTATATATTGAGGTCGAATTTAGATCAAGTTCGAGATTGGTCTGTAAGCTGGCAAATGGAGTTTATTGTAGATAAATATACAGTCATCCACATGGGTAGATCCAATATGGAACATAATTACAGAATGGGCCAGAATAATATTAGAATGATAGATAAGGAAAGGGACCTAGGGATTATAATAGATCATACAGGTAAGGTGAGTGAGCAAGTTAAGGTAGCAGTGAATATGGAAAATGCAATGTTAGGTAAAATAAAAAGACATATTAAATATAAGAGTAAGGAGGTGATACGCAAACTCTTTAAAGCTTTAGTTAGACCTAGATTGGAGCACTGTGTACAGGTGTGGAGTCCTTATCATAGAGGGGAGATAAACATGCTGGAAAGAATACAAAGAAGAACTACAAATTGGATAGTGGGATTCCAGAATTACAGTTACGACGAAAGACTCAGAAAAACAGGTCTACGGTGTCTAGAAAAGAGGAGAATTCGAGATGACTTAATACAGGTTTATAAGATTATCAGAAGAACCTATAAATTAGACTATAACAAGTTTTTGAAAATACAACCACCAACGATAACAAGAGGGCACATGTACAAATTAACTAAAGAAAAGTCAAGATTGGATATTATAAAATATTTTATTAGTCAGAGAGTGGGGAATGCTTGGAATTCATTTGCCCCAGGAGGTAGTGGAGGCAAGGACAGTTAATGCATTTAAGAATAGATATAATGTGCATAACTTTTAGAGCGGGGTAATGGAAATGTAACTGGTTGTATACAGACTCTGATGAGTCTTTTAAAGCAGTACAAACAAGTTAAGTTAAATTAGGTTAAGTGTCAGTTGCTGGAGAAGTTTCCCGTCTAATATTTTTCTTTTCTGTGATTTGCATCAATCCATCCTAAAGACGTGTGGAACGAATGGGCCCTTTCTCCCAGTTTGATCGCTGTTCTCGAGGTGAGACAAGTGGAGCTCGTCGGTTGCCAAGACAATTTTAGGATTTACTATGGGAAGTTCATGCTTTATAGAACGGGCTTGTTAGTTCTCATCTAGGAAAGCAAATGCAACAGTTAAACTTCTTCTTCCTCGTTCGTCTTCAGACATCAACTTCAATGACTCTAACGAAGGCAGCAGTCGACTAAAGGCTTTGTACACTTCCGTACAGCTTCTCGTGGAATGACCGCCGGCTGTTGCCAAATGCTACTTTGTTTGTCGGTATACAGTGGACAGGACTGCAAAATAGGTTCTGCCTCCATGGGGGCTGTGCCGCAGGCACAAAGGTCTGTAGCGCCAATATTGAACTTGTTGTACAGATGTTGTGACCTGTGCGTAGCGAGAGAATGATCAACTGGTCTCGCCTGGAGAGTAGATGGTAGGTGTCATTTTCTATGTGGCCAGGGTGACCTTTTTTCCATTTTGCACTGTACATTTCTCTTATAAATGCTTTAGTCTCATTGTATGTTTAATCTGCATCACTCTGCTGTAGCATTCATCCCTCTCTGGCGATTCTGTTCGCCTTCTCGTTGCCTAAAATATCGCAGTGGGCTGGTATCCAATAGATTTTAATTTTTTTGAAGCTCTGAGACAGTCGTTCGTGCGAGTCTGTCAGAGCACCGAGTTCATTTTTGTGCTAGCTCTTGAGCGCCATTAGCACTGCGACGGCGGTTGTGAAAATGACCACTTGTTTCTCTACCCGCTCCTTATGGTCTATAAGGGTTTCAGCTGCTTGTCTCAGGGCACTGGCTTCGGCACTGAAGTTGCTGCAGCGTCTCCCAGTGGCAAATGCTGCTGAGTATAATTTGCAATCAATGAACTGATATCAGCCAGCACGTGTCTAGCATCAGGCTCAGTGACCTATAAACCAACAAAGAACGTATTCCTTCTCCAAATAGCAGCCCTGGAAACAGCCTGCAGCCTGTAGGCTGGCTAAGATATTGAGTATCGAAGAGGGAAGACACACCTGGTTCCAACAATGGCATTCTGAAATCGGATGTGTCTGGTTGAAATGTACATATATCGTAGCGTCGCTTTAAACTACCACACAACTAAAAAAAAGAAAATGACCTAGGTGTGATAATAGATCATACAGGTAAGGAAACGGAGCAAGTCTAGGTGGCAGTGAATAAGGCTAATGCAACGCTGTGTGTCATTAACAGAAACATTACACGTAAGAGCAAGCATAAGATTGTCAAACTATATAAATCATTTGTGAGACCTACATTGGGGTACTATCTTCAGGTGCGCAGTTCTTATCAACGATTGGATATAGACATGATATAAAGGATACAATGAAGAGAAACACAGATGATTCCAGAATTACTGGTATGAGGAAAGTTTCAGAAAAACGTGTCTACAGTGTCTAGAACATACAAGTATTCGATGGGACACTAAAGGTTTATAAGTTAATCAGTGCAAAAGGATTCATTGGGATTCCGTGACGAAGTGATCAGGTGGTGTGGGTTTGACTCTGGACTCCGCCGTCTTCTTCACGGGTGCTTGATGCGCAGTCCCCTGCATCTCGTAGTCGCGCCCTAGTCATCTTGTCCTTGACTTGCCACTGGGGTCGGGCGGCACGAGACGAGAGAGGGAGGATAAAAAGTAGCGCAGATAATGCTTACTAAAAATAGCACTAGCAAATAAATTATGCCATCATCGTCTACGATAGACTGCGGCCTTTGCCTTGCCTTTGCAAAAGGATTAATTAGACTATAACACAATTTTCAACGTACAACCTGTTACAAGGACAAGAGGGCACAGCTTCAGACTGTTAAAAGACAGACCCAAATTATATATCAGGAAATATTTTTTCGGGCAGGAAGTGATGAATGCTTGGAATGCATTGCTACAGGATGTGGTGGAGGGAGGATCAATTAATTAATTCAAAAACAGAGTGGATTCTCAGTTATATTTAGTATCGGGAGTGGAAAAAAACTGGTTGTATACAGACTCGGCCGAGCCTTCTTAACCATTATAGTGAAGTTAAGTCACAAACGTCTTTTTCAGGAGAAACGCAGAAGAAGGAGAAAAAGAAGAAGAAACAGAATACAAAAAGACGAAGAAGAAGAAGAAGAAGAAGAAGAAGAAAAAGAAGAAGAAGAAGAAGAAGAAAACGACGAAGAAAAAGAATAAGTAAGAAAAACAGAAGAGAAAGAAAAATAAGAATAAGAATAAGAAAAAGAGGATGAAGAAAAAGAGGAAGAAGAAGAAGGAAGAAGAAGAAGGAAGTAGAGGAAGGAAGAAGAAGAAGATGGAGGAAGAAGAAGAAGAAAGAAAAGAAGAAGGAGATGTCTTCTAGTCTCATCTCATCTGTCCCCCAAAGTCGCTAGCGGACGTGGGAAAAAGTAATCTTCTTTTATGTGACAACGTATGTTCGAGGTTCTTAGTGCGTTGCTTGTTCTATATCATGTGTCGCCAACATCCTTCCTGACAGGGCAGGTAGGTCTTGTCCTTGAGTTGACAGCGGAATACATTCATCAATCAATTAGGACAGTAATAAAAAAAAGACAGTGAGGTATTCATATTTCGCTTTTTGCTTCAGCCCCAGCGTCGGAGACCCTTTCAGTGTTCAGTTCCAAAACCGGAAGCCTGCACCACAATACTTTACGTGCCCTGTCTGTCGTGGTTTCTGTAGCAATGTGTTTAATACACTGTAGTGTTGCAAGCAGTTAGTTGACTTTTATAAAAGGCATGGAGTGGCAGTGGTTTTATGCTTTACTCTCTAGTAAGCAGTAGCGAAGCGTTATGATAATTTTAGGGTAAGATGAGTCATAAACATAAAGGGAGACACTTAACGATGTCGAAAAATTTTGAAAAGTACTTCGTGTTTGTGCTGAATGAGGTATTTTAAAACCCATGCTGTCGACGTAATTCTGAACAGTTGTCTACGCTTTCTTGTAAAACAGTTCTAATCGTCTTTGTTTCAATTCTGAAAAAAGATATATATTAACATTTTCTTTAACACGTGATCAATCGCAATCACAAAACTAAACACAACTACACAGAATTAACATTTGAAACACACTCTGAGAGCTTGGAAAGCAACACTTTCAGCCAGGGAATGCCGGTCTAATGTATGGCTAGTTGGTTGTGATGGAAAAGTAGCACCGAAATGACCCTCTCCTAGCTACAAATTAACTTCCTTCAAACGCTGTGTTAGGCTCGACGCAAACAGCTTACCTTTCTAATAGTAATTGATAAGTTCACTTTGCGCTTTCGTGCGTTTACTATTGTGTCACTAGGCTTAAACAAAAAATTAACATTACAAATTCAATTACTAATTTATTTCACACCTATTTTAGGCAAAGGGATGTCTTCTTTAATTCTTCAAAATCGTTTGGGATAGATCAGTCCATTCAGACTATTATATCGCTTCGTTTCTGCAAGTAAGGCCTATTGGAGTCCACTCTGCGCCATGATCATCCTCATGTAGTATGTCCGTATCAGAACGTCTCTCTGACCCTAACCGCCCTGTAAGACTCACTTAAGCCAGTTCTCCAGTCTCTGTCATTGTCAACATCGGAATATGTTGTGTGTTTCGTGTTAATTTTCTCTCTTATCCGCCTCCGCCTCGTTTATCAGGCACTACACCTTCTAGTGTAATATCTGCGTAACAAATAACACGCGTTGTTATAAATGACAGCAGTTAGTG
Organism: Ariolimax columbianus; assembly: GCA_036924085.1. Taxonomy (NCBI): domain Eukaryota; kingdom Metazoa; phylum Mollusca; class Gastropoda; order Stylommatophora; family Arionidae; genus Ariolimax; species Ariolimax columbianus. Next base: position 28,172,936 of record JAVGWX010000005.1, read on the forward strand.
TCATTCTTCATTTCACTTCTCGCATGACGAGCACAGGCACTCGTCGCAACAACGGACATTAACACCATGGATGGGCGAAGTCCACGCTGCAGGTGGTAAGAATGCGATCTTTGCGATTGGACCTAACCAGGTGGTGTGCTGTTGGGATAATAATTATTGCCCATCGCAAGCGATGATGGCCATAACAGCAGAAGTTTGTGTTTTAATAATGTAATGTACGCTGTATTTGGATTAAAGTGAAAAGATTATACGCTGGTCATCAATCTCACTCTCTTGTCACGAGTTACCTTGGATTAGTGGCAAGACTATTCGTCAAGAGGACTAGGGGTAACTCAGGATGCAGACACTCTGGTATTAACTCACGTGAGACCAGGGGTCGCTTGAAACTTGAAGGATTTGATCGTTCACTGTTTCCGTTCATCGCTGTGAGGGGCGAGTGCGTACATTCAGCGACCCCAGCTTGGAATAATAATGGAAGAGTCGCTTCCCCTTCTTGATGCCCATGTTCTGTTTTAAGTGCTGGTGGGCGGAAAGTTCTACAGCAAGGCAATCGATGTGTCCAAATTGAATTGAACGGCGACGGTTTAACATGGTTTTCTCTTTCTTTTTCTTCTCGTTCACCACGTTCTTTTTTGAAAATTACGTTAACAGGTAGTCCAATTCTCTAGATAAAAGTTGGTGCAGTGGATAGTTCTTCAATCCTTCCAAACAGCTTTTTGTGGAGGTTCGTCTCTGTGGTCAGTTCTCATAACACAATGTGCGAATCATACAACAATTTTTGCAGGATATGTTAGACTACTTGTGCTGAATGCAATTCACACGGGTGAAAGAGCCAATTTTAGCCCTCGTAAATGTTTAACATTGTGAATGTGTTTTCCATAAAAATTCGTCGCCTAACTTCTTTGCTTGACACCTAGTCACACCATTACATCGCAAGATTGCGCCTCTGGTAGCGCATGTAGCAGATTTCATTGCGTACACCAGTAGTCTCTCAACATAAAAGTATGAAAAAGGAGAAAGCTGTAGTAACCTATATCATAAAAACAGTAAACCCTGAAAAAGGCTGTGCTCTAAGAACACAATATGTCTGTGAAGTGGAGTAGATTGATAATTTGGTGCGAATGTGAAAATTTAATAGTGATTCAATGATTCTTTTTGTAATCTCTAATGTGCATGCTTTTGGTCATGCAGTAATCTATTGTAATGTATAAAATGCTAGCTAGTCATACACTAGCCAGTTGTAATATATACAATGTTGGTTAGTCATAAAATAGTCTGTAGTAATATATACAATGTTGGTTATTCATACAACAGTCTGTTGTTATATATTGAATGTTGGTTAATCATATCATAGTATGTTGCAACATATACAATGTAGGCTGACTATACAATAGTCTGTTGTAAGATAAACTTTGTTGTTATATTCTGATGTAGTTGTCCTTTTTATGTACCACAACTATTTTCAATACATACTGATGTTAAATGGAGCTTTTGCTCCAGAGAAGACAACTAATTTTTTTTAAGATAAAAAAAAATTGAAATTAATTTATCTCAATTCGCTGCCAGAAGAATATTATAGGACTAATGAATCAAAGTCGCTTGTTGTTGCAGTCGCTACCCATTGCCTATATTTACGCCCGGACATTATAAATACATATGCCTCACTGAGGTTTTGAACTCTGCCCACGTAGTTTGGAGACCAGAATCTAATTAGCTCGCCCACCTGCTTCTCCCTCTACTTTTGATTTTTAACTTATTTCCTACCCTGAAGCCATCTTTTGTTGTGCCGCCGCTGTTTTCAATTGATTTATTGATTGATTCGACGTTCTGTTGCAAGTCTAGCATAGGGCCCCCACTACATGTGACCTATTTACTGGAAGCTTGCGTCAGAGCATTTGCAGTGGCAATTTCAAATCATCGTTTTAACATGCTGGTGATGGTGAGAATAGTAATCAGGGTCAGGTGATGTCTGCTAAACAATACCTAACCCAGCATATCACGTCCTCGCTCATGCACCTGAAAACATGCTGTTTCACGGTATTTTGATCATCAAAGCGGGAATCGTTGCTGTAATTCACAAAGTGATGAGCTTACAGAGGAGCGCCGTGTTACACCACAATCAGCAATAGTGCCTTAGTCCACTTGTTAAAGCTTGCCTCATAATGTAAGAAGAGCCACTGAAACGTATCAAAGAAACTCACCCCATTATGAGTAGCTTAGAACAATATGCTTTATCCATCAACAACCCTCTCTAGCCATATCTTACAACATGGATTTGAAGTTACAGTTCTTCTATTCTGTTTGTGACATCAAGACAACAATATACAAAATAAGTAAAGCGTTAGGGTTAGACATAAACATACAGAAAACAAAGACTGTCATATTTGAGAAAAATGACAAGAAACCATGTATGCAGATAAGAATTAAAAAAAGAAACTACTTGCACAGTTACAGAGTTTCTCCTATCTAGGACAAAAGTGTTTCGAAGACAACAGTGAAGATCTCGACAACGATGTTTAAAGAAGGACGTGAGTTAACGAAACATATTCCGAAATCAGGTCAGGCGCATATTAATGCGTTAACCCATGTCCTTCTATAAACACACATGTCCAGTTCTTAACTGTTGTCTTCGACACACTTTTTCCCCTATACACTGCCTACATTCTGCGATGAATGTCAACTGGTCGACATCCTTCAGTTGTTAGAAACCGAATCACCGGTTGCTGATCAACTGTAGACAGAATTGCTGATCAACTGTAGACAGATTCCGAATCACACCCGCTTTGTTTTCAACGGTCTGTTGAGGAAACTATGAGTCGGTGGATAATGACATTTTGCAAACTTGACAGTTGGTATGTGCTGTTTACACCAGAAGTGACGTCATCATGCGCACATGCGTACGTATGTTTACTTGTTGCAGTTTGGTCGGGTTTCATATGAAGACGCCTCGTATAAAAACGGAAGATGGCAGATGTGAAAAAGAAATCAGAAAGAGAATAAGTATGGCCAAGATGGTATTCAGCAACATGCGACACATACTGACATCCAAACAGATATATCATAATTTGAACATGAGAATTGTCAGGTGTAATGTATACACGTAACTCCTTTATGGCGCAGAAACATGGACAATGAATAACTAGTTAGAGAAGAGTATTGAAGCCTTTTAAAGGTGGGTATAAAGAAGATTGCGTCGCATTTCTTGGAACGAGAAGAAAACAAATGTGGAGATATTGGAAGAGTTGATGTGAAAATTAATTACTGACCTAAATCAGGGTTACACAGTTACGTTTGTTTCCCCATATAACAAGACACACCGCCTTGTTGACAACCATACCAAAGAGAAAAGTGCAAGGCAATAATTCAAGAAGCAGACAACGTTTTCAGTGGGTGGATAACATCATGAGATTGACTGGGAAAAGCCTGTCAGATTGCACCATTACGACGAATGATAGTGTACACTGGAGATCCATTGCAGTCGAATTGCGATGTGGAGGTGGCTCTTGAACTAAACTGATTCTTTTCAACACAGGGACTACTCTGTACATAATATTATTATTGAATCAATTTATTTTGAGAATGCCTTTACGCTTACTTTTGACTGTGCGACGCACCGTTGTTAAAAACAACACAGGTTGGTTATATTAGATGACGAAAGACAATGAAAACTTCAAAACCAGTAAATAAACAATTTATTGATGACAACAATCCCAAAAGACAAACAAATTAGGAGTAGTCGGGAAAACATATTCAGCGAGTGTTTGTAATATGCTCGTCGTGCTATTATTGTTGTCTTTTGGGATAAATTGTGTAACCAGTCTGTTTGAATTTAAGTATATTTTGATCATACGTCTATGCTGTTCGTTGTTCAGTCATGCAATTTAAGCGGGAATTCCCCTTTTTATTGGGATTTCTGGGATTTAAATGAGGTTGTTGTTGGTGAGTATTTGCGATGACTAAGCTTACTCTTTTGTGGGCCATGTTTTTTTTTTTTGGTTTTGTTTTGCGTTCGCTTTATTTTCTCTAATCCCAAAGCTATGTGCGTTGCACTGTGGTTTTTATTTTGCGCATATCAGCCCAGTGCATCCGACTTCAGCATGAATGTTATATAAGGGTCTGCTTCCTCCTGCATTTTCTAAGGGTTTGCTTCCCCGGGGTAACGGCCGGTGCTGTGATGGGGATCGAACCCAGTGTCTTCTGGTTGTGAGCCCAGTCACTTAACCACTAGCCCACGCCGTCCCCTTTGCTTGATCTTACTTGCGTATCAGTTCCCCTTTTGTAGTGCCGGGATCGTATAAATCAATCTGATTGTAATTAGCCGCTTTATTCTCATTTTCTTTGCTTTCAACCGTGTATATCCACAGATGAACTTATTTCTATTATTAAATTTAAATTAACAAGTGAAGAGATACGCCACTAGCAAAGACCGGATCATCAAGCTGTTCTCTTAAAAGCTATTGAATTATATTTTCGTAAGTTGAAATTTTGTTTTTCATAATCCAGTTAAAAGCTAGCAGAAAACGAGATGGTAGCATGACACACTCCTGTCGCTCACTAGTTCTTATTCTTAGACGACCAAGAAATCTCTCCGTCATGTAGAACTGTAAGCTTTATATTTTCATACATTATAATCCTGTGTTGTTTCTAAGTTACCTAACAAGGCAGTTTCCACTAAGGGGATTGTAGATTTGCGGGCCATATTGCTGAATTAATATATCAAGAATTGGCCAATAAATAATAGGAACATTGAACGTAGTGAATGTATTTATTTTTAGGATAATATTAGACAGAGAGGTATGTTGGGGTCTTTGTGTTTGACAAGAACAAGAATAGCACCATTGGCTACAGAGAGCTTGTCGTAATAGGCAACTAACAGTATGATATGGCATAACACCTGCCATGATTAGGTGGTTTGTTAAGAGCAGCATAGATGGCGCCTAACAGGCTGCGGGTATACTTTGCTCTAGTATTTTGAGTCTATTAAGATGGACTCGCACATCGGTTAAACCTCCCCCCCCTCCCGCCCCACCCGCAGCGCTTGTCACAGCACAGCAGAGTAGCTGCTCAAGCCTAGCCCGCTAACAAGGAAACCCATCTCCCAGCTACATTCAGCTCACGCCAGAGCTGGGACCTTCACGGGGGCATCCGGCCCTGGTAAAGAACAGGCCGATTAAGACTGAGACTAATTGTCTATGGTAGCTAGTTGTAGTGGCTCTTGTTTGCCGGGTCGTACAGCATCACGAAACAGTGGGTCGCCCTGGTTGTAGTGCAGTGCTTGGTTTATCAGCGGACTCAGCACTAGGGTGATAATCCGTTCATTAGGATGCCGCAACACAGCACAATTCCAGGAGCACTTCTTGGATAAGACTTTTTTTTTCAGTCAAGCATCCGACCCAACCAGTCGCTTGGACAGACTGGGTCTACTATCAGATAAGTAGACCATTTTTTTCCTATATGTTGATTTTTTAGTTCAGTATTGTTATTTGTTGTCCCTGATGAAGACCTATTGGTCGTAACATAGGTTTTGTTTGTGTTTTCGTCTCGGTGCGGTATCTGACCATACCCATTTTAAAATTGTGATTAATCTGAACTTTAATAAACTTTTACATTTTCTTCATTTGTTTTTTTTTCCCATTGGACATTAGACGAGACCTTGATAATCATATTCCTCCTGACGCTGTCGCGAGGTCTTAACTGCCGTTGCTTAACATAACACACACATGTCACAAACAAAGGTCACACACTAAAGGCACCGTCACATAACTTTGTTTATCAATAAATTCCTGACCTGACTAATTGGCAAAAGCTAAGTTTACATTAAGTCTTGTCAACAGCCAAAATATATACAATAAAATTAGTCGTCATAACACTTAATTTAACATGTGAAAGTAATAACATTATGCCTTGTTATTGTTAATTACAGTAAGTTATTATTAAATCTACGAGTCAGTAAATAGGTCACAATGGTTTTAAATAGAACAAAAAAACTAGGTGAAATACGAACTTGAAAACCATTTATTTTAACACGTACATTGTCCCTTATTTCTCAACATCCAATCCAAATGATCGTATAAATCAGCTCACAAGAAAGGATCAGAGCACTATTTTCGACTGAGAACCCAGCACATCCCACTAAACAAGAACCTGTACAGAACCCAACTATGACAGACAACTGATTACCAGCTGCGTGCACACCCACATGAAACCGTTGATCATCATCTCTTTGAGTGCACTGCGCTCAATGATGGCTTCTTCCTCCGAGGTCAGATAAGCAGAACTCTTTGTCCGGCACTAGACAACAACTGGTAATGCATACATATATCATTACATTGCATTGGACCGAAGTCATCCATGACGTCACCTTCGGAGATTTAAAAAAAGGGGGTGGGGTGGGGCTGTGCTGAGTGCAGACCGCATCGAGTGACACCAAAATGCACTGTTGCAACAAGAAATGTACATTTTTGTCAAATACATTTTCTGATTATTAATTTCCTGGCCACCTGTGGCAGATATAGGTACAACATTCCCATCGATCGTCAGAAAATCGAATAGACGATACATTCATTCATATCGATGACGTGGCTTGCAATACACCTAATATGATCTTTCGAGATGAATGATGCGGTTATGCAACAAATACAAGTTCTGTTATATCTTATTCTTCCTCGTTCGGCGTCAGACTTCAACTTGAATGACACTAACGAAGGCAGCAGCCGGCTCAAGGCTCTGTATCCTTCCGTACAGCTTCTCGTGGAAGGACATTGGCTGTTGCCACATGCTACTTCTTTTGAAGGTGTACAGTGGACAGGACTGAGAAATATGTTCTGCCTTCATGGTGGCTGTGCCGCAGGCACAAAGATGTGTAGTGCCAATCTTGAACTTGTTGTACAGATGGCATCTAAGTCTGTTGTGACATGCACGTTGCCGAAGAATGATCAACTGGTCTCGAGTGAAGAGTAGATGGTAGGCATCGTTTTCTTTGTTGCAAGGGTGATCTTTTTCTCCACTTTGCACTGTACGTTGCTCTGATAAATGCTTTAGTCTCATTATACGTGATTTCTGTATCGCTCAGCTGCACCATTCTTCCTTCTCTGGCGAATCTGTCTGCCTCCTCGCCTGGAATGTCGTAATGGGCTGGTATCCACTAGACTATGCTTTATCTGATGCATTGGGACAGACGTTCGAGCTAGTCTGTCACTGCACTGAATTCATTTTTGTGGTGGTTTATTAGCGCCATTAACACAGCGAGGGCGTCTGTGTAAATGATCACTTGCTTTTCTACCTGCTCCTTATGGTCTATAAAGGTTTCAGCTGCTTATCTCAGGTCACTGGCTTCGGCACTGAAGTTGCTGCAGCGTCTCCTAGTGGCAAATTCTGGTGAGTGTACTTTGCTTTTAAGTTTTATAGTGATGCCTTCTTCCTCGTTTCCATCGGTATCTTTGGCTGAGCCATCCGTATAGGCGTGTGTCCAGGCTATTGGTGGAAATTTGTGGTTGATGTAATTTGTAACTGTGTTTTTTCTGGACCTCTTTTTGGTACTTTTTGTCTTCGATGTTGTGGATATTGCATATAAGATCAGGGAACGGTCTTCCTTTCCAGAGGCAGCGGATGGAGCATGCTGGTATTGGTTATGTTTTTTCGTTTAAAAGTGCAGCAATATTTTTAATCTTTGCTTTTGCCTAGACTATAAAACCTTTCCTTTTTAGCCTGCCTCGTCAGCCCCATTAGTCAATGGTGCATCGGATGGTCCATGATTCTTTTGAATTTTCCCACTTTTGTTATACAATACACTCCAGTGCCCCGCCAGTGAAAACGGAATAGCACAAAAGCCGTTCTTTTTATTTCTGAGCCTTCCACGTCCAAATAGTCATGATTTTCCCATCTTGAGATATTATCAATTTCAAGTGAGTTAACCAAAGACATCGATTTCGACTATGTACTTACTTACTTTCCGTGTCCGGCAACCTCCCATAGCCTTCGACCAAAAACCAAAAACTATTTTCCACTATCAGGATTCATGCATAGTGGGACATATAATCAGGTGTTGTGAGCTCTGGGCGACATACTTGGACATATAATCAGGTGTTGCGAGCCCTGGACGGCCACACATTCGAAATATTCGTCTCCAAATTCCCACTTTTTTAGCTTAGACCTACACCTGCAGACACCTGTTCTTAGACTGTTCAGAGATCTCCACGTAGTATATGACAAACGTGTCCTGGTATAAGTTCTTTGTTAATTGAATTTCCATCCAACCTTCACCGTTCATTTGGCGCTACTTGTCTATGCCCATTCGCTCGGTGTTATATTCTGCAGGGAACTTTTCCTCGATTCCAGTCGTATTCTTTCTGGGGTATGTCCATCGATTAAGTCATTCATAGCTTTAAAGGTCAGAAAAAAAAAGCTTTTTGATTTGAGCCAGTATTTCGACTTTTATAAATACAAAAAAACATTACTAAATTGTAAGTTTTGTGTGATTCGAGTGGAGGTACATTAGAGCTCTGTGGACACGATAAGCTAATAGTAATTAATTAATAGGTGTCCATTGAAAGTTAAAAATGCGACAACATCTGACTGTAGTTGAACAATATGTGTTCTCTGATGGCTATGAAGGCCAATCCTGGAATGGTACACCCTGCCACATTCAGGGAACGCATGCTGGAAGACTGTAGTAGTATCGTTGTGGGTATTGTTATTTCGGGCAGCATGCTTTCGCGATGGCTGCATTCTCTGCGATCTGAGCACCTTGAGACGATGATAGCTCGCCAGGTGGTACGGTCTTGTACAAGCATCTCAAAGGAAGGGGCCTCCATATTGAAGCAAGTATTTCAGACACTTCGAAAGATTCTCAGTAGAGTTTCTTCTGGCCTCCTAGTAAGCTTCTGCCGAATTTGAGCTCACCGTATAACAGCTGCTTGCGGATGCGCTCATCTGGCATGTTGCGAGGGGAAGACTAACATCTGGTCAGGCAAAATATACTGATCAGACATGATGGCCAGGGTTAGGCAAAATATACTGATCAGACATGATGGTCAGGGTCAGGCAAAATATACTGATTAGACATGATGGTCAGGGTCAGACAAAATATACTGATAAGACATGATGGTCAGGGTCAGGCAAAATATACTGATTAGACATGATGGTCAGGGTCAGACAAAATTTATTGATCAAAAATGATGATCAGGGTCAGACAAAATATACTGATCAGACAAGATGGTCAGGGTCAGACAAAATATACTGATCAGAAATGATGATCAGGGTCAGACAAAATATACTGATCAGACATGATGGTCAGGGTCAGGCAAAATATACTGATCAGACATGATGGTCAGGGTTAGGCAAAATATACTGATCAGACATGATGGTCGGGGTTAGACAAAATATACTGATCAGACATGATGGTCAGGGTTAGACAAAATATACTGATCAGACATGATGGTCAGGGTTAGACAAAATATACTGATCAGACATGATGGTCAGGGTTAGGCAAAATGTACTGATAAGACATGATGGTCAGGGTCAGGCAAAATATACTGATCAGACATGATAGTCAGGGTCAGACAAAATATACTGATCAGACATGATGATCAGGGTCAGACAAAATATACTGATCAGACAAGATGGTCAGGGTCAGACAAAATATACTGATCAGAAATGATGATCAGGGTCAGACAAAATATACTGATCAGACATGATGGTCAGGGTCAGGCAAAATATACTGATCAGACATGATGGTCAGGGTTAGGCAAAATATACTGATCAGACATGATGGTCAGGGTTAGGCAAAATATACTGATCAGACATGATGGTCAGGGTTAGGCAAAATATACTGATCAGACATGATGGTCAGGGTCAGACAAAATATACTGATCAGACATGATTGTCAGGGTTAGGCAAAATATACTGATCAGACATGATGGTCAGGGTTAGACAAAATATACTGATCAGACATGATGGTCAGGGTTAGACAAAATATACTGATCAGACATGATGGTCAGGGTTAGACAAAATATACTGATCAGACATGATGGTCAGGGTTAGGCAAAATGTACTGATCAGACATGATGGTCAGGGTCAGGCAAAATATACTGATCAGACATGATGGTCAGGGTCAGACAAAATATACTGATCAGACATGATGGTCAGGGTCAGACAAAATATACTGATCAGACATGATGGTCAGGGTCAGACAAAATATACTGATCAGACATGATGGTCAGGGTTAGGCAAAATATACTGATCAGACATGATGGTCAGGGTTAGGCAAAATATACTGATCAGACATGATGGTCAGGGTCAGACAAAATATACTGATCAGACATGATGGTCAGGGTTAGGTAAAATATACTGATCCGACATGATGGTCAGGGTCAGACAAAATATACTGATCAGACATGATGGTCAGGGTCAGACAAAATTTACCGATCAGACATGATGGTCAAGGTCAGGAAAAATATACTGATCAGACATGATGGTCACGGTCAGACAAAATATACTGATCAGACATAATGGTCAGGGTCAGGCAAAATATACTGATCTGACATGATGGTCAGAGTCAGACAAAATATACTGATCAGACATGATGGTCAGGGTCAGACAAAATATACTGATCAGACATGATGGTCATGGTCAGGCAAAATATACTGATCAGACATGATGGTCAGGGTCAGACAAAATATACTGATCAGACATGATGGTCAGGGTCAGACAAAATATACTGATCAGACATGATGGTCAGGGTCAGGCAAAATATACTGATCAGACATGATGGTCAGGGTCAGACAAAATATACTGATCACATGATGGTCAGGGTTAGGCAAAATATACTGATCAGACATGATGGTCAGGGTCAGACAAAATATACTGATCAGACATGATGGTCAGGGTCAGACAAAATATACTGATCAGACATGATGGTCAGGGTCAGACAAAATATACTGATCAGACATGATGGTCAGGGTCAGGCAAAATATACTGATCAGACATGATGGTCAGGGTCAGACAAAATATACTGATCAGACATGATGGTCAGGGTCAGACAAAATATAATGATCAGACATGATGGTCAGGGTCAGACAAAATATACTGATCAGACATGATGGTCAGGGTCAGACAAAATATACTGATCAGACATGATGGTCAGGGTTAGGCAAAATATACTGATCAGACATGATGGTCAGGGTTAGGCAAAATATACTGATCAGACATGATGGTCAGGGTCAGGCAAAATATACTGATCAGACATGATGGTCAGGGTTAGGCAAAATATACTGATCATACATGATGGTCAGGGTTAGGCAAAATATACTGATCAGACATGATGGTCAGGGTCAGACAAAATATACTGATCAGAAATGATGATCAGGGTCAGACAAAATATACTGATCAGACAAGATGGTCAGGGTCAGACAAAATATACTGATCAGAAATGATGATCAGGGTCAGACAAAATATACTGATCAGACATGATGGTCAGGGTCAGGCAAAATATACTGATCAGACATGATGGTCAGGGTTAGGCAAAATATACTGATCAGACATGATGGTCGGGGTTAGACAAAATATACTGATCAGACATGATGGTCAGGGTTAGACAAAATATACTGATCAGACATGATGGTCAGGGTTAGACAAAATATACTGATCAGACATGATGGTCAGGGTTAGGCAAAATGTACTGATAAGACATGATAGTCAGGGTCAGGCAAAATATACTGATCAGACATGATAGTCAGGGTCAGACAAAATATACTGATCAGACATGATGATCAGGGTCAGACAAAATATACTGATCAGACAAGATGGTCAGGGTCAGACAAAATATACTGATCAGAAATGATGATCAGGGTCAGACAAAATATACTGATCATACATGATGGTCAGGGTTAGGCAAAATATACTGATCAGACATGATGGTCAGGGTCAGACAAAATATACTGATCAGACATGATGGTCAGGGTCAGACAAAATATACTGATCAGACATGATGGTCAGGGTCAGACAAAATATACTGATCAGACATGATGGTCAGGGTCAGGCAAAATATACTGATCAGACATGATGGTCAGGGTCAGACAAAATATACTGATCAGACATGATGGTCAGGGTCAGACAAAATATAATGATCAGACATGATGGTCAGGGTCAGACAAAATATACTGATCAGACATGATGGTCAGGGTCAGACAAAATATACTGATCAGACATGATGGTCAGGGTTAGGCAAAATATACTGATCAGACATGATGGTCAGGGTTAGGCAAAATATACTGATCAGACATGATGGTCAGGGTCAGGCAAAATATACTGATCAGACATGATGGTCAGGGTTAGGCAAAATATACTGATCATACATGATGGTCAGGGTTAGGCAAAATATACTGATCAGACATGATGGTCAGGGTCAGACAAAATATACTGATCAGAAATGATGATCAGGGTCAGACAAAATATACTGATCAGACAAGATGGTCAGGGTCAGACAAAATATACTGATCAGAAATGATGATCAGGGTCAGACAAAATATACTGATCAGACATGATGGTCAGGGTCAGGCAAAATATACTGATCAGACATGATGGTCAGGGTTAGGCAAAATATACTGATCAGACATGATGGTCGGGGTTAGACAAAATATACTGATCAGACATGATGGTCAGGGTTAGACAAAATATACTGATCAGACATGATGGTCAGGGTTAGACAAAATATACTGATCAGACATGATGGTCAGGGTTAGGCAAAATGTACTGATAAGACATGATGGTCAGGGTCAGGCAAAATATACTGATCAGACATGATAGTCAGGGTCAGACAAAATATACTGATCAGACATGATGATCAGGGTCAGACAAAATATACTGATCAGACAAGATGGTCAGGGTCAGACAAAATATACTGATCAGAAATGATGATCAGGGTAAGACAAAATATACTGATCAGACATGATGGTCAGGGTCAGGCAAAATATACTGATCAGACATGATGGTCAGGGTTAGGCAAAATATACTGATCAGACATGATGGTCAGGGTTAGGCAAAATATACTGATCAGACATGATGGTCAGGGTTAGGCAAAATATACTGATCAGACATGATGGTCAGGGTCAGACAAAATATACTGATCAGACATGATGGTCAGGGTTAGGCAAAATATACTGATCAGACATGATGGTCAGGGTTAGACAAAATATACTGATCAGACATGATGGTCAGGGTTAGACAAAATATACTGATCAGACATGATGGTCAGGGTTAGACAAAATATACTGATCAGACATGATGGTCAGGGTTAGGCAAAATGTACTGATCAGACATGATGGTCAGGGTCAGGCAAAATATACTGATCAGACATGATGGTCAGGGTCAGACAAAATATACTGATCAGACATGATGGTCAGGGTCAGACAAAATATACTGATCAGACATGATGGTCAGGGTCAGACAAAATATACTGATCAGACATGATGGTCAGGGTTAGGCAAAATATACTGATCAGACATGATGGTCAGGGTTAGGCAAAATATACTGATCAGACATGATGGTCAGGGTCAGGCAAAATATACTGATCAGACATGATGGTCAGGGTTAGGTAAAATATACTGATCCGACATGATGGTCAGGGTCAGACAAAATATACTGATCAGACATGATGGTCAGGGTCAGACAAAATATACCGATCAGACATGATGGTCAAGGTCAGGAAAAATATACTGATCAGACATGATGGTCAGGGTCAGGCAAAATATACTGATCAGACATGATGATCAGGGTCAGACAAAATATACTGATCAGACATAATGGTCAGGGTCAGGCAAAATATACTGATCTGACATGATGGTCAGAGTCAGACAAAATATACTGATCAGACATGATGGTCAGGGTCAGACAAAATATACTGATCAGACATGATGGTCATGGTCAGGCAAAATATACTGATCGTACATGATGGTCAGGGTCAGACAAAATATACTGATCAGACATGATGGTCAGGGTCAGACAAAATATACTGATCAGACATGATGGTCAGGGTCAGGCAAAATATACTGATCAGACATGATGGTCAGGGTCAGACAAAATATACTGATCATACATGATGGTCAGGGTTAGGCAAAATATACTGATCAGACATGATGGTCAGGGTCAGACAAAATATACTGATCAGACATGATGGTCAGGGTCAGACAAAATATACTGATCAGACATGATGGTCAGGGTCAGACAAAATATACTGATCAGACATGATGGTCAGGGTCAGGCAAAATATACTGATCAGACATGATGGTCAGGGTCAGACAAAATATACTGATCAGACATGATGGTCAGGGTCAGACAAAATATAATGATCAGACATGATGGTCAGGGTCAGACAAAATATACTGATCAGACATGATGGTCAGGGTCAGACAAAATATACTGATCAGACATGATGGTCAGGGTTAGGCAAAATATACTGATCAGACATGATGGTCAGGGTTAGGCAAAATATACTGATCAGACATGATGGTCAGGGTCAGGCAAAATATACTGATCAGACATGATGGTCAGGGTTAGGCAAAATATACTGATCAGACATGATGGTCAGGGTCAGACAAAATATACTGATCAGACATGATGGTCAGGGTCAGACAAAATATACTGATCAGAAATGATGGTCAGGGTCAGACAAAATATACTGATCATACATGATGGTCAGGGTTAGGCAAAATATACTGATCAGACATGATGGTCAGGGTCAGACAAAATATACTGATCAGACATGATGATCAGGGTCAGACAAAATATACTGATCAGACATGATGGTCAGGGTCAGGCAAAATATACTGATCAGACATGATGGTCAGAGTCAGACAAAATATACTGATCAGACATGATGGTCAGGGTCAGACAAAATATACTGATCAGACATGATGGTCATGGTCAGGCAAAATATACTGATCATACATGATGGTCAGGGTCAGGCAAAATATACTGATCAGACATGATGGTCTGGGTCAGACAAAATATACTGATCAGACATGATGGTCAGGGTCAGACAAAATATACTGATCAGACATGATGGTCAGGGTCAGGCAAAATATACTGATCAGACATGATGGTCAGGGTCAGACAAGATATACTGATCAGACATGATGTTCAGGGTCAGACAAAATATACTGATCAGACATGATGGTCAGGGTCAGACAAAATATACTGATCAGACATGATGGTCAGGGTCAGACAAAATATACTGATCAGACATGTTGGTCAGGGTCAGACAAAATATACTGATCAGAAATGAGGATCAGGGTCAGACAAAATATACTGATCAGACATGATGGTCAGGGTTAGGCAAAATATACTGATTAGACATGATGGTCAGGGTCAAGCAATATATACATACTTTCCGTGTCCAAACACCATGTCACACAGCACCCGACCAGTATTCAGAAACTTGAACTGCATTGTCGTTTGCCTCTATCATGTCGTTCATGTCACAGGTTTCAGGGAGGTTGGGGCAGGTCATCAGATGATCTTGGTCCTGAACCGCGCCGCATTCACATGTGTCAACATCTGAGTATCCCCATTTCTTCAAGTTCACTCTGCATCTTGAGACCAGTTGGAAGTCTAATCATTGCCTTCCACACAGCGTAGGGCAGGTGGTATCCAGGCGCAGCCTCTTCCTTGAGCTCTATCCATGGATCCTGCATTGTTTTGCGCATCTCTCGATGCGTTGACCTTCCGGGCTTGTCTGGATGGTCTCTGTCGATTTTAAGAAACTGTGTCTTGATTTAAGTCTTGTGGCTTGTTCCTGAGAGCCAAACATCGGGTGCCTAGGGTCGTTTTCCTGTTTCCCTCGTTCGATTTCTGCAGCTACACCTCTTCTTACATCAGGTCGTGGAATGCCAATTAAGGGATATATTTTGTTTGTGGGGGTGGGTTTAAGGCCCACCGACACTATCCTGCCCATCTGGTTCACTGCTGTATCAACTTGTTTTGCATTGGTGGAGTTTTTCCAGACTGGGGTTGCGTAATATACTGATCAGACATAATGGTCAGGGTCAGGTAAAATATACTGGTGAAAACCCTCGACTTTCTAACAGATCTCGCTGGAAACGGACTGTTTTCATGGTAGCCTGGCTAACAGAGGGAGGGATCCACGTGATCCTCATAGTAGTGCGCACACACAGTTGAAGCCAAGCATAGCACAACCGCATGAAGGCCCTGGTCCACCTTCGTCAGCACGCTTGGGATGTGAGGAAAGCTACTGCAACTCGCCACTTAATGTCTTTTTCAGTGGGCACAAAAGAGTAAACTTACTCATTGTGGACATTCAACAGCAATATCTGACATGCAAACAACATGTCCCGTCCATTGTAGCTTAGACAATTTTAGAAGTATATGTATGTTCAACATGTAAGTATTGTAAAGAATTTCAGTTAAATAAGTTACCGTATTGAGTGACGCCAAACATTGTGACTCCACTTGTCCTTTTATATAATTCACAATCTTACTTTGGAGTCTCGTACTGTACTGCAGCAATAAGGTCATCAGCCCATCTCCTATAGTATGTCTAAGGATGTGAGAAAAGCCACTTTAACCCGCAACCAAATACACGCCGCGAAGAAATGTTTCAACTCAGCATAAGCGTCTTTTAACAACACAAAACTGTTTATTCATTAAAAAGAAAAACAAAAGCTGTTCAATGTGTTTGTCTTTCAACTTTGTCAACAAATGATGCGTTTTTAAAAATGTATTCTGTTGTGTGAATAGCTTTTAAACAAATACAATTTTATTTTTATGTACATTTTAAAATGCCAACGTTCCTTTAGATACACTTATTTGAAAAGAAACGTGGCGCCTACCGGGGTTAAATCCATAATATCTGACCCCATTAAGACGGCTAACATGATATAGCTGAAATGACTTTATTTCTGGTAGACATATTAGTGTTTCACCGTAAAGATACAAAATGTTTAACCAATATCAACACAATAATAGGACAACTACAATACTGAAAACGTGTCATATTGCCCTGCTGGCAGAGTTGTTAAACCGCTGTTCAATTGTTGTACATGTTGCTGTTATTGTTATTGTGGTTGATGCTATTGTTGCAGTTCTTGTTGTTATTGTTCTTGATGTCGTAGTTATTACTGTTATTGTTACGTTTGTTCCTTTTGTTGTAGTAGTTTGTTGTTGTTTATGTTGTTGCTGGTAATGTTCTTACTATTGTTGTTGTAGTCATTGTTGTGGTTGTTATTGTTGTTGTTGTAGTAATTGTAATTGTTTTCGTCAATAGCCTTAATATTTCAAGATTACATTTTCTGGAACATTTGTTTAAAAGAACTGAAAGAATTGGTAAATAACAAACACAAATAGGTAAACGGAATGAAGTGTTTAGGTAAGTGTTGATACTCGCGTATAATACGCACTCGACTTTTAACGTGTCAAAAGGCGTATTTTTGTTGTTTAATGCCCATAATGAACGAGGTTACTCTTTTATGCACCCTGAAAAGTAGCGAGTTGTGGTAGCTTTCCGTACATAACGAGCGTGCTTATGAAGGTAGACCGCGGCCCTCCAGGCGGTTGTGCTATGCTTTGCTTCGTCTGTTTCCAAGGAACTTTACATGGAAAATAGTGCCTAACCCTGACGCTACGTATTGATCAGTAATCAAAATCATTAAAACGTGTGCGTGTTATACGCGAGATTTAACGATATTTGTGACCATTTTTAGCATGACCATCTCGATAGCATCAATATTTTGGCGGGTTTCAATACTTTTCTTTTCATCCGGACCGTGCTGATGAAGGTATACTTAAGTTCTAAAGACGGTTGTGTTAGTTGTGTTATACTTGGGGTAAACTGCGTGTCACTTACTACCACGTGGATCACCTCACTAGCTAGTCTGCCACGAAAACAGCCCAATTCCAGAGGGCCCTCGTGGAAGTTAAGTGGGGATCTTGGTCAATAATTTGTACGTGACTCTGCTTAATATGTTTGATCAGTATGTTTTACCTGACCAGACGTTAGTCTCCAACATTAACAATAGAAGCATACAATCTACAGCAGCCCCTTCATGTCACGACCAAGGATATTTTTCACAAAAACAAATATTTCATATTTATCTGACAAACATGCCCGCCATTTTGTCCTTGAATACGTCATGGACGAGGTCAGAACCAAACAGAAAAACAGCATCTGTGACAACAACAAAAACATTGTCAAGGTCAGATAATTGTACGCGTAAATTCACGGAAGCTAGCCCGACTCAACAGGTGAGAGCAAAAATGGTTCATGAAAAGAATATTATAGAAAACAGACCGGCAAGTCTTGACTGGTTCATTGCACGACAAAGCAAGGTGAGGTCACTGCCAGATTCTAATCCGTATGTTCAATGGAAAAAGGGCGATTCGCCTTTTTCATTTTGTGTCATACACTTACGTGTTTGAGTAGTAGGGTTGTATAGCGATGGATTCTCACGGGAAATGTACATACAGGACTCTACCCACGACATGTTATCGACACGATCCAATCTACTTAACTGTCAATTGGGTACCGTATTACTTGTAAGAAACGGAAGACAGCGAGGTAGGCAACCGACCCCGTGCTCATAACCAGTTAAATTGTTTTTTTAAGTGTTTTTTTTTTTTACAAGCTGGTGTTTTTGAAAATAATTTTTTTTTTCTGAGGTGAGGGCGAGGGTTAGAATTATGGAGGTTGCGGTGACGGATCCACAATTCCGTGATAATTTTCCTATTTTGGTGTTTCTTTCGTGAATAGGTGCATTGGCATTTTTTGGGTGTTTTTTTTTTCATCCGTCAAATTTAATAGATTATTAGTTATGAGGAAAGACTTAGAAAAACCAGCATACAGTGTCTAGAAGAGAGAGAAATTCGTGGTGACTTAATACAGGTTTATAAGATGATCAGAGGATTGGATAAATTAGACTAAAACAAGTTTTTTTTAAAAATACAGCCACCCACAATAACAAGACGATATAGCTACAAGTTGACTGAAGAGAGGTGCAGATTAGATATAAAAACAATTTTTTTTTAGCCAGAGAGTGGTGAATGCTTGGAATGCATTGCCAGGAGAGGTAGTGGAGGAAGGGACAGTTAATGCATTTAAAAATAAATTGGATGCCCATAGCTTTTAGAGCAAGGTAATGTTAACGTAACTGGTTGTATACATACTCTGCAGAGTCTTCTAAAGCAGTATAAAGACGTTAAGTTACGTTATTAGGTCGAACTAGTAGAGGTTGTGTACACAATTTGAGATTCCTTGGTTTTTGAGGAGGTTTGTTAACATAGGAGAAATAAAAGTACACGCAAACGGGCAAATATTCAGTGAAATAAAAGCTTGTGCAAAGCTCACTTACACTTAAAGCTCTAACACTTCATGTCCAACAGCAATTTATGTAAAGAAACGCCAATTCTATCTTGATTCTTCTTATTCTTCTGCTTTTTCGTTGTTCGTTCTCAAACTCCGGCTATCAAGCCGTGAAACGGTATTTGTAATTAGCAGGATGTCTGGAGAACAGAATGCTCTGTGTCGTAGTTTACAGCTTGACTGCGAATTTGCACTTTTCGGTCCAACACATCCGACTTCAGCAGGCATTTTTGGGTACCCGGTTAGCCCTCTCTGTTCGATCTCTTCTCCTTCGCAAGTCTGCGCTGTTGCAGCCTGTTATCAAAGATCACCTCGTGGAGGTGTAGAACGTTCTAGGCAGCTCTGGCGCTAGTAGTAAACTTTGGGTTGCTGGCCCTGGCGCTACTAGTAAGCTTTGGGTTGCTGTCCCTGGCGCTAGTAGTCAGCTCTGGTTCGCTGGCCCTGGCGCTAGTAGTCAGCTTTGGGTTGCTGGCCCTGGCGCTAGTAGTCAGCTTTGGGTTGCTGGCCCTGTCGCTAGTAGTCAGCTTTGGGTTGCTGGCCCTGGCGCTAGTAGTCAGTTTTGGGTTGCTGGCCCTGGCGCTAGTAGTCAGCTTTGGGTTGCTGGCCCTGGCGCTAGTAGTCAGCTTTGGGATGCTAACCGCTGCAATTCATGCGCTGCTCATAGTCTTGATCCGCATCTGTATTCAATAATCAGTAAATCAATTAATCTATCAATCAAAACCTTTTTCGCTCATCGTGGAGCATAAGAACTCAACAAATACCCACCAGGTTCACCCGTGTTGACCAGTCCGTACTGACTCAAATGTGAGCGCCTTAAGATGAGCATTAAAGGAAAGAAACACAAATCGTTTAGAATTCAGTTTTAAAGTTAGAAGTACCACATTTTCAGACATGATACACAAATGATACAAGTATCAAAAGAAACTCCTATATCTGAGGCTCATTACATAAATGTTGTGCATACGACTTTAGAAAATAATAGTGATTATGTAAGAGTACGGATTGTGGTTTATTTTAGTTCCAAACATTTGTAAATATGGGTTTTTTGTGTGTTTTTTGTGTATATTTTTTAACGTTTGCCTTATTTTTCTAATCCCCAAGGCGGCGTGCGTTGCACTGTGGTTTTTATTTTGCGCCTGTCGGCCCAGTACATCCGACTTCAGCATGCACTTTATGTAACAGTCTGCTTCCTCCTGCATTTCCTAAGGGTTTGCTTCACCGGGGTAACGGCCGGTGCTGTGATAGGAATCGAAACCAGCACCTTTTGGCTATGAACCGTGCCACTTAACCACTAGTCCACGCCGTCCCCTAAATAATGGTTTCATTAGTACAACCAGCCACATGCTCAGCCCTCCTTAGTCACCTTTTACGACGCGCCTGACAGGTACAGTGTTAATCTCCATGGCTCCATTTTCGGTTTGCGGTAAAACTTTATTATTCATGGTGCTTTGTAGAGTTTTCTTTTACCAAACTCAAAATACTACTTTATACTGAGAACGTTTTTGGAATGTGTAAATAGTCAGTCGTATGAAGCGATGAGTTGTTAAAAGCCGTATACACTACAATGTTTAGACCATACTATTTGCTACCATTTATTGCAAGATGACAGTGCGGCAGTGGCCTTATTCATATCTCTGCCACACTCGTAGCCCTCAAAATAAACTAGTTGAACATATGGACATAGTAAGTGAGAGAATATTTACGGCTGGTTTCCTCTGACGTCACCAGTTCTGCTGAAAGCCTATTCGGATCAAGGGAAATAAGTGATAACACTAATGAATCGTTACTAAGGACGCCTGATTAGTGTAATAGGCACGCTCAGTTGTCAAGGCTATGATAAGAGGTTAAACACTCGTTACTGAGACTCTCTAGTTGACCAAGCTGTAAATACATACTTGGCTTATTGTTAAGAAAAAAAAGGACGCCAAATCGTATACAATTCTCTACCAACGGAATACAGGTTCAAAACGTCACGGTTTCTCTGTTAATCGGGGTTTTGTTATTGCTAATGTAACTAGTACTTGAGTTATGAACTCATTTGGTGTGGTTTGCAATGTCTGCCTTCACATCCTGAGGTGCAGTTGAGAAGGTGGACTGGGGTCCTCCTGGCTGTAGTGCAATACGAAATTCTTCAGTAAGGTCATCCCTACCATTCCCACTTCACCTCTTAAATAGCTTAGACTTAATACATTAAAGTCTCAGCCACTTCCTGCCGACCACAAAAGCTACTTAGGGACTTCCTTTCTTTTAAATCTTTGCCAAAAAGGATTGCTTAACCTTGAACCGAACAACAAAGACTTCGTTAGACACATGACACGATCACCAAAGAACAGTCATTCCGCAAAACTGTCGATTCCAGAAAGGCACCTTGAAGCCATACGACTGGTCACGACTTTACTCAAAAGTGATTGACCATGTGATTGACCTCAAGCAACGCTTTCAGTCTGCGCAAGTACGCTTGCCCTTGAGAAAAGATTGACATTGGAAAAATATATCAGTAAACGATGACTTGTTTTCCGCTCCAAGTCGAGCGTATGACCTTCACTAATTCCACTATAGGTACGTTCCAGTTGCAAATGGGCACATGGCATACGACTAGACAAGGTAAAATTCAGTGAGGAAGGGACTGGCCACCCTACCTAACACAAGCTGTGATTTAGGATAGCGGTCTAAAAACTTCGTTCACCGACTGTAGTGTGATTATTACGGGACACACCTTTACTGATTTTTAAAAAAAGTTGCTTGAAGCCTCTTTCCCAGCATTTACTGTGTCAATACTTTAGCTATGAGTTTATATGATCTAGTTGCTAGTTTAATGAACAGCCTTATTTTGTGGGTTATCATTTGATGATTGTATGGTTACATTCTTCATATTACCGTTTCACCCCTCGGGAAAGTTAAATAACCTCGGTCAATCATTCAATCAATCAATCTATCAATAAATCAATCAAAATATTTTTTCGCTTAATTGGTTGTTCCAATGGCTGTTGTTGGCTTCTTTCCCAGAAGTCTTCATTCTTTACCATGTCCTGCCAATTTATGCCCATTATCCTTAGCAGGCATCTGTTAACGCATCTGTATGACTTAGTCGTTCTCCATGTCTCCCCTCCATACGACAACACCGACTTGACCCAAACTGCGTACAATACAGGAAATGGTCTCAAAGCAAGAAGACGCTGAGAAAAACATGTACCGATGGTGCTAAAGGGACAACACAATAACAAGGAAAAATAGTAGCAGCAACCACAAATATTCTTCTTCTTCGCTTAATCATTTGGCTTTCGTAGGTCATCAAACAAATCTCAGCACTCAGAACGGGTCTTTTTTTCTTCTAAAATTTTGTCATGAAACTCCCTGTTTTTATTGCAATGGCCTCTATGTCCCATCTCATCGCGTTCTTTGACCTTCGTTGGTTCCATGACGAAAACTAGCTGGTAACACTAGCTTGGGGCCTTCACAGCGTGTATCCTGTCCATCACCACCTTCCTCTCATTGTTTTCTGTTTGTCGTGTCCTTACTCAGGAGCTTTCGTTAGTAAACGTCCAAACACAGCATGCCCAGAATCCTTTCAGGCATTTGTTGATAACGGCCAGTGATCTCTTAATATTGAGATTTGTCATCTGATATGTTTCCGCTTCATATACAAGGACCGACGTCTCATTGGGGGTGTATATCCTTATGCTTCAAATAGTGCATGTAAGAACATTGCACCTCGCACATCCTCTTACGGTACACTTGAGTTGATGAGGTGTGCTGGAATGTTGTTGTCGCACATCCTCTTACGGTACACTTGAGTTGATGAGGTGTGCTGGAATGTTGTTGTCGCACATCCTCTTACGGTACACTTGAGTTGATGAGGTGTGCTGGAATGTTGTTGTCGCACATCCTCTTACGGTACACTTGTGTTGATGAGGTGTGCTGGAATGTTGTTGTCGCACATCCTCTTACGGTACACTTGAGTTGATGAGGTGTGCTGGAATGTTGTTGTCGCACATCCTCTTACGGTACACTTGAGTTGATGAGGTGTGCTGGAATGTTGTTGTCGCACATCCTCTTACGGTACACTTGTGTTGATGAGGTGTGCTGGAATGTTGTTGTCGCACATCCTCTTACGGTACACTTGAGTTGATGAGGTGTGCTGGAATGTTGTTGTCGCACATCCTCTTACGGTACACTTGTGTTGATGAGGTGTGCTGGAATGTTGTTGTCGCACATCCTCTTACGGTACACTTGAGTTGATGAGGTGTGCTGGAATGTTGTTGCACTGCGTTAAGAAATATGTACCGTTGGAATTTACACATTATCATCATCATCATCTTAATCTTCTTCGTCCTCTTCTTCTCCTTCTTCTTCTTATTCTTCTTTGTCTTCTACAGCTAATTCTTATTCCTATTTATTCTTCTTCTCGCTCGCCACGTTTCTTTGAATACATCTACACATGAAGTCCGAGCAGATATCTCAGAAACTAAGAGTAAGAATCATTAATTATTATGTGCATTCAGTTTTATCGTATAGAGTATAAATCTGGACACGGGCAAAGAACTTGGAAAAGATGATTGACGCCTTTGATTTGTGGGTCTTTAGAAGACTTAGATGATTTTCTTAGAGAGATC
The DNA here is from genome assembly GCA_036924085.1 of Ariolimax columbianus. Lineage (NCBI taxonomy): Eukaryota > Metazoa > Mollusca > Gastropoda > Stylommatophora > Arionidae > Ariolimax > Ariolimax columbianus. The sequence goes on from JAVGWX010000005.1 coordinate 28,196,918, forward strand.
AGAAAACAAATGGGGAGATCCTGGAACAACTCAGGGTGGAGAAGACGCTCCTGAAGGACATAAAAAGTAGAATAACCAAATATTTCGTCATGTCAAAAGACATGAGTCTGCTGAAGGTTGGAGAAGAATGGGGGGTAAAAGAGCCAACGGGTGGCAGAGGTATAGCTGGACAGGCAACACGATGTAGTTGGGAGACAGTCTGATTGAGTGTGCCGATCTGATGCGGAACATATATATTTGGAGAACCATTGCCGTCAACCCTACGCGGAGACGGTACTTGATAATGATGATGTTGATGATGATACGTTAAGGGCTGTTTTCTAGAAAAAAGGTTGCTGTAGTGGAAAGTTTTTCAAGGCTTCCAAGAAAGCTTTGTGTGGTGATTCGTCTCCGTGGACCAGTGCACAGTACGCAATTGGCTACGCATTTAACAGTCTTGCAGGATATGTTCAGCTGTCTGTGCTGCTTGTCCGCACGGACACATAAGTCACGGAGCTAATTTCAGCCCGTGTAAGTGGATTTTCAATCTGCTATGTCTCATTCTCAAGCGGAACTAGATCACCTGCTCTGCTCGATTGAGGCAGTGATAGTTATCTCCCGTTTGTTTGACTTTCCTTGTGGCATGGATACCGGTCTTCTTCTCTTGGAACGCGATTGTTTGTCCATTTTGTTCTCGTGTTCCTTTCTCTTTCACTAACTTGTCTGCTGTCTCATTTCTTGGTATGCCACATTGTGATGATATCCACGGTAGTACTACCCGTCTCTTTGTATTTCGTTCGCCCAAGGCGTTTTTAAGCTTTGGTCGCATATCATTCTTGAGGGCTTGCAGAACTGATATTTTATATGTACGAAGTATAGCCTGCTGGCATTGGCTTGTTGTATTACTAAATAGTTTAGCGGCAATAATCAGTGCCCGTATTTCAGCCAAATAGCTTGAAAATAATTTCCCAATGAATGAACTTCAACAGCATGCATGGGGTATTATTATTCGATGCCACTTGCTACTTGACACAATTTTCTTCATAGTTCCATTTACAGAATGTCATTTAATTTCATTTGTATTGCATGTGTTTACGCATTTTTCCTTTATAAACGCAACATAGGAATTTTCTTTACGCATTTCATAAATGTATCGTAAATGTTTACTTCTTCAATCTACTGGGTGGACTTTTCACAAATGTTTTTTCCACCACCTGTGTCTGTGTAAAATGCGGAGCCAGCACACAGTTTTCCATAATGTAATTATACAAATATTAATGTCGGTGCTCTTTTTCAGTAAAATGTTTATTTTTCTACAGGTCAATAATTGTTTAGAATACAATATTCTTTAAATATCTCATTTAATAACTTCTTTTTTCGTCAAAACTATTCACTTCTATTCTTTCCCGGTTTCCGGGGTTATGTGTAGAAAAACTCTCATCTTATAGTGTCAAGCAACAATGATCTGTCGTTAATACCCGCGCATATATTGTTCTTTTCTCTCTGTTTAAAAAAACGATTAAGCGCACTCCCACGTTTAGCCCAACTTTACAAATATATGTGCAATTTTATTGCTGTCTTTTTATTGTAACGAATTTTACTTTCAACGTCATTGAAATAATAAAAGCATTATATAACTCTGCTACGACTTTACACTTTGAAAAAACAAAATGATAACGATGCAGCGCCCTTAATTTGTAGCACATCTCGATACTTTTCAGTGCAACAGAAGTGTGCGTTTGAGATTTAGCACATCTCGATACTTTTCAGTGCAACAGAAGTGTGCATTTGAGATTTTTTTCAAAAGCACGTGCAATTTGAAGGGACATTTGCACACATCGGCATGAGTTTCTGCAGAGTTCTTGAAATGCTATGCATCTAAGACATATATTTTTTTTAAATCTCAAAAGAAGCTGAAAGGCGTTCTAATTACTCTTTATGACTAAAAAAATGTGACATAATGTCGATCTGAGGATAACTAAAAATATACATTTTCGTCTCATAATTGCTGAGACATATAATTTTCAAGATCGGCAAATATTTCTGAGCGCACTATAATCATGTAGTTAATGATTCTCCCACGTCGACAAGGAAAGCTAAAATATGGAGCCACCTGAGTTTGGACAAGAAAGTCGTGAATGGCAACAAAAATAGAGGTTTTGCTTGCAGCTTCATTGTGTAAAACAAACTGTGGTAAGGTTAGAGCGCATGGCGTGCTTTGATACGTGCTTCATGTGAGTGGCCTAATGAAGTGGAGACCATGTGGATTTATAAGGCATAAACGGTACAGGAAGATGATACTGATGTTCATATACAAAGTTTACATACTTTTTATCAACTATGGTTCGCTGACCGTGGTGTAAGCTGCTGTCAGCTCATTCTTGGCTGCGTCATCGGCCTGGTCTGACATTACGTTGTCTCGTACATGATCTCAGTATGGCAGACGGCATGTATTCGCTTAGGATGCACAGAGATCACTATAAAAACTCACTCGGACAAAATATGCTCTTCAAAATAATTCAAGAGCAGCTTGCCAACTCTCATCATATTAAACATCCACAAATGAGAAATTAATAATATATCCGCGGAGAGTTGTCCCTCGCGAGTGATGATAGTGACATCATCCGACAGTTTTATCTTGATAATGTAACTTGCGCTGTAGTTGGATTGTAGTGAAAAGGAAGCTTCATTGGCAATCATCCTCACTCTCTGGTCCCGAACTACCTTGGGCCAGTGGCAAGACAGAAATCAAGACGATTGGAGATAATGTAGGATGCAGGCACTATCGTCCCATCTCTTTGAGACCAAGGGTGGATTGAATCATGCAAGGCTCGAACGCACACCGCTTACATTAATTGCTTCCAGAGGCGACAGTCTTACATCTCGATCAACAGCAACCCCAGGGTAGCGGAATGGTTAGTGCACCTGGCTTTCCAGCAAAACGATCCGGGTTCAAGCAATCAGGATTCTGGTCCGATCGCAAACCGACTCATGTGGTCGACCGAGTCACATAAATTGGGTACCAGACCAAATCTGATACGTGAAGGTGACCGGCGTGATACTGAACACATCACTGACTATGTGCCGTGGGTCACCAAATAGTATGGGACTAACACCGTATTTCTCATACGTCGCATGGCGTGACAGGGGGATGCTTACTTTTATTTTGAGGACATCAGAGAGTGACAGTTTCTTGTAAACAACGAACTTGCTCGGAAGCAATTTCTGGATAGTTTTGCACACGCCATTCTTAATTGTTGTTGTTGTAACGGGTCCGGCAGCATCTCGCTCTTCTATCCAATACCATGTTGTTGTCTAGTGCCATGTAAAGTGTTCCATTTATCTTGCATCGGAGGGAGAAGCATTTTCCTAACATGTTTAAGCGCTGAGCACTAAATGAAATGATGATCAACGGTTTTATAAGGGTGTGTGCACAGCTGGCACTTTGGAGTATGTTGTGGTTGGATTATGTGTTTGTTAAGTGGGATGTGTTGGGTTCTCAGTCGGAAAATGGTGCTCTGATCATTCCTTGTGAGTTTATTTATATTGCCATTTGGAATAGGGTTTGCCATATGTCTGTAGACCTCACTTCCCGTGTTTCCCACGGCCCATCTGGTCAGCCAAATGTCTTTGTTTATAATTATCTTTATATGGTACAAAGTGGCTTCAACTGCAGTGATTGCAGTTTCATAATTGAAGCAAACCTCCCAGCAAGCATCGAACAGCTCGCCAGAGGATCCGTCTGTGTATTCAATATAAACGCCATAACTCGCATTCATGGTGTCTTTAAATTAAGATTCATGACACGCAATTATTTTAGAAATTCAAATATGCCGGCTTCTGAAATAAAGATGGTTGTCTCTTTGCTGGTCCCCATAAGACGTGCTGGAGATTCTTGTGCTGGTCAGTTCATGCTGGTGACAGGATATCAAGGTTGTTATGCTACGGTATAAAAACCGATCCAATTTTGAAGTCACCCAGTTTTCATATATATATATATATATATATATATATATATATATATATATATATATATATATATATATATATATATATATAAATATATATCGTGTTTCAATCAAATGATTGTGTCATGTTCTGGATTGATCTATCGTCATGCCAATATCTTCCTTGTGATTGTCTCATTGTGAAAGCAACTATGAGGACATAGACTATTTTTAGCGACAACGTAAAAAAGGAGGGTCGTAATTCGAGATATTGTAAGTGGGGGTGACGTGTATTGACTGCCCGAACTGCGTCTATATGAAACTACAAACCAAATTGGATATTTCCAGAGGATATGAAATAGAGGTGAGAATTTCTCAAGCAAGTGTGTCGTCACGTGTTTTGAAGTTAATCGACAGGATATGTAAACAGGATATTGTAAAGAAGGTCGTTCAGTGGAAAAAATGGGATATGTAAAAACAAATAAATCCAAGTTGAAAACGCAATGATGGGCAGGTCAGGTCAGGTCATCCCGTAATCCGTGAGGTCGTTAGGGTACACAAGAATTCATCCTCACAACACTACGTCACCCTTCTGTCAGCGGCCGCTGCCTGGGCCTCTTCTAGTTGGAGCTTGGTGCATTCCTTTATGTTGTCCTCCCATCTATTTTTTGGGATGGCCTCTTCGTCCTCTGTTTTCCACCTTTCCGTGGAGGATCGTACTTGCAAGACCATTTAATCTCGATATGTGACCTTCTTCTTCTTCTGCGTACGCAGTCAGACAGTAACCATTATTTTTTTCGAAAAAAGCGGCGGTCATCCTGAGGCTGTCGCCACTGCCATAGAGCTTGTCTTGCAGTTCCACTGGTAATGGCCACATCTGCTCTCTCTGATCCTCGTATGTCGGGCAGTTCTGCAGCAGATGTTCAGCGGTCATTTTACCAGTACCGCACGGGCATTCGTCGGTACACCCTATCTTCAATTTGTTGAATAGGTGGTACCTCAGTCTGTTGTGGCCAGTGCGAAGTCTGAAGACAACGACCTGCTCTCTTCGGTTCAACTGGTAATAGGCATCGTTTTTGGGACATGTGACCGAATCAAGCGAGTTTCCTTCTTTTGACAGTTGCAAAGAAGTAGCTTGTCTTTCCTCAGTTTGATGGTTCCACTAGTAGCACACTTATCACATCGGACCTGGTGTGGGACTACAGTCGCGGTCATTGTTAACCCGGGTGTGTCTTCATGGGTGAATCTTGGACGGTTGTCTCTTGGCGGAGCCCATCTCTTTTCCAAGCCGGTGCGGGGCAACATCTGCATCTGACCTGGAGGAGACCATCTCCCCAGGCGAGCCACTGCCTCGTTTTCCTACAGCCTTGAGGCCATAGTTTCCTAATTTGCACCACTTGGAGGTGAGGTTGACTTGTGTGTTCACTTTATCGGCAGGCTACTCATTTAACTTTTCGCCTTTCAGTAGGAGAGATAGCCGACCTCGACATCGCTGGGTTGCGATGCCAAGCACAAAATACACCATTGCATACCATGATGGGCAGACATCCATAAAATGACTCTGTGGCAACAGTTAAACAAACCTATTCCTGCGTCGTCAGGGACAAAGATGGAATAAAAAACAACAGATCAAAACAACCAAAAACAGTATATCCTCTTCCTCTTCTTTAGTCCTACTACTCCTGCTATAGAGCGTTTTAGAGAAGTGATATGCGTAGATTTCTTGATATCGGCAAGTGGGAGGCTTGTGCTGTCGTTAGGTGTAACTTCCTGAGAGTGCCAGAGACGCCTTCGATCCATCGACGTCGTTGTCTGCCTCTTGTTTGGAGACCAGAGACCTGTAAATGATATCCTCTTGATGCAGGTTGTTCAAAACGTTAAATGGCCAAACAACTTGATTTGTTGTATATCGATATAGAAACACTAAATGGGTTTGTCCCCACTGTCTGCCTCTTGTTTGGAGACCAGAGACCTGTTTTTGATATGCTCTTGATGCAGGTTGTTCAAAACGTTAAATGGCCAAACAACTTGATTTGTTGTATATCGATATAGAAACACTAAATGGGTTTGTCCCCACTGTCTGCCTCTTGTTTGGAGACCAGAGACCTGTTTTTGATATGCTCTTGATGCAGGTTGTTCAAAACGTTAAATGGCCAAACAACTAGATTTGTTGTATATCGATATAGAAACACTAAATGGGTTGGTCCCCACTGTCTGCCTCTTGTTTGGAGACCAGAGACCTGTTTTTGATTTGCTCTTGATGCAGATTGTTCAAAACGTTAAATGGCCAAACAACTTGATTTGTTGTATATCGATATAGAAACACTAAATGGGTTGGTCCCCACTGTCTGCCTCTTGTTTGGAGACCAGAGACCCGTTTTTGATATGCTCTTGATGCAGGTTGTTCAAAACGTTAAATGGCCAAACAACTTGATTTGTTGTATATCGATATATAAACACTAAATGGGTTTGTCCCCACTGTCTGCCTCTTGTTTGGAGACCAGAGACCTGTATTTGATATCCTCTTGATGCAGGTTGTTCAAAACGTTTGATGGCCAAACAACTTGATTTGTTGTATATCGATATAGAAACACTAAATGGGTTGGTCCCCACTGTCTGCCTCTTGTTTGGAGACCAGAGACCTGTTTTTGATATGCTCTTGATGCAGGTTGTTCAAAACGTTAAATGGCCAAACAACTTGATTTGTTGTATATCGATATAGAAACACTAAATGGGTTGGTCCCCACTGTCTGCCTCTTGTTTGGAGACCAGAGACCTGTTTTTGATATGCTCTTGATGCAGATTGTTCAAAACGTTAAATGGCCAAACAACTTGATTTGTTGTATGTCGATATAGAAACACTAAATGGGTTTGTCCCCACTGTCTGCCTCTTGTTTGGAGACCAGAGACCTGTTTTTGATATGCTCTTGATGCAGGTTGTTCAAAACCTTAAATGGCCAAACAACTTGATTTGTTGTATATCGATATAGAAACACTAAATGGGTTGGTCCCCACTGTCTGCCTCTTGTTTGGAGACAAGAGACCTGTAAATGATATCCTCTTGATGCAGGTTGTTCAAAACGTTAAATGGCCAAACAACTTGATTTGTTGTATATCGATATAGAAACACTAAATGGGTTGGTCCCCACTGTCTTCCTCTTGTTTGGAGACCAGAGACCTGTATTTGATATGCTCTTGATGCAGGTTGTTCAAAACGTTAAATGGCCAAACAACTTGATTTGTTGTATATCGATATAGAAATACTAAATGGGTTGGTCCCCACTGTCTGCCTCTTGTTTGGAGACCAGAGACCTGTTTTTGATATGCTATTGATGCAGGTTGTTCAAAACGTTAAATGGCCAAACAACTTGATTTGTTGTATATCGATATAGAAACACTAAATGGGTTGGTCCCCACTGTCTGCCTCTTGTTTGGAGACCAGAGACCTGTTTTTTATATGCTCTTGATGCAGATTGTTCAAAACGTTAAATGGCCAAACAACTTGATTTGTTGTATATCGATATAGAAACACTAAATGGGTTGGTCCCCACTGTCTGCCTCTTGTTTGGAGACCAGAGACCTGTTTTTGATATGCTCTTGATGCAGGTTGTTCAAAACGTTAAATGGCCAAACAACTTGATTTGTTGTATATCGATATATAAACACTAAATGGGTTGGTCCCCACTGTCTGCCTCTTGTTTGGAGACCAGAGACCTGTTTTTGATATGCTCTTGATGCAGATTGTTCAAAACGTTAAATGGCCAAACAACTTGATTTGTTGTATATCGATATAGAAACACTAAATGGGTTGGTCCCCACTGTCTGCCTCTTGTTTGGAGACCAGAGACCTGTTTTTGATATGCTCTTGATGCAGATTGTTCAAAACGTTAAATGGCCAAACAACTTGATTTGTTGTATATCGATATAGAAACACTAAATGGGTTTGTCCCCACTGTCTGCCTCTTGTTTGGAGACCAGAGACCTGTTTTTGATATGCTCTTGATGCAGGTTGTTCAAAACGTTAAATGGCCAAACAACTTGATTTGTTGTATATCGATATTGAAACACTAAATGGGTTTGTCCCCACTGTCTGCCTCTTGTTTGGAGACCAGAGACCTGTTTTTGATATGCTCTTGATGCAGGTTGTTCAAAACGTTAAATGGCCAAACAACTTGATTTGTTGTATATCGATATAGAAACACTAAATGGGTTGGTCCCCACTGTCTGCCTCTTGTTTGGAGACAAGAGACCTGTAAATGATATCCTCTTGATGCAGGTTGTTCAAAACGTTAAATGGCCAAACAACTTGATTTGTTGTATATCGATATAGAAACACTAAATGGGTTTGTCCCCACTGTCTTCCTCTTGTTTGGAGACCAGAGACCTGTATTTGATATGCTCTTGATGCAGGTTGTTCAAAACGTTAAATGGCCAAACAACTTGATTTGTTGTATATCGATATAGAAATACTAAATGGGTTGGTCCCCACTGTCTGCCTCTTGTTTGGAGACCAGAGACCTGTTTTTGATATGCTATTGATGCAGGTTGTTCAAAACGTTAAATGGCCAAACAACTTGATTTGTTGTATATCGATATAGAAACACTAAATGGGTTGGTCCCCACTGTCTGCCTCTTGTTTGGAGACCAGAGACCTGTTTTTGATATGCTCTTGATGCAGGTTGTTCAAAACGTTAAATGGTCAAACAACTTGATTTGTTGTATATCGATATAGAAACACTAAATGGGTCGGTCCCCACTGTCTGCCTCTTGTTTGGAGACCAGAGACCTGTTTTTGATATGCTCTTGATGCAGGTTGTTCAAAACGTTAAATGGCCAAATAACTTGATTTGTTGTATATCGATATAGAAACACTAAATGGGTTGGTCCCCACTGTCTGCCTCTTGTTTGGAGACCAGAGACCTGTTTTTGATATGCTCTTGATGCAGGTTGTTCAAAACGTTAAATGGCCAAACAACTTGATTTGTTGTATATCGATATAGAAACACTAAATGGGTTTGTCCCCACTGTCTGCCTCAGCGTGATGATATGGATTCGGCCAGACATTGCCTTACCTGTTGCACGTCTCACACATCTCAAAGCTTTGGATCTTACTCTTCTGGGTTGCTAGTAAGGATCAAGATTGACATTAGTAACACAATGCAGGATTAAGCAGTGCATTTATCAGCCTCCTCTAAGTTGAAAGAAGCGCTCACGGGTGTTTCAAAATCAGTGCAATTTAATAGTGTATACTGTTCGCCTTCTAAATTAGATGTGAAATCTCTATGTCGACTCTGCCGTCATCTATGAACATGAAACAGACACATAATCTAAAATGATCGGTAAGAGTTAGCAGTGATTCCTAAAAGTGACCTGGAGGGTGTAAGACACGGTATGCCATTTATGAAATAGAATGAACCAAACCAGAAATGATAAACGTAGTGACACTCAAACATAATACTGACAAAAATGTGAGAAACCTCACAAACCCACAACAAAATCAAAACAAGCACCAAGCGGCACATTTTTAGACAAATGCTGCGAAATTAATTTTTCAAAAAAAAAAAAAAAATATCTCTATATATAGTTTAATGTTGATGACCCGTTACTCGACGTAGAAATGGGTCCCATATTCGTCTCCAGTGAACTCTGTCCTAGGCCATGGAAGTCCAGTACATGGTAAGCCATCATCCAGACGATTTTCAGATGGTGTGTACAGAAAGGGGGTCTGACCAACGAACTGGTGGCCTTCCCCGTCGTCTCTTCTCACTTCAAGGTTACCAGACTGCTGTCGCTGTGCTCCATCGTTTCTTCGCAACAAGTGACCTGTCCATTTATGTTTCGCCTTGTCTGTATAGATTACCGCATCATTCATTTAGGACAATCGTCGTATGTTAGAATAGTATAGTTTTTGTATACGTTGGTTCCGGAGAGTGTTTCAGACCAAGCGTTTCTTAAGAGAGGCATGAGTCACTCTCAATTTGTCCTTTAGTGATTTTGTTAGGGGATTCCGTGACGAAGACGTTTAGCCGTCGGCCTCGTGATCATGTGGCGTGGGTTCGACTCCGGACTCCGCCGTCTTTTTCACGGGTGCTTGATGCGGAGTCCCCTACATCTCGCAGTCGTCCCCTAGTCTTATTCTTGATTTGCCACTGAGATCGGACGGCACGAGACGAGAGAGTGAGGATAAAAAGTAGCGCAGTTAATCCTTACTAACAATATCGATAGCAAAGTAAATTATGCCATCACTGTCTACAATGGACGGCGGTCTGTGCCTTTGCTTTTGATTTTGTAAATGTCCATGCCTCAGCCCTGTAGCCCATAGCAGGGACTACAGTGAAATTGAAGAGAGAGGCTCTAAGGTTCTGGCCTTAGCAACCGTAAAGGCTGTTTTAATGAACAAGAACGCTGCCAAGCCCGCACAGCGACGTTTTGTAAGTTCTGGCTCTAGGTTAGTCTCCATATCGAGGAGGGGTCCAAGATATATGTGCTCGTTGATATTCTCTAATTGCACCACGCCAAGGAAGACTGGATCACAATTGGCGAAATGACTGCGCACCACTTTGGTCTTCGCGATATGCATCTCCAGTCCAACTTTCATGCCCTCTCCATCAAGTAGCTGCATCATTTGGTTGACTTCTGCTGTTGACTGTAATGAACACTATCTCGTCGGCTAATCGAAGGTGATTGAGGTAAGGTGATTGAACATATGCATTGAATATATGTTGATGTTGTTGTTCTCCCATAGCTACTCAGCAAGTCTGAGCTTTGCAGCCCAATGCCATTCTTATATAGATACAGGCCTCTTCAGTTGTTTCACTGTGACGTAAAGTGTGTTTGCATTTGTCGGCAGTGCTTGTAGGAATATTTTCTTCATGTCCGCAACGCCTTGCACTCAAGACTAAGTGCCAAATTGTTTCATCAGAATAAGAGCAATCTCTGCACAAGGGCAGGTGTTGGGGATTGATGCGCTTTAAGTGACTATTGACTCTGGTATTCCCTGTTCGGAACTGAAAGATGTGACTCTGATCTCTTCTATCTAGTTTATTTATGTCATCGTTACTTTTTGGCTGTGACCTTTCGCTAAATTCACTGCGACCTTTTGTTCCCATCGCCCACCTGTTGTTCCCGTCGCCCACCTGTTGTTCCCGTCAAAATATGCATATTCAATTTAAAAACTATAACCACAAAGGGTGCATGTAAAGCCATGATGTCAGCTTCTTCGTTGCCTGAAATCCCTGAGATCAAGAACTGAATGGTTTGAAGGCTTGAGAGCTGCTTTCTTATCATGCCTTAGTTAACACATCTGCACCTTCGGGAGTTAGGAATGGGAGTCCGTCACGATGACATCCTTTGCATAAGAGGTGTCAAATAGCAGCTTTGAGGAGTTTATTGATATTGTTTTTGAATGTCCACAATGAGTAAGAAAAATCTGATGAAGATGGACCGGGTTCTACGAGGCGGTTGTGCTATTCTTGGCTTCGTCTGCGTATTGCTCAGAACTACAGGGAACGCGTCGATCCCTCACCTTGTTAACTAGATTGCCATGAAAACAACCCGTTTCCAGGGAGGATTACGAGGCAGACAAGGTGGTTGTCGTGTCCAGTATGTTTTGTCTAAACCTGACTAACATATCTTACTTACTTACTTAGTCGCTCCTCTTCTACCGTGAGGTGTAGAGGTATGCCAAAGAGAACGCCACACTGCTCTATCCGCCGTTGTTTTCCTGGCCTCTTTCGAATCCAGCCCTCTTTTACTTAGGGACTGTCGTATGTTGTCTTCCCAACGTACTTTGGGACGTCCTCGAGGTCTGCGTCCTTAACTTTTTATCTCCCATGACCGCTTTGGTATCCGATCTTCTTCCATTCTACAGACATGGCCAAACCACTGTAGTTGGGACTGATCCACTCGTGTCTGCAGGGGCTGAACTTCAAGATTACTACGTATTGTCTGGTTACGGATCTTGACCCTTTTCGTCACCTGAACTGCCTTTCTTAGGTACCTCATTTCTGAAGTTTGTAATTGCCTTTCTTGGGCTGTAGTCACAGCCATATGTCAGGACAGGCACATAGGTCGAGCGGTATACATCCATCTTTGTTTTCCTGACTAACATATCTAATCAGCATATTTTACTTGATCAGACGTTAGTCTTCTGTACAAGCGTTGATTTCAATGACCATGTCCATCCTATACTAGAGGCTATGTCCTGTTTTTACTTCGTTCCACTCAGCAATGACCTGCCTCACAGTCTAGCGGGCATGTCTCAACCTGCTTTCCCACTGCATTGTACCAATCAATCAGAATATATGCTGAGTGTTACTACTTTCACCTTCATAATCATGCTCGGGATGTGAGGAAAATTACTGCAACCCAGCAGTAAACGTCCTTTTCAGAGCGCACACACGAGTAGATCTGCTTATTGTGGACATTCTCAACAACAATATTATAATAATCATCTGTTTCATTAGTCCTGAGATTGGTTGTAAGGTTGTCTGAGCATGTCTCTCCATTTGACCCTATCCCCTGGTTGATCAGGCCTAAGACTGGTTGTAAGGTTGTCTGAGCTTGTCTCTCCATTTGACCCTATCCCCTGGTTGATCAGGCCTAAGACTGGTTGTAAGGTTGTCTGAGCTTGTCTCTCCATTTGACCCTATCCTCTGGTCGATCAGTCATAAGACTAGTTGTATGTTTGTCTAAGCATGTCTCTCCATCGATAGACATGCTAGCATCACTATCACGTGTGTCACTTCTTACCATCTGGTTAACATCGAGCTCTGCTTTTTTCTTGTATAACAATCTGCATTCTCTGCCAAGGTTTATGATAACTGTGTAATAATATGCCATTACATCACCTTTGTTGACCATTTCTCTCCACCGACTATCACCTCAAGTGGAGGACGTGCATTGAAAAGTATAAAGCCACTGCAACCTTCTTTGCATGCCGGGAAAATGCCGCTGACGAGAGTTATAAATGGGGCTAGCAGCCTGATTATGTAAGATTACTGTTGTTAAAATCACCACTGAAAATTCTGGGGGACAAACTTGCTTTGAACAGAGCACATGCTTCATCTGAAGTGGCAAGGCGAATAAATTAATCGACCAATTATTCAGTATTTCAATCAGTTCATAAATTAATCCACCTATCAATCCATCATCCAATCAATCAACACATCCATCAATACATCAATTAATTAATCAATCAGTTCACTAACCAATCAATCCATCAATCAGTCCATAAATCAATCCATCAATCAATCCGTCAATCAATCAATCCATCATATAATCCATCAATCAATCATATTTCAATCCATAATTGTATCCATCCATTAATGAATAAATTAATCAATCAAAGACGAATGCCCTTTTATTTCCCATGAATCCAAAGACAAAATAGGGCTATTCATGATCACTGTTCTTAATTCAATTATTCATCGTTTTGTTAACTGTTCTAACAGTTCCAAAGAACCAACGTCGCATGATTATTATAGGATTAAATCTCAACACCACTTGAATTATCTAAATCACAATTGTTCTTTGCTGAAAACAAGGTTGGTGGAAAACATTGTTTCAGCGAGCAAAACTGCGAGAAATAAGAGGCAGAGAACAGCAAAGAAAGAAAATCATGAGGAGGCTACCATGATTGCACTGAAGACAGCCAGCGACAGATTTTTATAAACATGACTCATCACAAACATTTGTTGATATCCATAGTATAGGCCAGTCGACATGGCACATGGTGATGATGCATCTTTCCAATTGTCCCGATGGGAGACGTCAGTTTCTTCAACAGATTGGTAAGCGCTATTTTTCTAGACTTTATAAGACTTCTCTGAGAAAATCTGGTGGCCTCTCGGTCGTTGCTCCAGTGACCTTCAATAGTCACTTGAAGCGTCCTTGAAAGTGCCAGGGAAGGTTAAGGGTTACAACTTTCTTCCCGCCAGGAGCTATGGTGCCTGGATTGAGGAGAGAAAAGGGAGGCAGTGAAAGGGTCAGGAGAAAGGGGGAAACATGGTCAATTGGTTCCCTTCTCAAGATGGGGAGGAATGTAGAGTTAATGTGTTGACTTTGCTGAAATAACGTGGAGTGCTTGTTATTGTTTGCTTATGTGTAAAGGTGAAGGTTGAAAGGTATAAAGGTAAGAACTGCTTCGATAACCGATAGTGTCGTAGGGGTTGAGAGGATGGAAAATGTATTGTACACTATCTCGGTTCTTCATGAGGGGGTGTGACCAATTACATTCCACGTCCCACTGCCTCCAATAAGTGAAGGTTAGATCAGGAATTTATTTAGCTAGGTAGACTGCAGCGTAGTTAAGGCCAGGGATCGTACCAGAGTCTTTCTTGAATGGGACAAGTGTTCTAACCATTCTGACACACAGTCGCTCGTCTTTTGAACATTATTTAAATTCGTTCTAGTGAAAACGGCTGATACAAGTGGCCAGCGGTGACATACGTCCGTCAATTCCAATCAACTGGCCCGCAAAGTGGATGGCCACATAGTGTGGGATAGCATAGATTAGATATGGTTTACATTCTAGAGAACAATATTTCTAAATGAGATCATCGTCATCATCATCATCACTATCTGATTGATCGGTTCTAAGACTGGTTGTAAAGTTGCCTGATCAGGTATATCCAATTGACCATATCCTCTGGTTGATCAGTTCTATGACTGGTTGTTAGGTTGCCTGAGCAAAATTGACCCTATCCTCTGGTTCATCAGTTGTATAACTGGTTATTAAGGTATTCGGACCATGTCTCTCTAATTGACCCTATCCTCTGGTTGATCAGTTCTATAACTGGTTGTTAATGTATTTGGAGCATGACTACCCATTTGACACTATCCTCTGGTTGATCTGTCCTAAGACTGGTTGTAAGGTATTTAGTGCATGTTTCTCCAATTGACCATATCCTCTGGTTGATAAGCCCTAAGACTGGTTGCCACGGCAGTCGTCATCTGCGTGACGCTCAGTACTACGAAGTTCACGTTGATCCACATCTCGTCAGCCAGAGTGCCAAGAAAACAGCGTGTTCCCATGGAGCGCTACATGGAAGAGATATACTGGTCATTATCAGTATACCGTGCCTGACCCTGGGGCGACGTCCTGGTCAGTATTTTGTGCCTGACCAGAATAGAATCTCAGTTCCCCGTTACTTTTTGAAACATTATTACAATGAGGCCCTTAACACTTCATTGTCGACGAAAGTGCTTGCTAGTCGGGGGCCACTGTTATGCTCCAGTATTTTATCATGTATTTTGTTCGTAATAATTTAGCATGTCCCACACCTGCAGCTGGTCTCTTCTAAAGTTAACATGTACCAAAGCATTGTAAATCCTTTACATTTCCGTAACCCAATGTGAAGCGTTTACCTGTAAAGGGTCCATTTATATTGTTTGTCCCGAGCTGTTGCAGTGGCTGTTGTTTTTTTAATTTGTTTTTTTAAACGAAGCATTTGCTAGCTTTCAGGCACAACCCTTTTTAGTTGTCTTTCAGTGCAAGCTTGGAATGTTTTAGTGGTTCCTATTCTATCCATCTCAGGTACCACTCCGGTGAGATTTACTTTATCTTTCAACTAACTATACTATTTATCACTTATCTCGTGTACACAGACGACATAGTTCTGGTTGGTCCAGATAATGCTGCTTTGTTATAGATACTTGACAATTTGGATCGGGAAACAACACAAAGGGTATTATATAGGCGTGTTCATATGAAACCGGGCCAAACTGCAACAAGTGAACAGACGTACGATGTGCATTATGAAATCACTTCTGGTGAAAACATCACTTACCAACCGTCATGTTTGCAAAATTTCATAATCCTCCGATTCATAGTTTCCTCAGCAGACCTTTGAAAACATGGCGGGTGTGATGCAGAATCCGTCGAGAGTTGATCAATGAACGGTGATTCTGTTTCTAATAGCTGAAGGATGTCGATAAGTTGACATTTATCGCAGAATGCAGGCAGTGTATGGTGACAAAAGTGTGTCGAAGACAACAGTGATGAACTGGTCAAGGATGTTTAAAGAAGGACGTGAGTTAACGAAAGATCTTCCGAGACCAGATAAGGTGCATATTGTTGCGTTAACTCACGTCCTTCTTTAAATACGTTGTCCATTTCTTCACTGTTGTTTTCGACACACTGTTGTCATCATACACTGCCTGCATTCTGCGATGAATGTCAACTGGTCGACATCCTACAGATGTTACAAACCGAATCACCGCTCGCTGATCAACTCTAGACGGATTCCGTATCACACCCGCCATATTCTCCACGGTCTACTAAGGAACTGTGAGTCGGAGGATAATACAATTTTGCAACTTGACGTTGAGTACGTGCTGTTTACACCAGAAGTGACGTCATCATGCGCATCGTAGGTATGTTCACTTTTTGCAGTTTGGCCCCGTTTCATGTGAACACGCCTCGTAGATATCCTGGGCAAAGATTAAAGTCCAGGACCTCTGTTCCGATAAATTATCTCAGAGAACAGCAGTTCGTTGCCAAACCACGACGGGTACTTATAAATTTACAAACCTGGGTAGCGCGATTACATCAGACGGGCGCAGTGGGCCGGATATGTAGAGACGGAAAGGTCTCGCTGCCTTCGCAATGGACAAATATTGCCCTCCTTTTAATTCAAATGACGTATTTACCGGTCGTGTGTGATTCATGTATTCATGTACGGCTGTAGGACATTGACCCTGCTTAAATGCAACATGTAAAGAGTCGAGGTTTTCTAAGTGCGAAATCAAATAGAATGATTGTGTTTGAAATCCAGAGGTCATCGTATAGACAAAACTCCATCTTGTATAAAACAGCTTGGATCGCCGCCGACTGTCCCTTTTCGGCATTTTCTTCTGGTTGAGGGTATCTTGGTCTATCATAATCTCCACCTATATGTCATCTGTGTCAACAACCACACGTCGGCTTGGTGGAAGCTCAGGAGATTACGCCCCCTCACATCGTGGCTTCAACAGTTGACTGACTCTTCCACAGCTTCAGACGAGGATTTGCAATGTGCCGCTGCCCCTGGACATGGTAGTGGTCGACCGGCACAAAATATATCTGACGCTTAAGCGAACTTTAGTATTATTATTGCTATTATTATTATTATATTGATAGTATTTTTAAATTGTCATTATTATATTTTATATCATTATTTATATTATTGTTATTATTTATATTAGTATTATTAATAATGCTAGATAACATTATCATTATTGTTATTGAACCAACACACTGTACTGAGCGGTTACACAACTAATATATATATTAGAATGGCCGTGGGCTGCAAAGAGCAGGCGTGCTCAGTAGCAGTGGGATAATAACAACAACAACAACATTGTTATTCTTGCTACTGTTATTATTATCACTAGTATTATATCATTATTGTTGTTGTTATTATTGTTATTATATAATATAATTATTCCCCCCCCCCCCCCCCTTTGTGCACTACTTGTCACGCGATTGCCCGTCGCCACTTTAACCCGAAGAACCACGGGGATGCCATGCGCCGAGAACAGATCTGCAAATGGTTAACTGGTGGACCTCCGACAAGTCTGCACGTTCTCAGGGCCAAGAGCTAAGTCAAACCTTGTCAAGGCCTCCCCGACATTCGATTACTTAGCAAATAATACCGGGCCGCTGTCTTGACAGATCAATATCTGCAACATAAGTTGTACACTTAACCTGCATGTTTAGGGCTAGAGACGCGGGAGCGTGATAAGGAGTACAGGGGGGGCCCTGGTAACAAATGGGCAACGAAATAAAGAAGTTGAACAAAACCATACCCTTTCAGTTCCCTGGGGAGCATATGCCTCAAGAAATACGAGCAAAAATATCATACTCTCAGTCACATAGTCCAGATCTGTCTACGTCAACTCTGTTTCCTTTATGTTCATACCCAACTCTATTTTTCTTGGCTGTTTTGGGCTCTCTCTGTTTTTGTTGCTATGAAAACCCCAGAACATTGACAGCACTGTAGTTATATCAGCTGGGTTGTTTTTAATGTATCTCCTATCCCCCGGCAGTGCCGCCTGGTCACTTCAACATCCACTTCTACCTGCTCTGGTTTTTTTAATAACATTTCCACATTAATGATATTATAATTCTGCAAAGTCTCTATTCTGCGGAGGTTCCCCCATATGATAGTCTGGAACTTTGTGATCATTGTTTAGGTTGCTCTACTTGTTCTCTACCAAACAGAGACAACAACAAAACACACTTTAATTTAGAGTTGAAGATCTTTATTTTTGTATTGGATAATTTCTTGTTATTTCCACAAGTTTCCAAAATGCAATGAAAGCTTCTTTCGCCTTTTGTATTCATATCGTGATACAATTTATCCATACCTCATATTGTGTTTATATAGCTTTAATCAGTATGCCAGCAAGCTGGGTTCCTTAAAGGTGCATTCCTTACAGATGCAGCGAAAATGTATGAATCATTTCACGTCTTGTACTAACACAACCAGATACTAGTGTGACATACGAAGAGTCAAAACGGCTTATTAGAGCTAGATACATGACCAAATGGGAAACATAACACACTGGCTACACAAAAAACGACGCCTATTACCAGTTGAACAGAAGAGAGCAGTTCGTGGTCTTCAGACTTCGCACTGGCCACAATAGACTGAGGTACCACCTATTCAACAATTTGAAGATAGGTGGCACCGACGAATGCCCGTGTGGTACCGGGAAAATGACCTCTGAGCATTTTCTGCAAAACTGCCCGACATACCAGGATCAGAGAGAGCAGATGTGGCCATCACCAGTGGCAACACTAGACAAGCTCTATGGCAGTGTCGACAGCCTCAGGATGACCGATACTTTTTTCGAAAAAATAAAGAGCGACGTCTGACAGCGTAAGAAGAAGAAGAAGAAGATTTCACGTCCTGTAAGATTGAGTCTCCCAACACATTCTAATTGTCGTTAATTTGACTCTCAATTATAAGATCGTCGTGAACGTCATCAGCATTGCCGGCAATCTGAACGTATCTTAGACAAGAATGTAGCTATAATAATCCTTTCAATTATTTCTTACAAAATTTTTTTCCTTTTTTTTTTTCTTTTTGCGTTCGCTTTATTTCTCTAATCCCTAAGGCGCTGTGCGTTGCACTGTGGTTTTTATTTTGCGCCTGTCGGCCCAGTGCATCCGACTTCAGCATGCATTTTATGTAAGGGTCTGCTTCCTCCTGCATTTTTTAAGGGTTTTCTTCCCCGATGTAACGGCCGGTGCTGTGATGGGGATCGAACCCAGCACCTATCGGTTTTGTTAATTTGACTCTCAATTATGAGACAGCGTCGTGAACGTCATCAACCTTACTGGCAATCTGAAAGTATCTTAGACAAGATTGTAGCTATAACAATCCTTTCAATTATTTCTTGGAAATAATATGAAAAGGCGCTTGTAAAATGTTAAAGTGGTGCAATTTATTTTAAGAAAATGCATGAGTACAAACGTTCTTTTCGCAAGTGTCATAGAGGCATTACCTAGGGACTGAGAAGAAACCAAAACTACCGCTTCACAACATAGTATTGAAATCAACCCGGCAAGAACTTCATTAGTTACCACAAACAAATGGAAGAAATGAAAGAAATCATTACTGTAAATGTACACACGTTGATACACAATTTTATGTTGACCATGGCGACGCATATTAACGTCAGGTCAAGCAAAACATACTGACCCACATCTCGATTATCACGTAGTCTTCCCTGAAAACGGGAGGTTCTTCTTGGCAGTCTGACTAACGACGTGAGGGATCGACGTGATCCCCTAGTATTGAGCAACACGTAGATGATGACAAACTAGTACAAACGCTTGGAGGACTCCGGTTCACGTACATCAGGACGTACGGGTTGTGAGGAAAGCTACTGCAACGTCCTTTTCAGGGCGCACACAAGAGTATATCTACTCATAGCGTACTTTCACAACAACATCATAATAATCATCTGGTCGATCAGTGCTAAGACTGGTTGTAAGGTTGTCTGAGCTTGTCTCTCCATTTGACCATATCATCTGGTCAATCAATCCTAAGACTGGTTGTAAGTTTGTCTCAGTGTGTCTCTCCATTTGACCATAACTTTTGGTCTATCAGTTCTAAGACTGGTTGTAAGGTTGTTTGAGCATGTCTCTCCATTTGACCATAACTTTTGGTCTATCAGTTCTAAGACTGGTTGTAAGGTTGTTTGAGCATGTCTCTCCATTTGACCATAACTTTTGTTCTATCAGTTCTAAGACTGGTTGTAAGGTTGTCCGAGCTTGACTCTCCATTTGACCATATCCTCTGGTCGATCAGTCCTAAGACTGGTTGTAATGTTGTCTGAGCATGTCTTCCCATTTGACCATATCTTTTGGTCTATCAGTTCTAAGACTGGTTGTAAGGTTGTCTGAGTTTGTCTCTCCATTTGACCCTATCCCTTGGTTAATCAGCCAGAAGATTGGCTGTATGTTTGTCTGAGTATGACTCTCAATTGGACCCTATCCCCTGCAGCTCGCCTCATGTCGGGATAGACTTGTAGTTCAATGTCTCTGCATGCTTCAAATGTAACGGTGTAACGATGCTTTAAATATAATCAAGAATTTGAGAAGAAAAGAAAAAAGCAAAGTTGTCAACAAAAATTGCCAAAATAACAACAATTATATTATTGTTATTTGCTAGTTATTCTTTGCTCATTTTAGTTCTATTCAATCACGCGTCGTTTCCCTTGGAAAGATAAGAATACACAGAAAAAATTATATATCAAAATAATGACAGTTTTGACTATCTATATACTTACATGCACGTGAAACGTGGACATAAATGCTTAATCCTGTAAATAGAAATAAAATGCATCAGCCACATCCTGTGAATAATAAACAAATTTCAGTTCAGTTCAAGTGCCATCTCCGCAATGAAGATCGGCTGCATTGGTTCTCCAGTGTACTTTATCTCTTACCGTAATGGTGCAACCTGAGAGGCGTTTTTCAGCCGGTCTCCTGATGTTATTCACCCACTTAAAAAGTTGTCTGCATCTTGAACGACTGCCATCCACCCGACCCTCTAGTGTGCTCTTCAACAAGGAGGTATATGTCTTGTTATGTGACCAATTTAACGTAACTGTCTAACTCTGATTTCCGTTATTAATTCTCTTTTCACCCTCAACTTTTTCAATACCTCCAAATTTGTTTTCTTCTCTTTCCAAGAAATAAACAAAGACCTTGTCTCAAATATCATAGAACGAAAAATAGTAAATCAGAATTTGGTTCCCTGCAAAAATATCAAAGAACATAAAATAGTCCATCCGAATTTGGTTCCCTGTAAAAATGTCAAAGAATGGAAAATAGTTAATCAGAATTTGGTACCCTGTAAAAATATCAAAGAACAAAAAATAGTCCATCAGAATTTGGTTCCCTGTAAAAATATCAAAGAATGAAAAATAGTTAATCAGAATTTGGTACCCTGTAAAAATATCAAAGAACAAAAAATAGTCCATCAGAATTTGGTTCCCTGTAAAAATATCAAAGAATGAAAAATAGTTAATCAGAATTTGGTACCCTGTAAAAATATCAAAGAACAAAAAATAGTCAATCAGAATTTGGTACCCTGTAAAAATATCAAAGAACAAAAAATAGTCAATCAGAATTTGGTTCCCTGAAAAATACCAGAGAAAAAAAATAGTCAACCAGAATTTGGTCCCTGTAAAAATATCAAAGAATAACAAATAATCAACCAGAATTTTGTTCCCTGCAAAAAAAATGTCAAAGAACGAAAAATAGTCAATCAGAATTTGGTTTCTCGTTAAAAAAAAGGCCCACAAGAGAGTGGCCGAATGGTTCATTTAGACGTCTCCCCTTGTTAGCCGTTCATTTAGATGCCCCACCTTGTTAGCCAGGATGCCATTATTACAACTCGTTTCCAGAGAGGACTGCGAGGAAGTCGAGGTTGGCGGGGGGAGGGGGGGGGCGTAAAGGAGAGCTGGGGTCTTCTCTGCCATTGACTAACATCTCTGATCAATGTGATGTGACTGACCAGACGTTAGTCTTTCTCGTCCGAGGATATCGTATGTGTCAACAACGAGCATTGAATTTGATCTATACCTATCTTCTTATGGTGGATTTCATATTGCAACTAACCCGACGCCATGAGTACAAACACTCGTTTTCTATAAACTCCTAAAAATCTAAATTTCTTTTCGATTATAGAAGCGTGTCGTTGCCAGGCTGCTTCGTCCTTATCGTCTCATTGTAGGCAATCCTACTCTTATATCCATATACATCTCAAGATGGGTGAGATCAGGAGCATAGTACTTTCGGAGATGGACGATCAACTCGGAATGAAGTCTGGTGTACGCGATGCGCACGTAAGAGTACCATCGGCAGTTGAAAATCGAAAAGAGATAGCTGTGGATCGCTGTCCAGTTTGCTGTCCTATAATATTCCTCCCTAAAGTCTTAGCAAGACTACACGAGCGCTGGATTTTTCCTGGGGGCGGAAAAAGATCTAAGTCAGCTATAGTTCACTGACCTTGACGCAAAAGAGCTCCAATAGATGCTGCCCTCTATCAGCCCATTCACTGTGCTGTATCCCCGGTGCCTAGGTGAGGGTACTGGCCAATAGAATTCACCAGATCTTGACATGAGCGACTTTACACTGACTTGTGAATTGCGGTAATGTCCTCTGTGACTTCAGTGTGCACATGATGCATTTACAAGGTTGATATTGCTGCTGTTGATGTTGTGGTTCTTGTTGTTGATGTTGTTGCTGTTGATGTTGTTGCTGTTTATGTTGTTGGTTATTATGTTCTTGTTGTTGAGTTCTTGTTGGTGTTGTTGATGTTCTTGTTGTTGATGTTGCTGTTGATGTTTTTGCAGTTGATGTTGTTTCTGTTGATCTTCTTTGCTATTGATGTTGTTGCTGTTGGTGTTGTTGCTGTTGTTGTTGTTACTGTTGATGTTTTTGCTGTTGATGTTGTTGCTGTTGATGTTGTTGCTGTTGTTGTTGTTACTGTTGATGTTCTTGATGTTGCTGTT
The DNA here is from genome assembly GCA_036924085.1 of Ariolimax columbianus. Classification (NCBI taxonomy): domain Eukaryota; kingdom Metazoa; phylum Mollusca; class Gastropoda; order Stylommatophora; family Arionidae; genus Ariolimax; species Ariolimax columbianus. The sequence goes on from JAVGWX010000005.1 coordinate 28,219,858, forward strand.
ATTCAAAACTTTTAGCGCTGAGCTAATCTAACTCTTTATCATTATCATCAGGTGCCTTGCCGGTTGGCGCTGGCGATCATGGAACTCCATCTGCTCCTAACACGTGTGTCGTTTACCGACTCTGTTGCTGATTGTCGTCCGTGTCATTCTCCAAATCTTCTTCTTCTCTCTCTCTCTCTCTCTCTCTCTCTCTCTCTCTCTCTCTCTCTCTCTGCCTTCATATGTCTCTCTCTCCTGCTATAGTTCCCATTGTCACTACATAATCCAAGCCTCCACGTCTGATAACATGGCCGACAAAAGATGTCAGCTTTTGAATACGTATATTTGATGTTGGGTTACAGTAACTCTTCTTCCATCCCCAGACATGGGTCCTCCTGTCTGTAGTGCCATACACGACTCCTCAATAAGCTCACCAATCTGGTTATTTCAGTATTGTCCCCATCTCGCTGGTTCTACTGCTGAGATAGAGGATGTTTCCAGGAATATGAACAGGACATGAGGTGAAATATTGTTCAGTGGGGCGATGAGGCTAACATCTGGTCAGACAAAACACACTGATCAGACAAAACACACTGATCAGACAATGTTAGCCAGGGTCAGGAGAAATATCCTGGGCAAGACGCTCGGCTGACCTCCTCGTTGGTCATCCTGGAAACGGGCTGTTGTTGAGGACAACAGTCTGGCTAACAAGGTGAGGTTCGATGTGATCCCCGTAGTAGTGAGTGACATGCAGATGAAGCGAAGCATTGCACAACCGCCTGCAGGACCCTGGTCTACTTCATCAGCACGCTCGGGATGCCATGAAAGCTACTGCAATCTGCCACAAGTTCCGTCCTTCTCATGGCGCACAAATGGGTTACTATCTCATTGTGGGCATTAGCAACCAACCAACCAACCAACCAACCAGCCCATCTCGCTCAGTAGGTTTATCTTGACCAAGATGACTGCTCATTTATCTTCTTCTTTTGTCGGCTCACTTTCTACCGGGTTGTAGCCCAGTGTCATCTCCCTTCTACCGGGCTGTAGCCCAGTTTCGTCTCCGTTCTACCGGGTTGTAACCCAGTGCCATCTCCCTTCTACCGGGTTGTAGAAAAGTGTCGTCTCCCTTTCTACCAGGTTGTAGTCCAGTGTTGTCTCCCTTCTACCGGGTTGTAGCTCAGTGCCATCTTACTTCAACAGGATTGTAGCCTAGTGTCGTCTCCATTCTACCGGCTTGTAGCCCAGTGTCGTCTCCCTTCTACCGGGTTGTAGCCAAGTGTCGTCTCCCTTCTACCGGGTTGTAGCCCAGTGTCGTCTCCGTTCTACCGGGGTGTAGCCCAGTGTCGTCTCACTTTCTATCGAGTTATAGCCCAGTGTCGTCTCCCTTCTACCGGGTTGTAGCCCTATGTCGTCTCACTTCTACCGGGTTGTAGCCCAGTGTCGTCTCCCTTCTTCCGGGTTCTAGCCCAGTGTCGTCTCCCTTCTATCAGGTTGTAGCCCAGTGTCGTTTCCCTTCTACCGCGTTGTAGCCCAGCGTTGTTGTATGCATTTGTCTTTCGCCTCTCTCGTGACCCGAGTGACACTTATCCCCACTTCACGGCAGGTCTAGTTTACGCATTCCATCCAGCTTTTCCTCGGTCTACCTCTATCGCTTCTTTTCTGATGCTCTCATGTAGAAGGTTGCATGAACAATGTGGCCAGATTACTCTTTACTTCTTCCTTATTGTCTTAATACGATATTTCCACTCAAACTTCTCTTATTCTTCTTCTTCTTCTTTTTCGACCAACTGATGTTATGCTTCTAGCCCAGTGAGGTTTTGGAAAGGAGATTGTGCGTTACAGGTCTTCGCTGGTCTCCTACAGCTGTTCGAGCATGGTCGCTTTCCCTGGCGGACTGCCTCTGTTTGGTTTGGTTTTTCTTGGTTGTTCTGCAATTGCAAATGGCGATGTCTCTGAGACCCATTCTGTAGAGGTAGACCTTGAGTCTGCAATGCCCCGTTCTGAATCTGAAGCTTTTTGTCTGCCTATCTCTGTTACGTTTGTCTATGCTGTCATGGACTGGCTTGTATTCGTTGTCCTAATCTCTCTATTCCGTCCTCAATGGTGTTTCCCTTCTTCTTCGCCTAATCTCAATTCCAGATTACGACTCAGTTCACTTTGCAGTGCTATCTTTTCCCTTCACAGTTTTGACCCTGTAGTGTGTATTTATGCTTTTTATCTGGATTTTTTACACACACAAAAAAAGCAACAAAAAAGCCCGACGAAGACGTTATAACCGTTAACAGGGCCTTGCAGGATAAGCACAATCTTATATACACGGAAATGTCAAAGGGCAATCTATTTCGTGCCATGATCACTGTATGCTATTTATGAATTAGGAACAAAATAATATAACACGCAGTTCAAGTTTTAGCTGAGGAGCAATGAGCAGTAAAACTGTGCCTGGAATGTCGAATAGGCAGCTAAGAAGGATTAAAAATTGGCGACCACGCTATTTTGTAAAAATGTTAGTCGTCTTGAGGTAAAGTGTCCGCCTCAGGTGGGGGACCCAGTGACCTAATGTAAGGTGTCCGCCTCGGGCGGGGGTGGGGGCCCAGTTGTCTCGAGGTAAGGTGTCCGCCTCGGGTAGGGGACCCAGGGGTATCGAGGTAAGGTGTCCGCCTCGGGCGTGGGCCCAGTGGTCTCGAGGTAAGGTGTCCGCCTCAGGTGGGGGACCCAGTGGTCTCAAGGTAAGGTGTCCGCCTCGGGTGGGAGACCCAGTGGTCTCGAGGTAAGGTGTCCGCCTCGGGTGGAGGACCCAGAGGTCTCGAGGTAAGGTGTCCGCCTCGGGTGGGGCACACAGGGGTTCTCGAGGTAAGGTGTCCGCCTCGTGTGGGAGACCCAATAGTCTTGATGTAAGGTATCCACCACGGGTGGGAGACCCAGTAGTCTTGATGTAGGGTATCCACCTCGGGTGGGAGACCCAGTAGTCTTGATGTAAGGTATCCACCTCAAGTTGCCGGAGGTTGCGGGTTCGAATTACTGTGGAGGCCTGGTTTTTTTTCACGTGGATATTCTGGTTAAAATTCCCTTGATCATTGGGTAGTGAGATCGGACTTCCGTTTTCAGTGTCGAGCACGTAGAAATTCCTGTGAAGTTGAAAATCGAAAAGAGTAGGCTTAACAAACGCTGCCTGGACAAAATCCAAGTTAAAAATGTACCTAAGTTATGTGTACCTTTCCCCAGGTGGTTTGTTAAGAGCAGACATATATGACGCCTAACTGGATGCTGGTCTACCTAGCTCTAGTGTTTGAGTCTATTAAGATTAACTCGCACATCGGTTAAACTACCCTCCAAGACTCTGGCTGTATACATAATCTGTGGAGTCTTCTAAACCAATAAGTTAAGTTAATTAAGTTCCGAAAATAGTGTGTCCTAGAAACAGGCTGTTTTTAAGGCAGTCTGGCTGACGACTCGTGGTTCGACGTGATCCCTGTAGTAGTGAGTGTCCCGCAGAAAAAATCAAACATAGCACAACCGTATAGAGGACAACGGTCCCCCTTCATCAGCACGCTCGGGTTATGAGAACAGCTACTTCAACCCGCCACTAAACGTCCGTATCAGGGCGCACACAAGAGTAAACATACCCGTTGTTGACATTAAACAACAACAACAACACGCAGGTTCCTTAATTGAAACGAGTACTATTTATTGTTTGACAACATTTTAAGGCCTGAATTTGGTCTCTGCCTGATAAAAGGAAGATTAGATAGTAACTGAGTCTATAAATTTGGATGGGTCGAACACAGACTATCTCCCACAGTCGCAAGTGTTGAATGACGAATAATTAGCCCATTTGTGAAACATTTTTTAGTGTGCTCTCGCTGGTCTAGTGCTAAACTTATGTTATTCTGTTATTCTTGTGGCAAGGCGTTTCCATCATCTGGAGGTTTGGCGTTACAATTCCGGATTTCCCACAACTTCTTTTTTGTTTATGTTGTACGTCATGATTGTTACTCGAGCGCTGATACATTCTTCTCTTGTGATCGTTTTCATGAACATGCTTTCATTGTTCATACAATTGGAAAGTCTACTTCCCAAGGCAGGTTGCCGTAGTGTTAGTCGTATTTTTGACATGCTCTCGGTGTAATAGTGGGCTTATTCGCATATTTGTCATTCACATAACTCTTCACATAAACTAGTCAGCGTCTATATTTTGCCTCGTCAATCCATCACGCCATTTATTTAAGCTGTTCAACATCACTGTCTGACAATCATAGGGGTAGAGCACTCGCTTTTCATGGCAGAGGTACGGGGTTTAATACCCTCAACCCTGACGCTCTAATCGACCCAGCTATAAATGGGTACCTGACCTCTACGGTTAGGGGAGCAAAAGGCAGTGAGGAACGGAACTGGCACCCAACTTCATATAAGCTGTCGTTTAGTACAATGAAGTCTTTAACGCTTCACTTCCGACCAGCTAAGTTTGTTGAAAAACACCCCATTGACGTAATGTCCAACATTGCATTCCCCACCCCGCCTCCTCTCCACCCCTAACCAGGATAACATGAAGATGACTCCAACAACTAGTAGTGTAAGGGGAACGGCGTAGGCTAGTGGTTAATTGACATGGCTCACAACTCAAAGGTGCTGGATTCGCTTCCCATTCACAGCAGTGACCGTTACCCTGGAGAAACAAACCCCTAGAAAATGCAGGAGGAAGCAGACCCTTACTTAAAAGGTTGCTGAAGGCGGATGCACTGGGCCGACAAGCGCAAAATAAAAAAGATAGTGCAACGCACACAGCCCTGGGCAATAGAGAAATAAGGCGAGCGAAAAAAACAAAAAAACAAACTTGCAGTATGGTTTGCCTTGGCTTGGGTTCGTTCATTCTCAATCTCCCGCTACCAAAACCTGAAAAGGGCTTGTGGCAGAATGAATCCCAGAGAACGGAATGAGTTGTGTCGTAGTTTACAGCTTGACTGAGATATTTGCACCTTTACGTCCAACACATCCGACTTTAGCAAGCATTTTTTAGTACCAGATTAACATACCCTCTTCAATCCCTTCTCCTTAGCCAGTCTGCTCTGTTGCAGCCTGTTATCGAGGATCAACGCGTGGAGGTATAGAAGGGTCTTGGCAGCTCTGGTTTGCTGGCCCTGACGCTAGCAGTCAGCTATGGGTCGTTGACCGCTGCAGCTCATGCGCTGCTCAGCATCTTGATCCCCTGCAGTGGGGTTTCAAAACAATGATTTTTTTATGGAGATGTCGCAAACATCTTGTTTACACTTCTTAAGTCGCCTCTCCAGTTGTCCTCATTTGTTTCCCGGGGAATCATTCGATGGGTCTGACTGACAGTTATATAATTAAAATAAACCCGCAGGAGATATACAGGAGAGGTTAAAGAAGTACAATTTTGCGCTTTAAGGCGGATACATTTTGACACGTACCACTGACGTTGACTCCGTCCGCGAGAGTGCAAGCTGGTGCGCATGTAGGGCTGAACGTCTCTTCAAGTGAGTGCCGTCCCCATTTCTGAGCGGTCTCTAGCAAAGAATCGGAGCTTATGTCCCCTTGTAGCCTTGACTATGGTGAACATATGAAAAGGTCATTTCTGTTACTGTGCCCTGAAAGGGAAGCAGAGAGCAGTAAGACTGTAACCTGCCAGGCATGATGTAAGAGGCAACGGTACTTGCGTCTTAATTCACACCAAACAGAGTTCCCAAGTGTTTCTCGTCGTACGTATTTGACAGCTGATGACTGTAAAGGTACTTTCTTTTTTCGTGTTAAAGGGAAGTCATGTCGATATAATTGGTTTAAAAATAAATATTTAAAAACTGAGACAAAGATAAAAGTGTAGAAATTATTGTCAAATTCTGTTTGCGACGGGTTTCGGTTAGGTTTAGAGTTCAGGTTTAGGGTTAGGTTCAGGGTTAGGTTTATGGTTATGTTTATGGTTAGGTTCATGGTTAGGTAAAAGGTTTAGGTTATGTTTAGGGTTAGGTTTAGGTTTAGAGCTAGGTCTAGGTTAAGTTTAGGGTTAGTTTTAGGTTTAGGGTAAGGTTGGGGTTAGTTTTAGTTTCAGGGTTGGGTTTAGGGCAAGGTGAGGGTTAGGGTTAGGTTTATGATTAGGTTTAGGGTTCGTTTTAGGGTTAGGGTTAGGGTTAGGTTTAGGGTAAGGTTATGGTTAGGGTTAGGTTTAGGGTTAGGCTTAGGGTTAGGTTTAGGGTTAGTTTTAGGGTTAGGCTTAGGGTAAGGTTAGGGAAAGTCTTATGGTTAGGTTTCACGATCGGTTAGGGTTAGGTTTAAGGTTAGGTTTAGACTTAATGTTGGGTTAAGTGTATGGCTAGTTGTAGGTTTATGGTTAGGTTTAGGATTAGGTTTATGGTTAGGTTTAGGGTTAGGTTCAGGGTTAGTTTAGGTTTAGGGTTAGGTTAAGGTTTAGGGTTAGGTTTCGGGTTAGACTTAGGATTAGGATCAGACATCATGAAGCAGAAATTCTCGTCTTTTCGCACATTATATTTGACAGACTACAAAAGCTACAAATTGAACTATTCTGTGGCGTACTTCACTATCTCAAATTTGGTGCCCCCCAAAAAAAATATATTTATTATTTGTATGGGTGGTGGGGGGGGGGGGGCGGTGGGGGAGAAGGAGGATGTGGAATTGAGACGCAAGTACCGAGGCAGCTAAGGAGAGCTACATCATCATCTTGAAACTAAACGCTTCATATAATTGTCAACAGATACAACCAAACCACTCACGTGTATATGTTGGGAGTCTGTGCTCCAGAGTGAAGCAGTTTTTATTGTTTGTACCCGGATTTTAAGGAATGAGCACACTGTCACCTTTCAATCGTGTCGTAGAAACCCACTAAAGAGGGTTGTGCATGGAACTAGCAACATCATCATACTAAAACAGGAATATTTTCATTTTAATAAGCTATACTCGGATACAGGCTCACTGTAAAGGATCTAGCTGCATTGAAAACATAGGCTTGTCATTGGGGGCGTACACGTCAATGATTGCCTCCCCTTGGAATCACGTTTCCTTTACAATGGACCAAAAACAAGGGGTAGGCTAAGCTTTAAGGTAGACTAAACATTTGAATGACAGTTAATGACACAGCTTCAGGAACGATTATTATAATATAGTAAAACAGCCACTGGTATGGAGGCCACCGTTAACCAGAAGACGAGTAAACTAATAGTTGATGATGTAACCAAGATACATGGATGGCAAATACACACACACACACACGCACACACACACATACAGAGAGAGAGCGCGCGAGAGAGAGGGAGAGAGAGAGAGGGGTGGGGGTTTCAGATAGATAGACATAAATAACAGCAGAACAATAGACAAATTAAGATAGATGAAAAGGTAAACCGACAGAGAATAGATAATAGAAGAGGGAATAGACAAAACTATAGATATGTGGTTAGGTAGACAGAGAAATCAAGCACATCATCAGAAATCAGTATATACACCAATGGAGAGAAGACAGAAACATAAGCAGTACGCCATATCCAATTCACTATATCAAAAGAAATCAACAAACTACCTTATTTCGCCTGAGAACTGGACACTGCAGACAACTAGAACATCTGTACCGACTGAAGATCTCATACACCGATGAGTGCATATGTGGAACGATGCCAGAATCCTGAGCATATTCTACAAGAATGCCCAATCTATGGGGAAATGAGATACCAGACTTGGCCAGAGGGTGCGGAGCTGAGAAAAAAGCTGTGGGGCAGCCGCTCTGATCTGGTGAAGACTACAGACTTCATCATGGCGACTGGACTGCAGATATAGCATGACCAAAAAGATCCTGAACGCAAAGAAGAAGAGAAGAAGGTAGACATCTAAACAGACTGATACAGAGAAGAAGACATAAAAAGACATACCATCAGACATATAGGTAGGTGGTAAGTAGATATATGAAGAGAGAGACAAACATATATATATATATATATATATATACAGACAGACAGACAGATAGGCAGGCAGGCAGACAGACAGACAGACAGAGAAAGAGAGATATAGATTGAGACAGATAGAGAGAGATAGATAGAGATAGAGATAGAGATAGACAGACAGACAGACAGACAGAGAGAGAGAGAGATAGAGATAGATAGATAGATCCGTTTAGGAGAGTCCCAGACAAGGTTAATTTGATTATAGTAAGACCAGCAACTGTAACATGAGTCATGCTCTATTTATAGCAATCCTCGTGAGATCCTCCCAAACTGATCACGAAACGTAGACTGACCCGAGGTACGGATCTCATCGACCAGAATCGTGACATACGCGGAGCAACAATATCACGACACTGGGCACTCATTAAGACATGTTCGTCCGCTGATCGACCTGTATGACAACTCTGACCTTTAGTTCAGTATGCGTTTTCGGGTTTCTATGGTCAATGAAACACGAAACGGGTACACATTGAATTTAATGAGAGCTTGGACCGATGTCAAGGTCGAAAGGACAAGAGGTTTATTAGAGCATATCGTATTTGCGTCTTATTTCACCCCAAACAATTCCCTAGTTTCCCCAATGTATATATTTGACAGCTGATGACTGCAAAGGAAATTCCATTTCGGGTTAAGGGAGGTTAGGTCGATACAGTTGGATTTTAAATGAATGCTGAGCAGCGCATGAGCTGCAGTGGTCAGCGACAGATAGCTGACTGCTAGCGTCAGGGCCAGCGAACCAGAGCTGCCAAGACCCTTCTAGACCTCCACGCGGTGATCCTGGATAACAGGCTGCAGCAGAGCAGACTGGCTAAGGAGAAGGGATCGAAGAGAGAATGCTAACCCAGTACTCAAAAAATGCTCCCTGAAGTCGGATGTGTTGGACCGAATGCTGCAAATAGCGCAGTCAAGCTGTAAACTACGACACAACGCATTTCGTTCTCTGGACTACATTCTGCTACTTAACCCCTTTCAGGGTTTGGTAGCAGGAGATTGAGAACGATCGAAGCCAAGCCAGCAAAGCCAAAAACATAACTAAAAACTGAGATCCAGATATATGTGCATGAAGATGGTTATATTCAGTTATGCGACCAATCTTTTGGAAGAATGTAGGACGCTGAATGGAGCAGAAGGATGTTTTCTTGCAGGCAGACTGAAATAATTGGACGACAAAACATCACAATTTGTATTAATGTGGATGCCAGAATTGAACAATTTCCAAAAAGAATGGCTCTTAAAATAGTGACAGTGTCGAAACCATTTACTTCGATGCTTCAATACCGCATGAACTCGAATAAGCACGAATTACAAATATGCCCGTGTGCGCCATCTATAAGCTCTGTTCATTCCTTTTGCTGTTTTTCGAAGAACGCTCGATACATTGAGTATGCTCACGTGTGATAGGGTCAACAGAGTCGACTGAGTCATTTACTCTTTGGTGATTAAATCTAGGTTTATTGGCAATCCTGTTATAAGCGCGATGTTTGACACCCCTACAGTTAAAAAGTGGACTAATAAGATATATTTTTTTGTTTGGGGTGAATTAAGACGCAAGTACCGAGCATAGTCGTAACCAATTAGACCGTTTTTACGCGTTGATGTTGTTCATCTGGACAATTTACAGGTCCTATCCCGTTTCGGTTCATTAGACGTATTGGACCCGTTCTGCAGATGGGCACTTTCAGGAAGCCTATATGCTGTTTCAGTGGTTATTTCTGTAGTAATTTCTTTTACACGATGTTTTTGGAAGCCCCATGCACAACTCTCGTTATTCGTCATCAACGACATGCATAGAGATGGATTGGCCCTATTATTTTCACCCCACTAATGCACTCAAAGCACAACCCGAGTGGCCCTATTATTTTCTCCCCAATAAGGTCATTGAACGTCAACACGAGTGGCCCTATTATTTTCTCCTAAGGTCTTTGGACCTCATTACAAGTGGCCCTATTATTTTCTCCCCACTAAGGTCATTGGACGTCAACACGAGTGACCCTATTATTCTCTCCCCACTAAGGTCCTTGACCTCAACCCGAGTGACCCTATTATTTTCTCCAAAGGTCCTTGGACGTCAACCCGATTGACCCTATTATTCTCTCCTCACTAAGGTCATATGACGTCAACTCGAAAGTAGCAGAAAGCCCCGCTCATGATACGAATCACTTAACCCCTAGACACACCGTCAGCGTCGCACAATGTGAAGACTAGGTATTTGTTTGATCTTTGACGGACCATAACTTGTCTAGTAGTTTTGAAGTGGTATCTCCCTGATCAGATGCTTAACGATCGACTACTAGTTCGACAATCCGCGCGACGATCCGCTCGACAACTAGCTCGACAACCCGCTCGACAACCAGCTCTACAACCAGCTCGACAGCTGGCTCGACAACCTGCTCGGCAGCTAGCTCGACAACCAGCTCGAGAACCTGCCAAACAACCAGCTCGACAACCAGATCGACAACCAGCTTGACAACCAGCTCTACAACCCACCCAACAACTAGCACGACAACTAGCTCGACAACCAGCTCGAGAACCAGCTCGATAACCAGCTCGACAAACCGCCCAACAACCAGCACGAGAACTAGCTCGACAACCTGCCCAACAACCGGCTCGACAACCCGCCCACCAATCGGCTCGATAACCCACCCAACAACCGGCTCGACAACCCGCCAAACAACCGGATCGACAACCCGCCCAACAACCGGCTCGACAGCCCGCCCGACAACCAGCTCAACAACCCGATCGACAACCATAGTCATCATCATCATCAGAGGCGCCTCAGTCTCTGTAGAGGCCACACGTGTGACGCCCTGTGAGTTTTGTTCATCTGTGTCTCGACACTGTCTGCTCTGACTGTAAAGGCAGATCCGCCAGTGACACTCCTTGCCGCACAACCAGGCTCTGAAATAAGAAAAGCTTGGCTAGGCTTGGCTTCGTTAGTTCTCAGTCTCCCGCTACCAAACCCTGACACTGGCCTAAGTAGCAGAATGTAGTCCAGAGAACGCAATGCTTAACTGCGATATTTGCACCTTTCGATCCAACACATCCGACTTCAGGAAGCATTTTTTGAGTACCAGGTTAGCATTCTCTTTTCGATCCCTTCTCCTTAGCCAGTCTGCACGGCTGCATGCTGTTATCCAGGATCTCCGCGTGGAGGTGTAGAAGGGTCTTGGCAGCTCCGGTTTGCTGGCCCTGACGCTAGCAGACATGTATGGGTCACTGACCACTGCATCTCATGCGCTGCTCCAAATTTGTCGTTTAAATGTTATGTATTTCTTTGCCACTGACATACACCTTTTTAAGTCGAACTACGGGTTATAAGGCATTAAAATAGAATTTCGCGTCCTTTAAAGAATAAGTTTTTAAAAAAAAACAACCTTTAAGCGGGGACTCAACTTCATCGCCTCGGGTTTTCTCCCCATTTTAGCTCGGTCTCTCTCGGCAGGTGGGTACCCCATCTGTCGAGAGCATCGTACAAAGCACGAACTCCGTAGCTCCAGCGATGAACCCAGGGATCTCTGGAAAATTTTGACAACATAGACCGACCGTCGCAGCTGGAAATCGAACCCCGACCGTCTGAACACGAGGCAAACGGCTTGGCCACTTCGCCACATAGCACTAAAGAATAAGTTAAGTTTGTGTACAGTATCTAGAGGGCCTTTAGGATTGATCTTCCTCCTCCACGGCATTCATACTCAACAGGACCATGTACGTTGCCTCGCAGTTTACAGCTTGACTTCGATATCTGCGCGTTTGGCCCGACGCATCAGATTAGAGCACCATTATTTTTCAACCAGACTTTTACCTTCTCTCTTCGATCCTTAATCTTCGAGCCAGGATGCACGGTTGTGGGTTGTCGAGCGGGTTGGTCGAGCTGGTTGTCGAACGGGTTGTCGAGCTGGTTGTCGAGCTGGTTATCGAGGGGGTTGTCAATCTGGTTGTTGAGCTGGTTGTCGAGCTCGTTGTCGAGCGGGTTGTCGAGTGTGTTGTCGAGCGGGTTGTCGAACGTTTAGCATCTGGGCCATTTATCAAGAATATACCACTTCAAAACTACTGGATAAGTTATTATTTTCTGTCAAAGTCTTACAGTAATGAGAAATAGACTAAAAAAAACCGGTGTCTAGAACAGAGAAGATTTTGATGTGACTTAATGCTGGTCTAACCGATAATCAAAGGAACGGATAAATTAGACTATAACACGTTTCTTTCAAAATACAACCACCTACAAGAACATAGCTACAAATTAACTAAAGAAAGGTCCAGATTAGATATTTGGAAACATTTTTAAAGTAATTTTTTTAGTGATTCCTTGCCACAGGAAGTAGTGGAGGCAAGAACAATTAATGCATTTAAAAATAAATTGGATGCGCATAGCTTTTAGAGCAAGGTAATGTAAATGAAACTGGTTGTACACAGACTCTGCAGTCTTCTAAACCAGTATAAAGACGTTACGTTAAGTTAAGTTTCCAGGGAAACTTGCAGGCGGAATAGGGTCTTGGTAATTTATATTTCTCTGACCTCGATGTAACCATCCAGCTATGGGCCCCTGACTACCTCCCTGTTAATCTGTTCTATTACAAATAGACGTAAATGCACTTCGGAAAAACGTATAAGCTGGTGTGAGACGATCTCACAAAAAAGTCAAAAGTGCGGATACTGTAGCTCGCTGCTTTTTACACACTCCTATACCATCCTCTGATGTAAGCATCTACTGGACTCGCAATGTGATTTCAAAACATTGCAATCTGAACATCGCTGATTTCATCGATTGAAGTGTCTTCAGTCAAGAGGCGGTCTCTGATTAACTTTAGAATTCTACCAACAATCATTGTCAATGTTCTTGCTATAAATACTTCTCAGGTCAGGATATCAGGCCTTCCATCCCTGCCAGCTACATCGCACACTCCTACGGCGACCTAGAAAATCATTCCGTACCAGCAGGAGAAACATGTACCAATTTCAGATCTGAAGCAACTGTTTTTCAAGCAGCAACGATGATTCTTATCAGCCAAAACACTAATAAGAGTAGAAAAGATCATAAAAACAGACAGCAGGAGCGTACTCCAACTTATGCCCCTAAACAACATAGACTTACACGAAATAAAATTGAACACTGAGTTGCTGTCAGACAAAGCAAAAGGATCTAATCATACATCTGATTCCAGTCCACTGCAAGTTCATTAGAAACGAGACAGCAGATGAGATCGCAGAAGTCGAAAGTGGCAGCAGGCAGACTCGCCATTAACAAAGCTATAAAGAATCGAAGACACTCATCAAACGATCAATAACATCAGAAAGAAGAGATTAGCACAAAAAACACAAGCCAGAAAAGGACAGCATAGACATACTTACCAGAGATGGGCAGACACATACACTCAGAACGGGACTATGCAGACTCAAAGATATTGGGTCTTGGAGACACTACCACGTGCGATTGTGGAGCACCCAAGCAAACACCAGAACATATTATGCAGGACTACCATACTTATACAGACTAATGAGAGGCAGTCTGGCCCTGGAGAGAGAGCATGTTCAGCAGGAGATGGGGGACCGCCGAAGACCTGAAACGCACAGTCTTATTCGTGAGCCTCATCTGACTAGCAGCACAACATCAGTTGATCGAAGAAGAAGAATTCCTGCCCATCCAAATATGACCAGTTCAGCAGATACACAAAAGATCCAAATGGTTCAAGGTCTCTGTGTCCTACATCCACTAATGCGGTCCGAATCAATGATTGTGTGTCAGAGACGATTATAGAAGACTCCGAATGCCACCGCAGAGCCTAAATCACATTCTCGATCTCTATTCTCATAGTAGAAGTAGATATTCTCCTAAAAAATGAAACTAGTAAACCGAGAAACAATTGCAAACACTGCCACAGAAGATGAAGTGTTAGAAATCTTTTAAAGTCTTCTGCTTCTGACGCTGACAGTCAGCTTTGTTTCGCTGACAGCTGCAGCTCAAGCAGTGCTGAGCCTCTTCACTAAGCCTCAGATACTTGTGAGATGTTGTAACCAGCTCCCCACTTCGATATCGTACGTTCTCTAACTGTAAATAATGTGATTTTTTCACATCCGGATTGACCGAAGCGTGTCAATGACGAGGATTGAATCCTAATTCTTTCCCAGAATGACGGAATAACTTTAAACAATATGCTGACGTTCTTCTTTGAGCAGACAATTGTTTCTGTCCAATAATGACACGCTAGTCCTGTCAGGCACAACGTACTTACCAGGAAGTCCCGAAATGGTACTGACCAAGACAACGCATCTTTCCATGTAACTAACAGTTTTCAAGGCAGTCTGGCTAACCAGGTATGGATCGACCTGATCCCCGAAGTAATAAGCGTTCACGCAAATTAAGCCAAACAAAGCACAACAGACTGGGGGATCCCAATCCACATGAGTATGTAAGAAAAGCTTCGCTACTGGAACCTGTCACTAAACACCCTCTTCAGGGTGCACAAAACAGTAAACATACCTATCATGAGCATGCAAGAACAACAACAACAACAACAATAAATCAGCTCTCATCAAGACTAATCTCACAGCGGCTGCTACATCACCATAATTGTCAATACGTTATTATAGAACAAGCTTTGCGGTTGAAGGAATCGTCCTTCGCCAAATAAGACAATACAGTAACAAAGAATGAGGTTACAATTTAACAAAGAAGAGGACACAGCCATTACCTTGTAAAACGTGGCATATTTTTCTAAGCAAACCTTACAATTATTTCTGCATTCGTCTCTGCATCGACCCTTCATCATCGCTCGTTTAATTATGACTTTCTGCTCAATTCTTCGATTTCTTAAAACAAAGGTTTTCTTTATACCTTGGTGGGATATTGTCAAGGACGAGGGGAGGATTTGGCTACCTAGTTTTGGAACACGAGCAACAAAGAGATCTGTTTATGATGAATGTGTTACAAGGCTGTGACCTCGTAAGGTCATCGATTTGTTCTTCCCAGGAGAGATAACGCGCGCCTGATTATCGAAATCCCAGCAAAATTTGAAATCCGTGACGCAGACAGTTGGTTCATTGTTGGCTTGTGTTCGTTGGAGGAAGTACGCGAAGGTCAAGGTGAAAGTTACGTCTGCAAGCTTCAGTAGTGGGGAGTGCGGTTGAAAGAATATGTCAACTGTAACCTTCCAAGCATTTTGTTAAGGCTACTAAAGAGGGATGTGAAGAAATCAAGCATCCTTATGGTGACAAATGTTGTTACTGAAACCATCAATGCAAGTTCTTGGAAACATAAATAGTGTAACTGCAACAGCTGAAGGCGTGTCGAGACAACTTCCTAGGAGCGAGATGGCGAATCGTTAGGTATAGTTATCTCACATTAGTGTAGACCAAGGCAACAACGTTCCTTCTCCACTGAAGTCAAGAAAGGACCAGATACATTTCTAGTTTCTGCCTGGTGTGGTCAGGATCGCCAGCACTTACATCTATAATCCACACGAGATACTCGTTCAGTGAGACTGATCAGCAAAAGAAGAAGAAGAAAAAGCGGAAGAATAAGAAGAAGCGGTAGGAGAATAATATTAATAAGAATAAAGAGAGGAGGAAGAAGAAGATGAAGAAGAAGAGGAAGAAGAAGAAGGCAATGTTGACGTGGAGTGCTGGATTTATGCATAAACTAAACAAACAGCAGTTTAGAATACCATACACCCTAGGGCCACACACAGTTACTGAATTGTTTATAGGCAACCGATAACATCTTTGGAAGACGGAATTATATATATATATATATATATATATATTCATATATGAAAATCAAAGTAGAAAAAACTGAGTTCATGAAAATATCTAAAATAGCCAGAGCCATCAATATCTTCCTTGCAAAGCAGCAAATCCAACAGGTGAAAGATTTAACATACTTAGTGAGTACGTTATCAGCAGACGGAATAATTGCAGCGGAAATTTAACGTGAATACAATACAGCAAATCAGATCAATGTGCGATTAACTCCAATAAGTAATTGTAAACCGATGACAATAACTACAACACGATTTTCGTCCCGACATTATGTTATCAATGTGAAAACTGGACATTAACATTAAATGAAAAACGACACTTAGTAACAGTCCAAATAAACAGCAGGGAAAAACAGTTTGTGTGACAAGGACAGACATCATCTAAAACGATGACATTATGAGACTAGTGAGAAAAACACCAGCATTATCCTATATCAAAGCACTCAAATGGTTTAGCCACGTAACACGTCTACCCCCACACAGCACTCATCAACATGCACTGATACAACGGATTTAAGGCTAAGGGCAAGACCACGAAAATGTTTGCTTACAGGAATATCTGAGGCGCTGAATGCCACTATGCATCAGGCACACAGACAGATTCACTGCACTTCGGGATTACCCATAGATGTTCAGTCTATCTCGATAATTGTCGAAGTGTGTGGAAACTGATGGTTCCTGCAGCTCCATGGTTGTACACACTTCTTCTGTATCCTCTTTAGCGCCCCCGTTATGCTCGAATTTCTGTTATTACTTTTTAGTTCTAAGTCGACCTGTATTTCTACAAGAGCTGTAGCCCCTGTGCTGGTCCTAATTCTGGTATGAGCTGGATGTAGCCAGGAGGAGGATTTCCATTTTAATAGACTCGAACACTAGAGCGAAGTAGACCCGCAGCTGTTTGGCGCCATCTATGCTGCTCTAAACAAACCACCTAATCATGGCCGGAGTTATGCCATGTCACACAGGTAGTCGACTCTTTCGACATGATCTCTGTGGGGCAGTGGTGCTATTCTTGTCTTTGTCATACACAAACAACCCGGCGAATTTATTTAGATACAGCAGATTTTTTATCGTTCATCCTCAGATCAAGGTTCAGGTCTCTCTTACAAAGGACACCCCTGTTTGTAATGCTGTTTCATCTCCATACATATTTTGTCTCATATCTGTCTCACGGGGCCAGTATTGTTCTCTTTTTTCCTTCGTGAGCGTGCAGCTTTGCAGGATGTGTTACACGGTCATGATATGCTTCTCACATGGGCACCTGCCATGGCATGCTCCCCACATGGGCACCTGTCATGATATGCCCCCCACATGGGCACCTGCCATCTGTCCCAATCCTCATTTTGTTGTAAAGATAACCCTTGAGTCTGTTATGCCCAGGTCTCAGTCTGAAGATGATGACTTGCTCTTCTCTAGTTAAGTTACAGTAGCTGTCTTCTTTTCTGAGGTCGGGGTGTTGATCAGCCCATTTTACCCCGAAGTTGGCTTTAATTATGGTCTTGGCCTGATTATGTGTGATACTCAGGTCTGTTTGTGGGGATGGTCCGCCACTCTTTGTAAGTTTGTAGTTTGTCTGCAGCTTCATTGCCTTCAATATTGCAGTGGAATGGAATCCACTGTATGACCAGCCTTGGGTGTTCTGATGAGAGCTGTGTCAGGGAGAACATACATTGCTCGAGATCTTCATCTTTGTGTTGTTTTAGCCCTGTTAATACTGACGCGGCATCAGTCAAGGAAACTATGTTTTCTTGGTGGATATCTTTATCTTGGATTACAAGCTCAGCTGCGGCCTTCAGTGCCTCTGCTACTGCACGGAAATTATTGCAATATGTTCCCGTTGTTAATACTCGAGTTCTTTCTTCTCCATTCCTTAATCTGTAATAGACCCATACACCTCCATTAGATGTCCCTTTGTTAGATGAGCCATCTGTATATATGTGTGTCCATGTTTCTGGTGGGTATACTCTGCTAAGATATTTTTCAAACAGTAGTTTCAAGGCTAAAGGTAGACCACCTTGAAAATAGTGGCTTACGGAAATATATAATCCGGTGAATGCCACTGTGCATTAGACACACAGACGGCCTCGTTCTAGAGATTGTTTCATAACCTGACGCTGAAAGGCATAACAGAATAAGCGATACGAAGAAAAGGAGAAGATAAATATGCTCGTGTACATGTAGGGTCTGTTCCTAGGAACCGGATTCGCTGCACTTCAGGCATACCCATAGGTGTTCAGTATACTGTATACCATAGGATAGTGTGGGGTGAAAATCTGTAGAATAATTTGAATAGGTTTTTTTTTAAAACTTGAATTTGACTCGACCAGCGGCCGCTAAGCCTACTCCTTTTCGATTTCCAACTGCCAAGACATTTATAACGTGCGTGCCACTTGTCACGGGTGTCTGATCTCACTACTCAAAAGATCAGGGTACATTTTTACCCGGTGATCAACGGGAAGTAAAACCCGGACTCCACCTTGATTTCAACCCACGACTTCCAGCAGCCGAGGCGAACACCTTACCTCGTGACCACTGCATCTCCCCCCCCCCCCCCCTCCCCGCCTTAGGCCTTCCCACTTGATTAAAGTCTCTAAAGCTGTCATCTACCCATGCCGTAGTCAGTCTTTCTGTACCTTCTGAAATAAGATTAAGAAGTCTGACACGATGATTGCCCCTGTTAAAGCGGTTGTTGAGAGCTCTCTAAGATCTGCAGTTACAGCTTCTATCTTCATTCCCGTACTAGATGTTGCTGTTCTGTCTGCCACGCTCTGCTCAGCGACAACCTGATCTCTCTCTTTAACGGAGAAGCCTCAACCATATATTTCCCTGCGTAGCAGGGATCCATCTGTTTATATGATGGCATCTCTATTCTGCATGTTATTATTTACCAGCTTGTTAACCTCCAACTCTGCCCTTCCGTTGCACCACTCTCTGTATTCCCTGCCTAGGGTCTTCAGTATTTCTAAAAGTAAATGCATTTCTCTTCAACACACCGTACCGTCCCTTTTGCCTAGTATGCCACAGGAACTAAAGAAATGTACACAAAACGAGCGTACTATGGATTTACTATGCACCAGACATTCATATGCCTGTTGGAAATCCGGGATATTCATATAATAAATGTCCTTGAGGCAAACTTGAGCAGAAGAGCGAGTCTACAATTGTGAAGCAAATAAACTGCTTATTTTGTAATTTTAGAAGTAATTTGGGCACAGCTGCATAAATCACAAGAAGCTATGATGATATATTGTTATTATCCTTACAAGTGAATTAAGACAGTTCCATCATTATCTCAAACAGAAGTATCCAAGAAAACAACACACTTGCAACAGATATGTGTATTAAATCATCCTCCAAAATAGGTGACGGCGTGGGCTAGTGGTTAAGTGACACGACTCACAACCAAAGGTGCTGGGTTCGATCCCCATCACAGCACCGGCCGTTACCCCAGGGAAGCAAACCCTTAGAAAAATCCAGGAGGAAGCAGACTCTTAAATAAAATGCATGCTGAAGTCGGATGCACTGGGTCTACAGGCGCAAAATAAAACCACAGTGCAACGCACACCGACTTGGGGATTAGAGAAATAAGGCGAACGAAACAAAAAAATAAATCCTCCAAAATAAAATTAGTTTCTCATACCGTGGAAGCGATGTTGCGAATGTTGAAGTATTTAATTGATGAAAATTTTTCCCTGGAAAAGTGGTTTTTAAGTTCATTTTTACAACTAAAAGTGGAGCGCGTAGTCTAGTCGACAGTGAGCTGGCTTGCTAGACTGGGATTACAGCGTGTTAGGGTTCTAATTCATGGACATACAGAAACAAATCTAGGCCACGGTTCGTTCCTGGCACGATCGCTCTTCCAGCCGACCCAGATGTAAATGGGTACATAACGTATTGGTTGGGGAAGGTTAAAAACAGCAAGGAAGGGAACTGGTCACCCCCACCTCACATAGCTTGCAGATTAGTACATAAAGAGTAAGCACCATCCCCGACGGCAATTGTAGCATTTGGGGTGACTTTTACCCTTACCTTACAACTAAAGAAAAATATAACAATGAACTAAGAACGACCATGTACCAATAACAACTACGTGCTTAGTATCATGTGATTAGTATCACGTCCTTATTATCACGTGCTTAGTATCATGTGCTAGTTTAATGTGTTTCGTATCATGTGCCTAGTACCATGTGCCTAGTATCATGTGCCTAGAACAATCTGCCTAGTATCATATGCCTAGAACCATGTGCCTATTATCATGTGCCTAATATCATGTGCCTAGTGTCATGTGACTAGTATCATGCGGCTGGTATCATGTGACTAGTATCATGTGACTAGTATTATGTGACTAGTAAACATGTGCCTAGTACCATGTGACTAGTATCATGTGCCTAGTATCATGTGACCAGTATTATGTGACTAGTATAATATGGCTAGTATCGTGTGACTAGTATCATGTGCCTAGTATCATGTTTTCGGACTGTATTGTCCCTAATCACTATCTTGTCACTAAACAGCACGGACTAGTGGTCTTTATTCCTCAGTGATAAATAATCTAGCTGGACCTCAGCCCTAAATAATCATCAAGCTGAACCTCAACCCTGCACATCATAGAGGCCCTATGCATCATCTAGGTGGACCTTGACTCTATAAATCATCCAGGTAGACCTCAGCTCTGTAAATCATCCAGTTGTACTTCAGTCATTTAAATCATCCAGGTGGACCTCAGTCATATAAATCATCTAGTTGGAACTTGACCATATAAATCTTCTAGGTGGAACTAGCCCTATAAATCATCCAGGTGGACCTCAGTCCAATAAATAATTCAGGTGGACGTCAGTCCTATAAATCATCCAGGTGGACGTCAGTTCTATAAATCATCCAACTAGGACCGTAACCATATAAATCCACTAGGTGGACGCCAACCCTATAAATCATCCAAGTGGACCTCATAACTAAAAATCACCCAAGTGGACCTCGACCCTATAAATCAACCAGGTGGACGTCAACCATACAAATCATCCAAGTGGACCTCAGACCTATGAATCATCCAGGTGGACCTTGACCTTATAAATCATCCAGGTGGACCCCAGCCCTATAAATCATGCAGATGGGCCTCAAAACGTTGAATCATCCAGGTGGACCTTGACCCTATAAATCAACCAGGTGGACGCCAACCCTATAAATCATCCAGATGGACCTCAGCTATGTGATCGAATGTCAGTGATAAGTATTTTTACTTTTCGTGTTCAACTTCCCATATGTCTTCCATCTTCGTATTTGGAAAAGATTGAAATCGAAAGCCACAGTTAATGAGCTGAAGACGGAGGAAAAAGGAGGATAGAATAAAGAATATCCAAATAGGGAGGGGAGGGGTGAGGATAATTGGTAGAAGGGCAATGACCTTAAGTGTCGTCAAGAATTAACAGCAAATACCAATCTCACGAGAACTGTGGAAAGGGTGAGATTCTCTATTTGTGGCCCGCTCTTGGTGAGGTCAACAACCTGAGATGCCGCGCGCTACGGTGACCTACAAATGGATACACTGGCTTCAGAGAAAGAATTTGGAGGCCAGATTATGTATGAGTTGGAGCCAAGGCAACAAAAGTGGTTAGACAGGGGCATTTGAGTTGATTTGTATGTCGACAGGCCAAAAGATAAATGCATTTAAGGAATTACAATTAATGTGTGTGTAAATATGCTGATGTTTTATTACTTCCGAGTATACTTAAAGATATAAATTAATAATTCCTTTGCAGTTAGTTTATAATTCGTGTTGTTGTTGTTGTTGTTGAATGCCCATGATGAGTAAGTTAATTCTTTTGTGCGCCCTGAAAATGCGTCAAGAAATATATAAATAATTTGTGGTCTTTAGTCAATTTGTTAGAAAACGAGTGAATGGGCGTTGTGGTAAATTCCCATGTAGATATATGACATATGACTGAATAATGATTTTGTTAATTATTTTTTCAATTAAAAAAATTATTATTGTCATTGTGTTCAGTTTGCAAACACAAATCTGTGGTTGAATTATTGATGCTGTATAATTTTGAAGGCAAATGTAGCTAATAACTTACAATTTACATGTCTTATTAACGAGATTACGAAAAAAGGCAGAAGCCATTGAGCTGTCTGCTTACATGAGGGTTGGGAATAGGAGCTGATCATGACCATAGTCCGCCTTCAAGGGGTAACCCTGGAAACAGACTACACTCATGCAGGCCGGGTCAGAGAATGGGGATGAGATAGGGAAGGTAAACCAGTTCCCAAATAGTCATTGCTCAAACTAGATGTGTCAGGTAGATAGGCGCAGACTTCTCAGGCTTCTTCACCTTTTTGTTGTTACTATGCTAGTTTGTCATCTTTTTTTTTCTTCTTCTTCTTCGTCTACTTCTTCTTCCTTCTTCTTCTTCTTCTTCGTGTCTTTGTTCTTGTTCTCCTTCTTCGTTCGTTCTTACAATCTCCCTACAAGCCCTGAAAAAGGGTTTTGCAAGTAGATGGATGTTGTCCGGAGAATGGAATACGTTGTGTCGGAGTTTACAGATTGACTGCTATATTGGCACCTTTCAGTCTGACACATCCGACTTCAGCAGACATTTTATAGCACCGGGTTAGTCTTTTTCTTCGATGCCTTCGCCTTATCCAGTCTGCTCTGTTGCAGCCTGTTATCCAGGTTCATCGCGTGGAGGTGCTAAATGGTCTTGGCAGCTCTGGTTCGCGGACCCACACTCTAGTAGTCAGCTATGGGTTTTTAATCACTGCAATTCATGCGCTGGTCAATATCTTGATCACCATGGTTTTCTTCCTCTTGTTCTTCTTGTTCTTCTTTTTGTTCTTCTACTTCTTTTTGTTCTTCCTCTTGTTCTTCATGCTCTTCTTCTATGTTCTTCGTCTTGTTCTTCATCTTGTTCTATTCTTTATCTTGATCTTTTTCTTCTGCATCTTCTTCTTATTCTTTTTCTTTTTTTGTGTATCTTTTATGCTTTTTCTTGTTCTTGTTTTTCATTTTTCTCTAGTTCTTTTTCATGTAATCTTCTTTTTTTTCTTCTCCATCTTCTTCTTCTTCTTGCTTTTGTTGTTCTTCTTGTTCTTGTTTTTTTGTGTGTTCTTTATCGTTTATCTTCTTCTGCTTGGTAAGCAAGAAGCTGAAGTATCGGAAGGTGTTCACAATGGGTACCGATACTTCGGTTTCATGCTAACCACCATTTCTTGCTAACCATCCTTTCTTGCTAACCAACTGTCCCTAGCAACACAGCGAATTCCTCTGCTATCGAACATAAGCTCCGGCGACGGTCCAACCGAATTGCTGCATACATTTTTGGCGATGGCATTTTCTGACTCAATAATATACGCCTGACCTGGTTTCGGAAGATCTTTCGTTAACTCACGTCCTTCTTTAAACATCGTTGTCCAGTTCTTCACTGTTGTCTTGGACACACTTTTGCTACCATACACTGCCTGCATTTTGCAAGTAATGTCATCTGGTCGACATTCTTCAGCTGTTAGAAACGGAAATCACCGCTAGCAAATCAACTAGGATTCCGTATTACACTTGCCTTGGTCTCAACTGTCTGCTGAGGAAACTATAAGTCGGAGGATACTTACATTTTGCAAACTTGTCGTTATGTAGTGCTGTCTTCACATCAAGTGACGTCATCATGCGCATCGTTCACTTGCTGCAGTTAGGTCCTGTTTCATTTGAACACGCCTCGTATATATATATATATATATATATATATATATATATATATATATATATATGTATGTGTGTAGTTCCTTATCAACATTCCGTGGCGAAGTGGTTAGGCCGTCGGCTTCGTGTTCGGATGTTGTGGGCACTACTCCGATCTCCTTCGTCTTTTTCACGGATGCTTGATGCGGAGTCCCCTGCATCTCCTAGTCGCCCTCTAGTCGTCTTGTCCTTGACTTACTACGAGTATCAGACGGCTCTAGACGAGAGAGTGGGGATATAAATTAACTCAGTTAATCCTTACTACAAATATCGCTAGCACATAAATGATGCCAAAATCATTCACGATGGACGGCGGCCTTTGTCTTTTTATGTAGAAATATGGAAAATAAATGAACATACCTCAATTTGGCTTGGCTTGACATATTTCATTCTCAATCTCCCACTACCAAACACTGAAAGGGCTTAACTAGCAGAATGTAGTCCAGAGAACGGAATGCGTTGTGTCGTAGTTTACAGCTAAACTGCGATATTTGCACCTTTCGGTCCTTCTTCTTCTTCGTACGCAGTCAGACAGTAACCATTATTTTTTCGAAAAAAGCGGCGGTCATCCTGAGGCTGTCGCCACTGCCATAGAGCTTATCTTGCAGTTCCACTGGTGATGGCCACATCTGCTCTCTCTGATCCTCGTATGTCGGGAGGTTCTGCAGCAGATGTTCAGCGGTCATTTTACCGGTACCGCACGGGCATTCGTCGGTACCACCTATCTTCAATTTGTTGAATAGGTGGTACCTCAGTCTATTGTGGCCAGTGCGAAGTCTGAAGACAACGACCTGCTCTCTTCGGTTCAACTGTTAACAGGCATCGTTTTTGGTGTAACCAGTATGTTCGGTTTCCCATTTGATCATGTTTCTGGCTTTGATAAGCCGTTTTGACTCTTCGTACGTCATACTAGTATCTGTTTGTGGTCACCTTTCGGTCCAACACATCCGACTTCAGCAAGCATTTTTTGAGTACCGGGTTAGCATTCCCTCTTCGATCCCCTCTCCTTAGCCAGTCTGCCCTGCTGCAGCATGTTATCCAGGATCACCGCCTGGAGGGGTAGAAGGGTCTTGGCAGCTTTGGTTCGCTGGCCCTGACACTAGCAGTCAGCTATGAGTCGCTGACCACTGCAGCTCATGCGCTGCTCAGCATCTTGATCCCAGAACTCAATTTCACTCGACGTAAGAAGACACCGTCACTTTGAGAAACACAGTTGATAACATGTATATATATACTCTGTTCTGTAAACCCAAAGGCTTATGATTACCACAACCGTAAAAGCAACAAGAAAAATGTGGACAGAGCTGGAACGATGGCTCAGAACATGCTGAGTTGGTGGTTTTGTTAAAAACATATGCCCCACAGGGAGCTGATTTGTTATGATTTATTAGGGGCTTAATATTACTTTAGACAAATGCAGTTATTTTAATTATATATTAAGTAGCAAATTGTTACATTAGTTGAAATTGGATCTAATAGAAAAACTCGTAGGATAGTTAAATACAGCGTTAGACGGAAGTTTAGGTAAAAGTTTTTGAGAGGTGGGACCAAACAAGAAGCACAGAACCAGGAATTAGATATAGGACCAAATGGAGAGAGAGAAGAACTCATTGATTAGAATAAGGACTTGATGAGGAGAACAAGAATGTGTGATGATAACAAGAACCCAATAATGAGAACAAGAACCCAGTGATGAGAACAAGAACCCAGTGAGGATAACAAGAACCCAATAATGATAACAAGAACCCAGTTATGAGAACAAGAACCCAGTGATGACAAAAAGAACCCAGTGATGAGAACAAGAACCCAATAATGATAACAAGAACCCAGTGATGAGAACAAGAACCCAGTGAGGATAACAAGAACCCAATAATGATAACAAGAACCCAGTTATGAGAACAAGAACCCAGTGAGGAGAACAAGAACCCAGTGATGAGAACAAGAACCCAATAATGATAACAATAACCCAGCGATGAGAACAAGAACCCAATGATGATAACAAGAACCCAGTGATGAGAACAAGAACCCAGTGATGAGAACAAGAACCCAATGATGAGAACAAGAACCCAGCGATGAGAACAAGATCCCAATAATGAGAACAAGAACCCAGCGATGAGAACAAGATCCCAATAATGAGAACAAGAACCCAGTGATGAGAACAAGAACCCAGTGAGGAGAACAAGAACCCAGTGAGGAGAACAAGAACCCAGTCATGAGAACAATAACCTAATGATGATAACAAGAACCCAGTGATGATAAAAAAAAACCCAATAATGAGAACAAGAACCCAGTGATGAGAACAAGAAGCCATTGATGATAACAAGAATCCAATGAGGAGAACAGAAACCCAATGAGAAGAACAAAAACCAGATGAGCAAACCCAATAAAGAGAAGAAAACCCCAACAATAAGAACAAACACACAAAAGGAGAACAAGCAACCCAATACAAATAACAAAAATCCAATGAGAAAAAGAAAAACCCAATGATGAGAACAAACGCCAGTAAATTGAACAAAACCCAGTGAGGTTAACAAAATCCAGTGAGGTGAAAAAAGTGAGGTGAACAAAAATCTAGACTGTGAACAAAAACCTAATGATGAGAACAAAAACCAATAAGGTGAACAAAAACCAGTGAGGTGAACAAAAATCCAGAGAGGTAAACAAAACCTAATGATGAGAACAAAAACCTGTGAGGTGAACCAAACCCAGTGAGGTAAACAAAAAACCAGTGTGGTGAACAAAAACCCAGTCAGGAGAACAGGAGCATAATAATGTGAACAATAATATAATAAGTACAACAAGAACCAAATTACTACTAAATTGACATATAGAGGAGAAAATGACAAGAATATGAGAAAACCCGAGAGAGGAATACAGCTGAGAGAGAGAAGAAACATATAGATAGCATAGAAAACCCCAAAGATATTTAAAAAACAAGAAAAAAAGAGAAATAACATGCAGAGAAAAATACCCAGAGTGGAAAAAACCAGAGAATGTTTTTTCAAAAAAAAAAAAAAAAAAAAAAAAAAAAGAGAATATAAGAAAAACCCAGAGAGGTGGGGACAAAAGAACAGCCATTGACATTAGAACGTGACCTAAAAATAAGTCTGACCACAGTAAAGCCATAAAAAAAACCCGGCGGAATGGTTGACACATTCTCTTCCGCCAGGGGCAACCATCTTTTTGAGGACAAGGACCGGTAATCATGTCATCATTGATTGGGCGGTGGCCACATTCATCTATTTTGATTCCAGCGTACACGCTGTCTGCCATATTGGGAAAATGGTTCTAGGGCAATATTTTCTTGACCAACGGCACACTAGAGGTGATGTGGTTAGAATCACGACCGCCGCCATTACATTTAAGATTTGCCCTCTCACCCAATTTTTGTTTCGGCTGGGTCGACCCCAGAATCGTTCGCGATCAAAATAAAATATCCATAATTATCTAGGTAGCAGGTGCATACAACACAACGTAGTTTCTACACGCATAAGGTCAAGGTATTAACGCACCTCTAGCCTACACTATTCTTAACTTAACATGGGGAGGAAGCTTAATCGCGGATCAGGCACAACATACTGATCAGACATGTTAGTCAGGGTCAGGCAAAAAATACTGGCCAAGACCCTCACCTCGGCTTACTAGTTGCCATCCCTGAAAACGGGCTATGTTAATGGCAACCTGGCTATTAAAGTGAGGGATCGACATGATCCCTATAGTAGTGAGCGACACGCAGATGAAGCCAAGCAAGGCACAGCCGCCCGGAGATCCCCGGTCCACCTTCATCAGCAAGCTCAGGATGTGAGCAAAGCTACAGCAACCCATCACTTAACGTCCATTTTTTAGCGCACAAAAGAGTAACGTACTCATTGTGGGCATTCGCAAACAACATCGGTGAGTTTCGGGTGAATTGTAAGATTATACTGTTATTTTAATAATTGACTGTTTCTATATGATGTTTGGTATATATATATAAGAAATGCCAGAATTGAATGATTCAGCAACACATTTCACATATACGTATTTCTAAAGTAGACAAGATCTACCAGAACAAACGCATGAAACCATAAAATACCTCAATGCATCTAAAATTATATTTCTAAATGATTGTTTTATCATTTCCAGATAAATAACATTGAAAAAACATCATAATAAAACAGACAACCTTTTCTCCGTTCGTTTTCAATGTGCTACTATCAAGCCCTCAAGAAGGCTTTTCAATTAGCAGGATATAGTTCGGAGAACGGACTACGTTGTGTCGCTAGTTTACAGCTTGACTGCGATTGTTGCACCTATCGGTCCGACACATCCGTCTTCAGCAGCAGGGACTTTTTGGGAACCGGGTTAGCCTTCCCTCTTCGATCATCCCTATTCCTAAGCCAGCGATCAAATGTCACTTCCATGTATTTCAACTTGTCGCACATGTCAATGGTACATCCCTCAAATGTGATGCCCGGGAGTTCAGCCTTTACTATAGAATTATTCAAAGAACACCACATCATGCAGGCTTTGTTCGGATTGATCTTAGAGCTTGAGTCGCCTCACCACTGTGAGATTGCTTGCAAGGCTTCCTGGATGTCTTTAACCAACTCTTGCATGTCTGAGCCAATCCTGTACGTTAGGATGTCATCTGCAAATATTAACCCGCTAACATTCTCCCTGTCCCTGTGGGTTTAATGTTGGCTACTTGCACTGTGTAGATATTGAACAGCACCGGTGAGAGCGGAGACCCTTGAGGCAGACCTGGACATATTTGCTTCGGTTCTGATGTCCAAGATCCAACGCTTAGAGCAACTATTCTTTCCATCAGGGAAGCTGATAACCCAATTACCGGCAACGGGTTTACACCACACTGCTTCAGACATGTAAATAACGTCTTAAAATCTACAGGGTTGTTCGGGTCAAGGAGTGGGGGTCTGGGGATAGGCTGGTGGGGGTGGGGTAGGGGGCTGAAAATTGTCATGTCATAGTTTATGTGTGGTGGTAGGTGTTTCTTGTCGTGTCTTGTTTGACTTTCTGGTTTTGGCGAATAACTACGAAACTGTTTGCTCTTTTGCAGCCGATGCAAAATTGAAGGGGTTTGCAGGCGTGTCGTAGTTGATAAGTGAAGTTGTATAAGGTATTAGTGACTGTTTTATTGGTTTGTTCTTCTGCGGCTATTATAATACATTTATTACCGGTATTTGACAGTTATTGTGTCAGCCTTCTCAACCGTTTTATACGGTGACGCCATTGAAATTAATTGTATGACAAATAGCGTAGTTCTGACCAAATATGCACACAATGAATGATGTGAGAACAGCCAACTATTGATAGTTTGCGGTGTACATCAGGGTCAGGGATTTACAGCTCACTAAGGCCATATTCGGTATCCAAGTGGTGGCCCTGGAAACAACCTAACCTTGTGTAGGCTGGCTACGGAAATATGGGTTGCAGAGTAAAACCAAACCCAGTCCGAAAAAAAATGTACGGGCTGTTAATGTGTCGGACCGAAAGAGGGTAATAATCACAACTTAGCTGTAAACTAGGATACAGCGTCACATCGTCCTTTTCGTGACGAGCGCCGAAGAAGAAGAAGTAGTAGAAGAAGATGATGAAGGAAAAGAAGAAGAAGAAGTAGAGGAAGAAGAAGAATAAGAGCTGTGGTAATGACTGTCAAAATGACCCCAATCAGCACATCATATTGTAGTTCTACGCGCCAAAACACTGTTACATGCAAAGTAGATCATACGCCACATATTCCACCACCCCCACCCCCTCCCCATGTTCTGCCGCACACTCCAGTCTCCTCCCCCCCCCCCCCCCCCCCCCATCCCGAGAGTCTCAAGCGGTCTATCTCGTGTCTTACCCTCAATTCATCAACGCTTCTGTAAAATTCATTTAATCGTAATTTTGCGCATGGATTCCTTAACAGTCAGTGCATTGCGTGGAACAATATATTGACCCACTTATGATGACATCAGTGTAACTAAATGAGCCAATAAAATCGTCCCTAAAACGGACAGATGGACAATTGAGAATTAATGTAGATAGATATAATAATATTAACCATTACAAGCGCATGGGGACAATAACTGTTAAAAGATACTTGCAAGGAACACGAAAATGAAATGTGCACATTTCGCTAAGAAATTATATCTAAAATCTAGGAAAAAAATCCAAGCCATCGGACTGACACAATCACCCCCAAAAAGGAGTTATTACTCTTTCTGTTTTGTATATCAGTTTGTTGTTTTGAGTGCTCTCTTTCATGTCTTGTCTGTGGCCAAAGATGTGATGAATTAGCTTGCTCCCCATGGCTGTGTGTTTGCGTCGGGGCAGCGAACAATAGTTGATCTAGAACTTATTCCGCCTTGAATTGGCGACCCTTAAAACAGACTGCAACCGTGCAGTGTGGCTAAGGTATCGAAGAAGTGATACAAACCCGGAATTTAAAATGCAGCACTGAAATCCGGTATGTTTGTTCAAAAGGCGCTGATATCACAGCCTATAGGAACTATTTGAGCGGAGATATTCTATGAAATATTTGAATGGTGATATTATAGGACATATATTCAAAGAGAGATTTTTGGTGATATTCTAAGAATTATTTGTGTGGTGATATTCTAAGAATTATTTGTGTGGTGATATTCCAGGAAATGCACATTTTGTTATTCTAAGAACGACCTGGGTTGATGTTCTATTAAATATTTAAATGGTGAGATTGAAGGACATTTCTGGTGATATTCTAAGAAATATTTGTGTGGTGATATTCGAAGAAAAACATATATTTTGTTATTGTAAGAACTGCGTGGGGTGATATTCTAAGAAATCGTTGAAAAATCTTCCAGAAACGACTTAAGTGATAGTATTATAATAAAAACTTGAGTGATGATATTTTAGAAAATATATGAGTTGTCATATTCTAGAAATTTCTTGAGTGTTGATATTTTAGTAAATACTCGAGAGATGGTATTGTAAGAAATAATTGAGTGGTGACATTCTATAAAATTTTTGAATAGGTATATTTGATGAAATACATGAATTCCTGGAAATTATTGAATGATCCTATTCCTGGAAGTACAGCACGAACTAAGAATTCAGAAGATTTTCTTTCACGATGATTGCAAAAGAGGTACATGAACTGTGACATCGAATGATCGACTTTAAGAACGAATGGGGCAGATCTTTCGAAGACGAAGTCGTGTGAATGTCTCAGAATGGCAATTATGGTTCATTCCAGTGAATTGCGTTTTTACAAATTATTTTAATCGCATTTAAAACATAGAAACACATCATTGATTCGCATTTGTTGGGTTTAGAAATTGAATCGCAATTTTTTTAAATTTATTTGAATCGCTATATTTTGCAGAGTTCACTTACATCGCAATTGTTTGTCTTAAATTTTTGCAATGACATATTGTTCGCCAATAAATCCACGAAAAGCAATATTTATGTGAATAAAATTCTTTGAATCGCCTTCATTTTGTTCAAGTACAATTTATTTAGTAGTTTCTTTTGTGACTGCGCTGGTCATTGTCAGAAAAACTGAACAAAAACCTTTAAAACATGTATTTATATATTTTTTTTAAATGACGGACTTTCGCGGATACACCGGACTTATTTCACGGAGACACTTGCGACCTTACTGGGAGACATTTGAGATCTTCAAATGGGGCAGTTAGGAACTTGTGCAAGGGGAAACTTGACACCTTCCGAGAAGACACCTTGAGACCTTTTGCTAAACACTTGAGACCTATTGAGTAAACACTTTATCTTTTGAGTAAACACTTGAGACCTTTTGAGTAATCACTTCCAACCTTTAACTGAGACATTGCGCATTGATACTTGACACATTTCTTGGAGACACTTGATATATTTTATGAAAACGCTTGAGACCTTTAACTGAGACAGTGTGCGGATACACTTGACACCTTTCGCAAAGACACTTGGGATCATCTTTCACATAAACACCTTATACCTTTAACTGAGATCTTGTGCGAAGTAACTTGACACCTTTTGTGAAAAGACTTGAGACCTCACGTAAACAGCTGAGACCAATAACTGAGACCTTGTGCGGAGATACTTGACACCTTTTGTAAAGCAATTTGAGATCAATTGCGTAAACACCTGAGACCTTTAACTGAGACATTATGCTTAAACACTTAACGTCTTGCGTGAAAAAACTTGAGACCTCGCGTAAACACTTCAGACCTTTAACTGAGACCTTGTGCTGAAACACTTGACAACTTTCGCCAAAATATGAGATCATTCGCGGAGACACTTGAGCCTATTCTCGGAGCCATTACAGATCTTTAACTGAGACCTTGTGCTGAAACAATTGACAACTTTCGCCTAAATATGAGATCATTCGCGGAGACACTTGAACCTATTCTCGGAGCTATTACAGATCTTTAACTGAGACCTTGTGCTGAAACAATTTACAACTTTCGCCTAAATATGAGATCATTCGCGGAGACACTTGAACCTATTCTCGGAGCCATTACAGATCTTTAACTGAGACACTAAAGAGTTTGTGCATGGGCACTTGACATCTATCTCGAAGACACTTGAGACCTTTCGCGTAAAAACTTGAGACATTTAACTGAGACCTTGTGTGGAGATATTTGACACGTTTCGCGGAGATATGAGACCGTTAACTGAAAAATTTGAGAATTTTTGCGAAACACTTAAGACATTTCGTGGAGCCCTATGATTCTGCGAAACACATGTTTCGATTTCTTGACCCAATAATTATCGATTAGAAAATACCTGCGGAGTTCTTTGTTTGCCCCATTACAGCAGCGGGGGCTGGAATATTGCAGCCCCACCGCGCGTGCCTCGGAATCATTACTTATTCTTGATGTTTTCCACAGTCTAACAACTTACCCCTACATTGGCAAGTAAGGGCTCTTTAAAAATATCCCATGTAGGGATTGTGACGAAGGAGCAGTATGCGCATGCGCAATATAGAGAAAAACATGGCCATTTCAGTGTCGACTTGTACGGTTGAAGAACAAAGAGGGGTTGTTTGTTTTTTGTGTTCCGAGTGTGTGAAGCCTTCTGAAATCTACAAAAGAATGACGGTTCGGGTTGAAGGCAGTTGATTTAGTTAGAGGAGAGTGTATGGGTGGGTAGAAATATTTCAAAGCTGAAGACAGCCCGGCATTGATGAATCGTAGTGTTAAAGTACAGCAAGTGTTGCAACTGACACAGTGAAACAGCAGATTGACCAGCTAGTCCGTGGCAATAGGCCAGTCACCCTTGATGAAATAGCCGTAGATTTCAACATGAGCTACGGCGATGCACACAAAATTGTCCATGAAGATTTCGGTTATAGAAATTGTGTAGTAGATGGGTACCATGGCAGCTGACACGTGGAAATGGAAGCGTGCAAAAATGGTTAAGGGTCACACCAAAATACTTTTTTCCAGAGGACTTCTACAAGCTATTGGACAGGCGGACAAAGAGTGCTGGACATTCAGAAGCTAGTAAACAGGCGGACAAAGAGTGTTGGATATTCATAAGCTAGTAGACAGGTAGACAAAGAGTGTTGGACATCCACAAGCTAGTGGGAGGTGGACAAAGAGTGTTGCCAGGCACGAGGATTAGGTCGAAAATTTAGACACAAAAATGTCTGGTTTGCATGGCTCTAAAAATGGTATAAATAAAATAGCTGTTGCTTAACGACTAACTATCGTGTGTGTCTATGTGCATTCGTGTGTCTGTATATATATATGTATAAAAGTAAAGATCCTGCCCTGCCGTGCGGAGCATAGGAAATATAGTGTTAGGTCCATATTATTTTGTAACCAACGGCACATAGTGGATGATGTGGTCAGCATTACGCCGAAACACTTCACGAAAAAGTGTGAAATTGTAAGTTGGTTTAATCGAGGACTCGTGGGCTGAACTCAAATATACCGTGTATGATAGGCACTGACGGAGAACATCTTTTAATGGCCCGATGTTCCAAGGAGAACCACACAGACAATATTGACGATGTTGATTTGTTTTTAAGCGTTGCACTTATGTTACCTCATTTACTTAATTTAGCTTATTTTCTCATATCTTTTCGTTTTGTCTGTTTACTGATAGAAACCTTAATTTGCCGCCAAGTCACTCTGTGTCTGTTATTATTGCTTTGCGAATGTGAATTTAAACTTTTTGTTCTTACAAGCTTAATCAAGTGAATGTCTCACTTATTTTGCGTGTAATGTTGCTATGTTTTCTATGAGGGAATACAACAGCATACCTAGTCTATTTCTCACTCAAAAGTGCTAACTGCCAATAGCCCGATTAATTTCGAATCTTTCACGTCATTGCACGTCCCAGAGTCATTATCAACTGACAGAGGTTCTAAAAGCTGTAACAATTCAAAAGTGGCTTTGTGTAGTTCATGTTTTCGTGGCCCATCTTGTATCCACTTAAGCAGCTCATCCAACTCCAGTGTAGGTGTTAGTGAAGATGGCAAATACAATGTTAGGTAAGTTAAAAAGAAAATATTAAACATAGGAGCAAGGAAGTGATAGTCAAGCTGTATAAAGTATTAGTTGGAACTAGATTGGAGTACTATGTGCAGGTGTAGAGTTCTTATCGTGGAGGGGATATAAACATGCTGGCATGGATACAAAGAAGAGCCACACAATTATAGTGAGTTTCCTGAATTATAGGTATGACGAAAGACTTAGAAAAACTCATCAAAAGTGTCTAGAAAGAGAAGAATTCGAGGGAACAATACAGATTTATTAGATTATCAACGGAAAGGATACATTAGGCTATAGCAAATTTTTTCAAAGTACAGCTGCCTACAATATTTTGTGTGCCCAGGACATGAAAAATGAAGACTAATTGGTTTGTGAACGGGGCTAGCAGCCAAGGGCACTCAGTGGTCTCGAGATAAGGAGTCCGCCAGAAGGGGGGGGGGGGCGGAGGTCGCAGGTTATAATCGCGGTGGAGACCGGGTCATTTCATGTGGATCTTCTGGTAATAATGCCCATGATCTTTGGCTAGCGAGATCGGACTGCCGTGTTCAGTGTCGAGCACGTTAAACACTCCTTGGCAGTTAGGAATCGAAAAGAGTAGGCTCACTGGCCGCTGCCCACACACAATTCTAGCTATAAATGTCCCCAAAATGTTTTGGACCTTCCCCCAGGCAGTTTGGTTTGTTAATAGCAGCATGTAGATGGCGCCTAACTGATTACGGGTCTACTTAGCTCTAGTGTTTGAATCGACTAAGATAAACTCGCACATAGGTTAAACCACCCTCCAAGAAACTAGTTGTATACATAATCTGCAGAGTCTTCTAAACCAATACAAAGACGTTGAGTTAAGTTAATAATAAGAGGGCACAGCTACAAATTATTTAAAGGAAAGTGAAAACTACATGCTAGGAAATATTTGTTAGTCAGAATTTGTGAATGTTTGGAATGCATTGTCAAATGAAACAGTGGGGGCAGGGTCAATTAATGCATTAAACATATATTGAATGCGCATATGGTTTAGATCAAGTGACGAAAAATAAAATGGTTTATACAGGTTATGCATAGTCTTCTAAACCAGTATACAGACGTTAAGTTAAGTAAAGGATCATATATCCAGTGTGACACAAGCCCGTTCTTGACACACGCTTCTTTTTCTTACAGTGTATTGCGAGGTCTAGACAAGCTTTCAGCTGAAAATCAAAGGGAAGTCAGTCCAATAAACTAACAGAAATCGTCATTTACAATGACACATTTTGTATGACGTAGACACACAGAATACCAAGAAATATTCTAAACGATACAGACGTTCATAAGATAATGTTCGCGCAGAATAGAAAGAATTGAATGGTTGGTAAGATCATTAAAGTGAAATTGCTGAAAATAGGCAGACAGATAGGAATGAAGCATGAAGTAAGGGGAGACAATGGTGTGTGATGGGACAAACAATAAGGGAAATCTGCTGAAATCAATAT
Organism: Ariolimax columbianus; assembly: GCA_036924085.1. Lineage (NCBI taxonomy): Eukaryota > Metazoa > Mollusca > Gastropoda > Stylommatophora > Arionidae > Ariolimax > Ariolimax columbianus. The sequence continues at coordinate 28,255,216 of JAVGWX010000005.1, forward strand.
GAGGACGTCTGCTCTGAAATCAGCAAGACAGAAGAATTAAAGGCAGTCTAAAACACAAGGAAAATTGAGATAAAGATAAACAGAATGGACACGAGGAAGACATGGACAGAGCTGGAATGTATGATACAGAACTGGAGACATCGGCAACTCAGATTTGTATCACACTACTACAAGGAAAACGGTCATTCTAAGAGACTCCAGGAGCGTACTTCAAACCATCTCAAGCCCCAAACAAGATGGACTCTCACACGAAATAACACATAACAACAGGGCGCTGCCTTTAAAAACCACATCTAGTCCTTCCATGGATTCCGGCTGATTAGAGGATCCTTGAATTCAGCTGGAGACAGATGTGTTGGACCGAAAGATGCAAATATCATCGTCAAGCTGTAAGCTAGCAACACAACGCATTCTGTTCTCAGGGCTTGCTAGTTGGAGATTGAGAACGAAAGCCGAAGAAGAACAAGGGAGGATCATTGAAAACGAGAAAGCAGATGAGCTCGAGAAAGACGGAAGTGACGGCACACATACCACGAGCATGTTAAAGAAACAGAGACAGTAAATGATCCATGAGGACGGAATTGCTATACCGGCGCAAAGAATAAAACCAGTACATGACAGCAAAGAAAAACTTGACAGAGATGGGCAGGCTCAGAATGGGACATTCCAGAAGCAAGGCCCACTTCTAACGAATCGGTCTTTGAAACACCACTACTAGCCATTGTGGAGCATCCAATGAAATACCAGAATATTTCCTGCAGGACTGTCCCAATTATGCAGACCAAAGAGAGCCAGTCTGGCCTGGTGGAACGACGATGTTTGTAAAGCTGTGGGGGACCGACGAAGATCTAAGCACAGTTTTCTTCGTTAGCCTCACCGATCTAGGAGCGTAGCATCATTTGTTCGAAGAAGAAGCAAAGGAAGAAGAGAAAGAACAACAAGACGAAAAAACAGAACAAGAACCACACAATGTGCGTCATGATCATCATAACAATGTATTTGTTTAGAACAAGAACCACACAATGTGCGTCATGATCATCATAACAAAGCATTTGTTTAGAACAAGAACCACACAATGTGCGTCATGATCATCAAAACAATGTATTTGTTTGTCTGCTTGCCAGTTTATAAATGCATTCAATTTGTTTTATTTTTTCCTATGAACTCGATATGCTGAAAGGTTTCTTCTTTGTCATCCTTTTCTTCTTCTTCTTCTCTTTCTTCTTCTTCTTCTTCTTCTTCTTCTTCTTCTTCTTCTTCTTCATCTTCTTCTTCTTTATATTATTATTATTATTATCATCATTTGTCTTCTTCTTTTTCTTATTCTTTTTATTCTTCTTCTTCTTTTTCTTCTTTTTTTCTTCTTCTTCTTCTTTGACGCCCGCTATGAAAATGCGGTTCAGACATAGCATTGTAGTTTACAGCGAGACTGCGATATATGCACCTTTGGGTCCAAGCATTAAGTTTCGCCAAGCTGTTTTTGGTTATCGTGTTTGCCTTTCCACTGCGAACCCTATTCCCTTAGCCAGACTACACTAGTGCAGCCTGTTTCAAGAGCCGTCTCTCGGAGGTGGAATAGTGTCTTGGTCAGCTCTATTTCACTCACCCTGATGCTGTGAGATTCATCCACTGCGCTGCATCTTCAGCCCAAATTCAAGATCTACCATTCAAATACTCCTACAACGCCTCCTTCCAGACATTATGAGAATCACTGTACTTTGTGAAATTACTTAACAACTTGGATGGCAAGAGTTCAAGTCCTAATGACACACATTAAGTCATTGAGTGAGCACGACATGCGCTGCTCTGGGACCACACGTCAAACATCAATTAATTTGAGGCCAGGATATTTAGAGAAAATAATCCACAGTTTAGACACGAGTTTCGTCGATAATGTGGATGCTAGTGGTTATCTTCCCCTTGTAGCAATCCAAATACAACTAACCAGTTTCTGCTTGGGTAATTTTACCTGCAGAATATATATAGTGGAACCAAGTTGTTGAAACTGGCTAATGGTGTATAATTATTTACTATTAGACAGCATATATATATATATATATATATATATATATATATATATATATATATATATATATATATATATATATATATATATATATATTATATATATATATATATATATATATATATATATATATATATATATATATATATATATATATATATGTATAGTTCTGGGAGTGAGATTAATGTGATGTCTGTAAAGTCTTACGTAAACTCTAATGTGTTCGCGTCATCTAATAATCTCCGGTGTTATTTATGGGGTACATATTGTGGAAGATAGAACAAATTTACAGAAGCCAAAATCTCCTTTCTCGTCATCGGTAGTCGTCAGACTTTGTCTTCGGTGACTCTAAGAAAGGCGGCAGTCAACTTGTGGCTATGCGCACTTCCGTACACCTTTTTTCAGGGATTGTCATTAGATATTGTTACCAGCAACACCTTTCATTAGTATAGTGTATAATTGGCAGTTCTGCAATTGGTGCTCCGCTGTGATTCGAGCTGTGCCACATGTACAACTGCCCGGTGAAAATCTTGAAATGATTATATAGATGATACCTACTGTGCTTTGTGCGCAACTAGAAGATGATGACATGGTCTCTTCTGGAGAGAAGGTAGTAGGTGTCATTTCCTGCATCGCAAGTGAACTCTTTTACATTTTGATCTGCACATTACCTTGATAACTGGTTTTGTCTCATCATATGTTGTTGCCGTGTCGCTTTGTTGAAGTATTCCTTCCATCTTTGGCAAATCTGTCTGTTTTTTCATTGCCGGAGATGGGATGTTGTAGTGAGTTGGTATTGATTTGACTGTATGTCTGTTGTCGCACTGGGCCAAGCTTGTCACTGGGTGTGCTAGGTCGCCGAGTTCATTTTTCTTCTATCGCATAACAAAACCGCCTAGTGGATTCCAGTTCCCCTTCATCAGTACGCCTAGGATGTGAAGAAACCTACTACAACCCACAATATAACACCTTCATCAGGGCTCACAAAAGGGCTAATCTAATCATTATGGGTATTCAGCATCTACAACATTGAAGGTCTGGTTACAAAACATGATACAGGTCAGGATACCGACGGAAAGGTGCAATGAACCAAACCCTACAATAATAGAAAGTCTGGTTACAAAACATGATACAGGTCAGGATACCGACGGAAAGATGCAATGAACCAAATCCTACAATAATAGAAGGACTGGTTACAAGGCATCAGACAGGTCAGGATACCGACGGAAAGATGCAATGAACCAAACCCTACAATAATAGAAAGTCTGGTTACAAAACATGATACAGGTCAGGATACCGACGGAAAGATGCAATGAACCAAATCCTACAATAATAGAAGGTCTGGTTACAAAACATGATACAGGCCAGGATACCGACGGAAAGATGCAATGAACCAAACCCTACAATAATAGAAAGTCTGGTTACAAAACATGATACAGGTCAGGATACCGACGGAAAGATGCAATGAACCAAATCCTACAATAATAGAAGGTCTGGTTACAAGGCATCAGACAGGTCAGGATACCGACGGAAAGATGCAACGAACCAAATCCTACAATAACAGAAGGTCTCGTTACAAGGCATTAGACAGGTCATGATACCGACGGAAAGATGCAATGGAACAAATCCTACAAAGGTAGAAGGTCTGGTTACAAGGCATCAGACAGGTCATGATACCGACGGAAAGATGCAATTAAACAAATCCTACAAAGATAGAAGGTCCGGTTACAATGCATCAGACAGGTCATGATACCGACGGAAAGATGCAATTAAACAAATCCTACAAAGATAGAAGGTCCGGTTACAATGCATCAGACAGGTCATTATACCGACGGAAAGATGCAATGAAACAAATCCTACAAAGATAGAAGGTCCGGTTACAATGCATCAGACAGGTCATTATACCGACGGAGAGATGCAATGAAACAAATCCTACAAAGATAGAAGGTCTGGTTACAAGGCATCAGACAGGTCATGATACCGACGGAAAGATGCAATGAAACAAATCCTACAATAATAGAAGGTCTGGTTACAAGGCATCAGACAGGTCATGATACCGACGGAAAGATGCAATGAAACAAATCCTACAATAATAGAAGGTCTGGTTACAAGGCATCAGACAGGTCATGATACCGACGGAAAGATGCAATTAAACATATCCTACAACGTTAGAAGGTCTGGTTACAAGGCATCAGACAGGCCATGAGACAGATGAAACGACTACATAAAGCTGCTATGTGTTGTCTGGTAGAGTTATGTTTGTGGCATATACGAGAGTTGGCTCACTGATACACCTATAGAATGTCGTAAAATGCACACTGCAGCGCCGTTAATTCTTCAAGTGTAGAGGATTCTAAAGCCTATGTATTGCATACTTTACTACTAACACAAGTAAAAAGTTTTATGGGTTTAAAGAAAGCTATAGGTTCTCCGAACCTTTTATGATAAAGGAATATAAGAAATGTTCATTCATTTATATTTTGGATTAAAGCAGGCCATATTGGGAATAAAGCAGTGTTATTTTTGTTGAAACATCATCATGAAGTATGTTTGTTTTGCAGAACGTAGCTCCCATCACAGCCCGTCTGAAAAAAACGTTGATCTATTTCCAAATTGCCAGCCTGTTTCAGAGACATGCCCAAGCATTCCTTGACATCTTGGTGCCATGGTCTGCTTGGTCTGCATCTGCCTCTCCTTCCCTGCATCATGCCTTCCATTGCCTTTCTCTAAAGATCGTTGTGTCTTTTGATGAAGGCAACGTATTTCAATTGTCTGTTCATGGTGGAATTTATGAACCAATTCTCCTTTATGCCAAACTCTTGCCGAATGTCTGTATTCTTCTTTTTTTCGGTCTATGATATTCCTTTCTACAACATTTCTACTCGGAGGACTTAATTCTCTCCATGAGGTTTGGGAAACTGTCCATGTTTAGCAGTCGTATCCTGCACGGAAAAGACACAGTTTCTAATAAAAATTACACTTTTGTTGGTTTGCTGTTTTCTGCAATAGTTCACCTCAGATTGTGTACCCTCTACAAGCTCGTTATGATTGCCTTTGAGCAGTCGCTATTGTTGTCAATTCTGGAGCCTAGATACTCGAAGTTTGTGACCTGTTCTATTTCTACATTTATTATTGAATCAAGTGAGTATTTTTTAAATATGTATTTGATGTGTTTGTGTGTGTATTGTTGTTGTTGTTTTTTTTTTGGTAAAACGATTACCTGTACCTAGACATGTTATTTTGTTTGCTTTTCTTTTTAAACTATTGGAATATAATTTAAAAATCAATTCTGGTGTTTCCTTTGCTGAATTGATGTTCGACGTTGTTTAATTTTTTTTTAAATTTAGAGGATCGCTCATAATTTGATAGATGAACAATTTGCATTAATAGATAATGTATTCTATTCAAAATATCCGCTCTGTATGTTATGAAAAGTTGTTCAAAATAGGAGAAATAGAAGTCCAGGCAAAGAGACTACATTCATGCCGAATTTAAAGGTTTAAAAAAGCCGTATTGAGGTTATTTGTTGACTGCTCTTAAAACCAACAATATTGACTTGCAACAGTGAACTCAGCACACATGACTGGAGGAGGGCAATGTCACTTCCCTTACCATTTCCAAATTTGCAACAACAGTGGGCAATAAACGTAGAAATACATTGAGCATTGCTGTACAAATACGATGCACTTAATCGCCTGTCGACATCCCAGGAAAAACAATATACTATTTTCAGAATGATAAACGAAAATACCAACTATTAACAAGAAATATAGGTTACGCCCTTACACATTATGAGCGCCTTTCACAAACACATTACCAGCTGGCGCCACATTTTGGGAGATTCCTTTCGGTACGCGCGAGTATCGCAAATGCAGTGGCGTGACCATCGCTTCAGTGCACTGGGCAAAGCCTCCGAGAAGAAAGGTAGTCGATTAGTACCAACTGACGTCGGAGGTGAGGGATCAGAGTGAAATGTACGACTTATGTCTTTTTATTTTCCCTTTTATTTTTTGTTTCTTCTTCCTCGTCTCCTTCTTCTTCTTCTTCTTCTTCTTCTTCTTCTTCTTCTTCTTTATATTCTTCTTCTTCTTCTCCTTCTTCTTCTTCTCCTTCAGCGTTCGTCCTGAAAAGGACGTTGTGACGTTGATGACGTAGTTTATAACGAAGCTGCGATATATGCGCTTTTCAGTTCGACACATGTGATTTCAGCTGACTTATTTTATCTCCGGGGTTTCCTTCCCATTACTATCCCTATCCCTTGACCAGACTATACTTGAGATTAGTACAGCCTGTTTCCAGGGCCGTCACGCGGAGAAGGCATCAAGCCTTGTTCAGCTAGGGCTCGCAGACCCTGATTCAAACAGATAGCTATATCGCTCCTTTCGGAGCATAGGTCATTGATAACTCTCTTCCAACTAGTTCGATCTTGAGCTGCTTCTGCCTCTTTCCTGTTGAGGTGCATGGACAAGTTCCTTTCTCAAGCTTGATTCATTTCGTTTGGTTGTCAATGTTTCTGTAAACATCTTTGATTTTATTGATCCAGAAGGTTGGCCATGATGCAACTTTTAGGTGAGTTGTCCGTTTGCAATCTGATCGCTTCCCCTTGGTCTGTCTAATTTGTGTGACACTTTCGACTTCCCTGACTTACATCTTGGAATCGTTAAGATACGCAAGCACATTAACCACCTCAAGGTAACGACCACGATGGGGCCAAGCTGTTTAATGCTGTCTATGAAGACAAATGTCTGGTCAGGCAAAATGTACTGATCAGACATGTTAGTCAGCGGCAGGTAAAATATTCTGGCCAAGACCCACCCTCACCTCGACTTCCTCTTAATCCTCCTTGGAAACGGGCTGTTTTGTGATGGCAGCCAGGCTAACGAGGTGATGGGTCGAGCTGATTCACGTAGTAGTTAGCTACACGCAAAATGAAGACAAGTGTAGAACAACTGATCGGAGGACGCTGGCCCGCCTTCAACAAGACCCTCCGGATGTGAAGAAAGCTACAACAAACCGCCGTTAACGTCCTATTCAGAGCGCATAAAAGAGTAAATCTACTCATTGTGAACAGTCAACAATAACAAGGCCGTCTATATCTGGACATTGTTATCGTGCCTATCCAAATCACAGCAGTTCTAAAGACGGTATCGAATCATTTATCAATGTTATTTATCATTCACGGTCTGCATTCCAACTATGTATTGCTCGGTAGTTTGCTCAAGTGGAGTTCTGTTAGGTGAGTATTATTTTGCAGTGCTGCAGAAAAGTACATGTATTATTTTCAACGAATGTTTTATGTTTCTTAACTTAATTTAACTTTATTATACTGGTTTAAAAAGCTCTACAGATTCTGTAAAACACTAGTTTTTTTCCACTCCACCAATTACTGAAAATATTGTGAGCATCCAATCTATTTTTTAATGCATTAACTGACTCTGCTTCCACCACATCTTGCAACAATGCATTCCAACAATACATCCCTATCTGACTAAAGTAATATTTTCTAATATGTAATCTGCACCTATATTTCGACAATTTAAAGCTGTGCCTTTGTAGCCGGTCGTACTTTGAAAAACTTGGTATAGTCTAATGTATCCTTTACATTGACTAATTTATAAACTTGTATTAAGTCACCTCGAATTCGCCTTTGTTCGAGACGCTGAAGATCTGTTTTGTTTAGTCTTTCCTCATAGCAATTGTGAACCCCAGCGATAATTTTTGGAGCTCTTCTTTGTATTTTTACTTGTATGTTTATATCCACACTATTATATGAACTCAACACCTGAACACAGCACTCCAGTTTATGTCTCACCAACGATTTATATAGTGTGACTATCACTTCTTTGATCGTATGTGAAATGGTTTTTTAAAAAATCGTACCCAGCATTGCATTAGTCTTTTTCACTGCTACATGGACCCTATCTGTATGATCTATTATAACGCCTAGGCCCTTTTCATGTTTTATTGTATATTTTAATGTAGTTCAGTTCAAGTACCAACTCCACATTGAAGGTCAGCTGTAATGGATCTCAAACGTCCTCTGTCTCTGATATTGATGCTGTAATCTACCATTTTTTGTTCTTTCCTGCTTATAATACCGTTCCAGCCTTGGCACGTTTGTATTCAACCTGCCCTACCAGTTCTGTTCCAAGCAAAACGTAACATGTTCTGATGTGATCACAATGTCTTAATTATTATATAGTTCACCATATCTTTGTGTACCCCTAATTTCTCAAAGACTTCCTTATTTGTTGCCTTATCTTTACGTGAAAGTCGCCACGTTCTTTTATATATTCACATTTCAAAGGAGTCAATTCTTTTTTCCAATCGTTTCTGCATTAATACACATGAATCTACATCACACAGTCAAGACGTATGGATATAAGGGTTGATCGATCACTCTCATTTTAAATTTATGACTTCTTAGGATGTCAATATATGACACATTTTGATGACAATATATTTGATCATTGTTATTCTCTTTGTGGTTTCCATTTTACGTCTTTCTTCTTCTTCTTCTTCTTCTTCTTCTTCTTCTTCTTATTCTTCTTCTTCCTTCTTCCTCGTTTGCTTTCAGACCTCATCTTCACTGACTCTAACGAAGGCAGCAGTCGACCGGCGGCTTCGTGCACTTCCGTGCAGTCTCGTGAAAGGACTCTGGCTGTTTCCAAATGCAACCTCTTTTGTCAACGTATTTCTCTTTCACTCTACAACATGCGGGCCGGTGAAGTCAAAACACAATGGAAAGAAAAGAAGCGGCAGACCGAAACATATCTTTATAACACACACATGCAGAGACATAGCAGTAAAGACTTTCACTGAGCTGATGAAGGCTGCAGATGTCAGGCAGAAATGGAAACTCAGAATCCAGAGTTTGCGAACCTCTCCCCTTCCAGTACTGAATCACTTGGTGGTGCCTACTTCAGAACTTCGATGATCCCCCCCCCTCCCCTCTTCCCCCCCCCCCCCCCCATTTTAAAGAATGGGACTTCCGGTTAACTGGATCATAGGCTTCCATGGCTTCAACTGGTCTTATCTCATTGTTTAAACATAGCCAGACCATAGACATTTAGACTGCTCCATTTCAGTGGGTCAAGACTTGAGATTGCAGATCGTCACGTATTGCCTCTTTGTGCACCTTGACCCTTATCATTACTAGCTTCCCTAAATATCTTCTAACTCGTGTTTTTTTCCATCCTTCTTCGATGTTAGTCAGTTTTCTTTCCTCATGTTCCTGCGCCAAGTGGGTTGCGTCTATCAATGTGAGCCCTTGTCGCTGCATAATCACTCTAATGTCATCTATTCACCTGCACAATCACTCTAATGTCATCTATTCACCTGCACAATCACTCTAATGTCATCTATTCACCTGCGCAATCACTCTAATGTCATCTATTCACCTGCACAATCACTCTAATGTCATCTATTCACCTGCACAATCACTCTAATGTCATCTATTCACCTGCACAATCACTCTAATGTCATCTATTCACCTGCACAATCACTCTAATGTCATCTATTCACCTGCACAATCACTCTAATGTTATCTATTCACCTACCGCGAGGCCGCCCCTTACCATGTAGCCAGATCTACCAGCGTTGTAAGCCATCAGTGGAAGTTGATGAGGGGGCATTCTCATGGAATGACCAAACCAACTTATTTTCTGCCTGGAAATGTATTGAACACAAGACGTAGAGCCGACCATACTTCGAATGTTGTCGTTCCGCATTCTGTCTCTTCTGGTAACACCGATGACTTTCCTCAAACACTTCATTTCACAAGTCGAAATTCTGCTCTCGCGCGTCTTTGACAGAGGCCATGTTTGGCACTGGTAGCACAGAGTCGGCATAAATATACTTCTTCGATGTCTGTCCTGATAAGCACGTTTGGTTATGTTGTGCCGTAGTTCATAGCGAGGCGGCTGCGAAATCTACGCCATTCAGTAAAACTCAACCAGTTTAATCACAGCATTTTCTTTGGACAAGGTGTTCGTGAAATCTTTGATCCCAAATCCTTCTGCCAGGTTGCACATATGGTGCCAGTTTTCACTTGGAAGCGGAATAGGGACTTGGACAGCACTGAGGAGCTGACCTTGACACATGCAGCCATCTATGAGTCGCTAACTGCTGTAACTCGTTCATTACGTCTTCGACACTCACGCGACATCCAAACATCCGTGTTGTATCCATACGACCGAGCGGTGTCCATTCACTTGAGCGGTATCCATTCATCCGAGTTAACGATATACCCGAGTGGTACTCGGTAAAAGAAACACACCCTCTTTAAGTATATGGCGGAGGGGTTGAGAGCTTGGTTTACAATCTCAACATTGCAGGTTCCAATCACGTTTCGATCGGTTTTCGCTCAGATCAGATATGTCGTCGATTTTTTCAAGCTATGACCACATTTCCCATTTGACTCAGATTTAAATGGATACCTGTCACTGTATACGGATGCAAGAGGTTCGAGGAAAGAAAATGGTCACTACATCATCATTTTTCCGCTCAAAACGTTGTTGCTGTTATTCCGAATGCCCACAATGAGTCGGTTTACTCTTTTTGTGCGCCCTGCAAAGGACGTTAAGTGGCGGGTTGCAGTAGTTTCCCTCACCTCCCGGGCGTGCTGATGAAGGTGGACTTTGGTCCTTCGGGCGATTGTGCTATGTTTGGCTTCATCTGCGTATCGCGCATTGCTTCGGGGATTACGTCGATCTTTCAACTCGTTAGCCAAGCTGCCCGTTTCCAGGGAGGGCTGCGAGAAAACGGGTCTTGGCCAGTATATATTGCGTACCAGACGTTAGTCTTCCTTTCCCGCGTATAACGTAAAAGCAACTAAAGAAGGTTGTGAATAGAACTGGCAACCTCGCTATTGAAACCACTACTTCACACGCGCTGATACAGTTTTTCTGTGAACTGTAATACTGTTCCTATTACTCACTTGCCCCAAAGTATGGAAGGCTGTTTCCTTCCTACACACATAATTCCTACTCCGGGTACCAGCTCCTGAAGTCACGCCACTGCGTGTATGTTTCCATTTATTGACTAATTCTGCACTCAGAGTATTTTCTTAACATTAGCGTTCACTTTGAAATGTCACGACTCCGAGGTTCTTAGACTACTTGCATCGCAGCTTCGCCATTTGAATCAAATAGGAGACGAGAATAATCATTTATTTGCAGTCTCTAACCTCAACATTTGAACGTATCTCTAGGCTATGAACTTTAAGTAAAGGACGATATACATGGCGTCACTTGAGAAGGCGTTATTTTTAGTTCGGTTACATATTTATCATACCTTAGGGTCACGTAACTGATATAGAAATATATCCCACGGAAAACTATTAATAGATGACTACTGGTGACTATAATTAGAAACTGTTTACATTATTTTTCACAATTTGTGTTGTTCTTTTTCGCTGAATAAGGTCTTTTGGTTGTAACGTCATATACTGACGCAATATCTGAGCCATGTATGTCTTACCTGTATATTTTGAACCATTAAATGCGTTCTACAGAGTTGAACAAAAGATGCATGTCCTTTGCAGAATATCCCGTCTTACAACCGCCAAACTATTTGGTTGTTTTAAGTTTCATCACAGGTGTGCAAGTACGGTATGCTGACACTTACTTTTCGTACTGGGAAGTACGATTGCACGGAGAAAAAAAAAGAACAACTTGACACTGCTAAACTGAACACAGCGGGATTCGAGCCAGGTGCGTTACGATCTGGAAACGGAAGGTTCACCTCTGTGCCACGCTGTCTCGCCGACAAACAGTGACAACGCAAAATGAAACTGCGTACTTCGTTGCACGAATAAATATATTTAATATACATAGTCAGAAAGTGGATGAGCTATAGCATTCTGGGACTGAAAGCTGACTGATAGCGCCAGGGCTAGCCAACCAGACCTGCCAAGACCCTTCTACACTTCCACGTAGTGATCCTGGAAACCATGATGCAACAGGGCAGAATAGCTAAGAAGAAGGGATCGAAGAGGGAAGGCTAAGTCGGTATCCAAAAATGTCTGCTAAATTCGGATGTGTTGGACAGGATGAGGAAATATCGCAGTCAAACTGTGAACTTCAAAACAATGCATTCCGTTCTGCAGACAACATCTTACTACTTACAAAGCTCGTTTCAGGGCTTTGTAGCGGGAGGTTGTGAATGAACGAAGAAGAAAAAGAAGAAAAAGAAAAAGAGATAACAAGGAAAGAAGAAGATGATGATGAAGAAGAAGAAGAAGAAGAAGAAGAAGAAAGTAGAATAATAATAAGAAGAAGAGGAAAAAGAAGATAAAGAAGAAGAGAAAGAAGAAGAGGAAGAAGAAGCAGAAGACGCTATAACAAACTAAAGGCATTTGGAACAAAAGACAGATGGAGCATATAATATGAGGACAAACTACACCTTGCGAAAGCCTCAAGCGAGTATCACTAGACATCTTCGTCATGGAACCCTCAGAGAAAGATAAGCCGAGGAAGGCCAACGGACACTTTATAAGAGACTCAGAGACCGGAGAAAAACTGAAGAAAAAAAATTAGAAATTCGCACGAGACAGGTCTGCTTAAGAAGAGCTATTTAACGGTTCACACACCACAAGGTAATAAATGTGAACACGACCAATGACACTGCAGGCCTGTACATGGCAAATACTTTTCAACGCTGCCCACGAGTTTACACAAGGATGAATATTTTGTTCATGGTTTATCTGTTCTGAAATAAGCAAAAAACCTTTGTCTGTGGTTGAACATCGCGAACTTTCGCAAAAAATTACCCCCCAACCAGTTAACACCATAGCAACCAACAGCATCAATGATACAGTAAGTTGGACACCATTAGTAGCCAAGAATGTTGTCCCAGAATCAAACGATTGAGAGTTATCGATTACTTAATTTTGAATGCGAAGACAGTTTCTAAACGACCCGGCTAAGTAATTAATTGTATACCATCGTAGTAACTGGAGATACCTGACTGCTTATTAATACGCGTGATACGTGCGCGTGGGAGGTGGAACTACTTATTAAGATCACGTTCTTGTGTGGTGGTTTATTAGGTGAATCGGCACAGTTTGGTGCTAATGTACTCAGGTGAATATCGATTGAATGTGCGCGCAATGCGTAATTTGGTTAATTGTAGATAGGGGAATATGTTGTTTCAGGGGAGAGAGAAAGAGAGAGAGAGAGAGAGAGAGATAGAGAGAGAGACAGAGAGGTGAGGAGGGAGACAAGAGATGGGAGAGGAGGGATGGGCTGTGATGGTGGTGATGATGATGGTGGCGATAATGATAATAATGATGGCGACGATGATGGGGATGATGGTGACGATGATGGTTGTGCAGTTTGGGGAACAGGAGAAACAGAGTAACTAGAGGTGTGATGATGATGGTGGTGATGATGATGGTGGTGTTGATGATGGTGGGGATGATGATGGTGGCGATGATGATGATGATGATGGCGACGATGATGGGGATGATGGTGACGACGATGATGGCGATGATGATGATGTTGATGACTATGACGATAGTGATGATGGTGATGGCGATGATGGTGGTGATGATGGTGGTGGTGATGGTGATGATATAATCCCTTTAGCTGTGAGCTGGCAGTTATTGAGAGCCCGATGCCTCCTGGACAAAAGCACCCGTCTTACACAATTGTTGTAGTGATGTGTATAGTGTGTTGTGTATGGTGGGGTGTGGTGGGAGCAGCAGGTTTCACAGATCATCCAGCCCTGGGGACAAAGTCGGGAGGTGCTCGGCTGACTCCTCGGGGTCATGGCTGAATCTCCAGTTTGGTTCACGTAGTGGGTCTAATCTATTCAGATGTTAGTTGAGAGGGGCGCGGCCTGTTCTCAGCTTGAAGATCAAACTCTGGTCTCTTCGTTTCAGTTTCTTGACTGGGTCATGGGGATCTGGTTATGCTTGGTGTTTGAAATATGTTCTGCCTGTCTGGGATGAGGCGCACTGATCTATCCACTCTGTCTACAGTTATTTTTTAGAATTTGCTTGCAATCTGAAGGTGCAAAATGGTAGCGAAAGTCCTTTAGTAGAGATAGCCACTGGTCAGAAGTGAACTGTTAGATTTCAGTATTCTACGACTCAGCTTGCGAGGTAGGGTAGCCAGTTCACTTCCTCGTTGCCTTTTCTTTCTCTAACCGCAAGTCAGGGGAGGAAGACTAACATCTGGACAGGCAAAATATATTGATCAGACATGTTGGTCAGGGACAGGCAAAATATACTGGCAAAGACCCTCACCTTGACTTCTATCATCGTAGCTCTCCTTGAAAATGGGCTGCTCTCATGTCAGCCTGGCTAATGAGGTGAGGGATCGAAGTGATCTCTGTAGTAGTGAGCGACACGCAGATGAAGCCAAGCATTGCACAATCGTGTGGAGGACCTCGATCTACTTTCGTCAGCACGATCGGGATGTGAGGACTACTGCAACCCGACAATTAACGTCCTATTCAGGGCGCACAAAAAAAGCAAACCTACTCATTGTGGGAATTCGGAACAATAACAAACAACCGCAAATCAGGTACCTATTTACTGCTGGGTTGAATGGAGCTGCCTGTAGTGGGAGTTGAACCCCGTACCTTTGCCCTGAAAAGTTAGTGCTATAGGAGGGTATCATATTATTCTTGATTGTTGTTCGTATTGAAAAAGACATTCGTGATGTTGTTTAAAGCGAGATTGCGATTTCTGCGCCTTTTGGCACGATTAATCCGATTTGAGCAGAGTATTTTTGGAGACCGGCTTTGTCTTCCCTATTCGATCACTAATCTCTTAAGAAGGTTGTAGGTCTGCAGTCTGTTTCCTGGGCCACCACTTGGGATGGAATAGGGTCTTGGTCAGTTATAAATCAATCAGTCACAATCCCCAATATAAGATCCAGCGATGCATATCACATTCAGTGTTATATTTTTGTCTCCGAGGTGGGGATCTGAGTTGTTCATCTAGTGGACAAACTAGATGAGACCGGGAAAGAGTGAGAGGGGGTGGGTGTATAGAGGGGGGT